>JAQISU010000360.1:987500-1587500 GCA_029339505.1 Unio delphinus
TATTTTAGACAATAATGTTGTCCTCTCCGCGCAGTTAAATTTGAAAGACCTACCTAACGGTAACATTCACAATTATAGAATCCCATTCACGTTTACTCCTTTGTACCGTCACATCACAGCAGAAAGATGCTATTTTCAGATGTCACATTATCGCAATGTGTGTGTGTGTGTGTGTGTGTGTGTGTGTGTGTGTGTGTGTGTGTGTAGAGAAAGATTTGGATATTCAACGTCACTTTTAAAAATCATTCAGTCATATCGCTACAATGTCTGCATTGTGGCAATTTTTAGTGATGTCTAGCAGTGGGGCATCATACCGCAGGCATGTAGCATGATGTCCCACCCAGTCACATTATCATGACACAGGACGACCAGTCCTAACAGTAACCTCTTAATGCAGATGCACATGAAAGTACAATTGTATACTGCGATGAATTATTAATGTCTACCTGTTATCAGAGATTTAGAAAATGCAGATTTTGTCTTTTACAAAATGTAAGATGCTTAGGAGGTTCAAAACAATAGGAAATATTGCTCTGAGGTGCATAATTCATTTTAGTTTCAGATTCTTAGGATGCTAGAAAAAGAAAATGTCTTAATAGGTGTGTATATTAAGACATGAATCTCATTATAAAACTCCAGGTATACATTTATCAACATTTTCCACAGGGTTATGAAAGTGCAATAATTCCACGTAGATGAAATGAAATGAAAGAAAAACATAAGCCTTTTCAAGTGGCTCAAAGAGCTGAAGTGACGAGTACATATGGAAGTTGTTTCTAGATCACTATTTTGTTACCTATCACTTTTGTAATTACAATTTTCCTGTTACTTCTGCTTCAATTATAATCTTCTTTATAGTCCAAGTAAAATTTTATTGCGTGTGCTAGCAGCTAGAGGACTTTTCTTCCTTTAATTATTCATTGAATTACTAAATATTCATTGTTTTTATTGCTAATTATTATGTTGGAATTATTATGAATTCATTCAAGAACATTTTAGATTACATTATTGAAAAAATCAGGATTGTTAGCACATTAGCACATTAAGAGCATTGCCAAACCATTACATTCAAGATTAGGACTTATTTGAAACACCATTTGAATGTTCAGGGACGTCATCATCAATGACGAAGATAATGCAAGGACTGCATAGACCCACGCAGCCTTAGGCACACTACATGGCAGTGTCTACAACAGAAGAGACATTTGTCTACAGACACAGTTGAAGGTGTACAGAACGATAGTGTTCCCTACGAACACTGCAGTGTACCAGTGCCTTGTAAAATAGCTGAAAGACTTCCACACAAGGTGCCTCCAAAGAATTCTCAAAATCAAGTGGGATATCAGGATCCTAGCTAGATACAGGGATCGTTATCCAAGCAGGCATGCCCAGTATCTACAGCAGTCACAGCTGCGATGGGCCGGTAATTTGCACGCAGAATTACAGGCTTCCGAAATGATTATTTGTTTGGCAAGGTAGGACAATGAAACCGCCATCAGCAGTCTATACTGCCATATTACATTCTGGGCGCGCGTCGACCTATTCAGTCACCTGCGCACCCGCAGACCTGACGATCCCCTTAGAGACCGGATGAATAAAGTGGTCATCGTTGTCTCGACAGACGAACGCACATCACTGTGATATAATCAAAAATCTCTCTAGATGAATTTACAATAATCCCAAAATAGTTATTTAGTATGAAAGTATTATTAAGCACTTTAAAATTAAATTGAATAAATTAAATAAATAAATACTTTCCAATTTAAACTGAACACAAATAACAGGCAGCAGCAGAGGGGGCGAGCCGGACAACATTTTTAAACAAGTTTTCAATGAAATCAGGCTTCTACGGCCAAGATGTGGTGAATCGGATACAAGTTTTCATGGATTAGGATGAAATCAGTCCAAAAAAAAAATCAATGATCAGGCAAAAAATAATAATGAAAAATCAATGAAATCAATGAAATCAAAAAAATGACTAAGCCTCCATTCGATTTTCAACCGAATATTTGATCCAGTCCTTAGGACGAAAATCACTACGACTTTACAAACAGACTTATTTGTAAAACCTCATCTTGTAGATCAA
Source organism: Unio delphinus (assembly GCA_029339505.1). Lineage (NCBI taxonomy): Eukaryota > Metazoa > Mollusca > Bivalvia > Unionida > Unionidae > Unio > Unio delphinus. The sequence goes on from JAQISU010000360.1 coordinate 989,587, forward strand.
TCAGATTATTAGACTGGTCAGTGAGTTTGAAATTAATTCTGGTTAATGAATTATTATGACATCGCATATAAACTGGATTCACCGGGGACTCAATTATTAAAAATCCTGGAGGGGCTGTTGGTGCAAACGAATAAAGAATATATCCTTGCTGAGCTTGATTTGATCGTTCTAAATTTATTTGATAGCTTCCTTCGATAGCATCGCATACTAAATTGAGCGCAATCACCGTTGAAATATTCACATTGAACGGAGCAATATGCCTGCCGCCACCGTCTGGGTCATTATTGTGTTTGAGGATAGTTGGTTGTGGTACTCTTTTTTTCCATGCATCATGAATTATTTTAAAACCAACATCGATGGCATCACTGAGAAGTTTTTGTAGTTCTGGTACGTTATATCCTGGAAGTTTAAATGTTGGAATATCTTCAACGCGGATTTTAAATTTTGATGCAAACTCTGTTCTTGTTTTAGAATTACTGTCACCTAATATCACTTGCATGATTTGAGAATGATATGTTTCCATGTCATTGATAATTTTGTTGAATGTTTCTACGACGCTGATAAATTCATCTCGGGTAAGAGAGCCGGATTTAAGGGGTATTAACAACCGTGAAAAATCGTTATTCATTTCTCTGAAGTTTTCAGTGATAAACTCTTCTCGAATTGTATAAAATATTGGGTCGTCAAATTTTTTTATTCCATAGCTAGTTGTTAATCTGCTGTATTCTCTATAACTCTTATAGATATCAGATTTTATCCTGTCGGTGATATAATCGGTTTTTTGTGGTTCTGGTAAATCAACGGTTTTTCCCCCTGGTGGGATTTCAGGCCATCCTAGTACGGTTCTAATAGAACTCTGATATATATCTACGACATATCCTTCTGTGCTTATTTCAATGGCAGATGATAGTGTTGGCTCATGAACTGTTATAGCTATTTTTGACTCTTTTCCAGTAATCGATTTTATTCTACGCGCGAATTCATTATTGATTTGTTCAATTTGGTATGATCCGGTTGGTATGGAAACAACATTCCAGTCTGGGGTACCGTCGTCTTTATTCTTATTTGCAAATACCAGGGAATTATTGGGTTGTTGACCACCAAATGATTTTGATCTGATATTAGGCCAACTGTGATACACTCGTAATTTTGCTAGCGCTATCTCCTTCACTGGGACCGGAGAGGGGAAATTCACACTGAATTCTGGATTCGTTGATGTTATTGAGATCATGCTGGTTTGTACTGGGTTTGTGTTCTCCACTATTTGTTGAAGTAATTCCATCTGTGTTGTCATTGTTATTATACTCATGATGTATTTCTAATTTTGATACTGCGGAATCATAGACACGTACCATCACTGAGAACTCACTATCTGATATCGTTGAGGTTATTGAGATCATTCTGGTTTTCGGGTTTGTGTTCTCCAATTCCATCGGTGTTGTCATTGTTATTATACTCATGTTTTTGTATTTCTAATTTTGACATCGCAGAATCATATATATCTACCATCGCTGAAAACTCACTCTCTGATATAATTGTATCATCGAGAGATGACGATATCAATGAGGATAATTGCGAGCATGCAGTGGACACAACATGAAATTGAATTATGTAGTCTTGTAGTTTTCGTTGGCTTCATGATGATATTTTTTTTGTGATTATTGAAATTATTCCCGCGATTGTTGTTGCCGCAGAAATGCAAATTGGAACAGCTATCGGGGCCATCATTGTCACTGAAGACATTATAATACCAGCTCCGGTGATTACACCACTCACTGAATACACGGTAACATCAATTGCGGTAATTCTCCTGCGATATTTTTTAATTTTCATTGCATACTCCTCAGACAGGGTTTTGAGTCTAGTTTGATATTCTCTGACCTGATCATAGCGATATTGCGATGATGAAATCATTTTTATTTTAAAAACGCTAGCGTTTTCAATTGAAATCGTTAGTGAAATTGCTTTGCAATTTTCAACTTAAATCCGCTACGAATTCCACACACCACGTTGATGAAACCCTAACTAAATTTTTATCAGTAGATGTTATCGTGAAATTTTCAGTTGTATTCTTGTCGATGATCGTTGAAATCGTATTATTGACCCCGGATGAACTGGACGATGAAATATTAAATTGAGTCAATGGTGTTACTAGTGTTAATCGATAAATACCCTTAACGGTTGCAGTGATATCTAATTTGTTGTTTGTAGGTGTCCACTCAAATGATCCGTGTTGGATAGTGTATACTACGTTATTGGTTTTCTCATGAGGGATTTTTGTTTTTTCAATAATTGTTATCATCCTCGAAAAATCATTTTTGATGGCCTCGGTGAAAATTTTCGTCTCATCGATGGATTTTTTAATATCAGGGAGTTTTATTTCAATTTTATCGAATGTAGTTCCAATAAATTTATCAATGATATTTCTACGAAATGAGGTAAACTGTTTTATGTGTTCTTCGGTTTTAGATTGAAGTGTTGCTAGTTCCAACGCAGAATCGTTGAGAGTTTTAAATCGATCTGTAATCGTCGAAAAAAGTACACCCGGTTTGAGTTTACCCTGATCGGAAAATAACGCGATAGTATCCTCGATTGCGTTTCGTTGTTTAACTAAAATATCATCCAGAGAAATATTACTAGTTTTCAATTTACCCTGTTTGTCCTGAAATACAACTATTTCACTCGGGTCAACACTTGTTAAATTTAACGTCTCAGCGATTTCATCTTTAATCTTTTTTTTATATCACCGAATGCAGTGTCATCGGGTTTGGGTTTCAGAGGTCTTCCCCAAATATCAATCATGTTATTGTAAAACTCTTTCTCTCTTTAAAATCGTTTCGATTTCCAGCGACTACTAGAGTATTCATTTACGACAATATGAGGTGGTTTTCTAGATGCTGAAATAGCGTTAAGGACATTTAATACTTCACTGCCGCATATTGGTGGGTCATTGATTTGTTGTGTTGGTAGCGTAGAATACCAAGTCTTCATTGGAAAATTTTTTATATAACGTATAAACTCTTTTGGCGGGGCTAATCCATATGAATCAAAATAGACAATCCCACGTGGATCAATAGCGTATGCAACCCAGTGAGTTCCAGGTCCGGTGCTGTTATCGAGATTAATAATACCTGTTTCAGTTTTGTTTGGTTGATGTGGTAATTGATCTTTCATAAAAACACCTCTGAAATTTTTAATCGCTAGTTTTTTAGCAGCATCCATTAAATCAAAATTGGACATTGGAACCATCAAAGATTCCTCAATTAATAAACCGTTCCTGGGATTATCAGGCCTGATCCGTGAACGGATCTCCCGCTGTACCATGAATACGGGGTTCCTGGTAGTCTCAGACCTTTTCCGCTGTACCATGAATACGGGGTTCCTGGTAGTCTTAGACCCTTTCCCTTTTTTTTATATCCTTGTCCAGTTGCCTTTTTTAGTGCCATTCCTGCTGCAGTACCAACGGCTCCTAACGCCGCTGCTTTAGCCACTGCTGGGGCTGCTGCTGAAATCAATGCTGGTATTGCAGCTAACAACGGGAATATACCGCCTGTTTTCATCATATTTTTGATAGCAGCCGCAGAAAGAGTAATCTGAACACCTTTTTTTGCTACAAGTGCATCATTGAAATGTTTTATTTGACGAGTTGTCAGCGATAATTTATTTGCACCACCAGTCATTTGATTAGGTTTCAACGTGATTGTGGTTCCACATTTTTTAGCCGATTCTGATTGCAATTTTTTTTTATTTGACCAGGAGTTAACGCAACACTAATAACACTATATGACATTATACATAATAGATTGATTCTAAATCGTTTACAATTTCAATGAAAAATCGAGAAAATCGTTCAAAGATTTTCTACTGGGGCATCTACCACTCTCATTTTTCCTCCAACACCTTCAAGTAGCATTGATTTATCACTGAGAATGACAGCAACCGCTCTATAATTAGCAATAGCACCACGGCTCACATTAGCTCTAAAATGTATATCAACAACAGATTGTCTTGTTAAATCAAGATGTTCCAATGAAAAGTAATAGATTGGATACAGATTTTTAAAATCATATTGTGATATTTGTAGACCGGTATCGACATTTTGATCACGTGCCATAAATGACAACAATCTATGATAAACTCGTGCAATATGATTTTCTGTGTAATTAAGTTGTATATCTTCAGATGGTTCCTGTTGGCCGTTTATTCTCAGTGAGACGTCTTTCACACCTAACTGATCAAATATCATATGGCTGGAGAGTTGATTGCCAACTCGTGTGTTATCCTGTAACGCAATAAATATATGACGTGGCGCAGCAACACCTTGTTTTGATGCTAGATTCCACGTGAATAACCCGTTGATATCTGATTGCTTCACATCTGTACTCACTGATAACCAACTCAACAACGACTTTCCTCCTTGGTCCATAAATGATAGTAATCGTTCTTCTGCGGTGATTGCTGGAGTCAACACTGGCATCCACAATGATATTTTTGTTAAATTGACTTTACCGGCATCATCATTGGGGGCTGCATTGTCTGCTGGAATCCTCCAAATTGCGTCATTATCATCACTCTTTCGTACAAGCGATACTGTATGCTTCGCCCCGTAGATAACTTTTCTGACGTTTCTACAGAATCCAAATATGTGATGCAGTGGAATCGCGCATGAAAATGATTTACGCGCTCCTTGCAACATTAAAATACGTGTTGCAGCTCCTAAATTGAAATTAGCATTGTTGTTTATAATCATATCCTCGGCATCAATATTAGCGGTGCCAGCATTATTCTTTGGTCGTCTTACAACAAATTGATTTCCTCCAGCGGTATTTTTAACATCTTTTGCAAACATCATAGAGGGTCCTGCTGATCTTGTATAATCATCAGAATATCTTGCTAGCCCGATTATTGTTGTAGCCACATCAACATCACGATCTATTGACTCAATTTCTTTTCCATCAATGAGATATTTTGCACTCTCAAATAACGCCATAATACCATTATTGACAAAACCGACTTGAGTACCAGCTGGATACGGTGCTGGTACAGCAGTAGTCTCAGCAGCTGTTACAATTTCTCCTTCTACTTCAATAAACGCTTCACAGGGTAAAAAGTATTTACTGGTATCATGGACTTGAAGATCAATTCTTGATCGACTCTTTGGGTCTATTGCATGATAGGCGTAATATTGATAATCGCGTACAGAATCATCCTTGCCAACTGGGGCGTCTATATCAAATGCTGGATCACGTGACTTTTTGAACATTTTATTCTATTTATTAGAGTCTAAATCGTAAAATCGTAAACGAGTTTCCATTTTCATCGTGAAAAACGCTAGCGTTTTCTAATTAGTTTTTTAAGGCCACTTCCCGCTATCATATTTGGGTCGGGGGTTAAAGCCATCGACGCTAATTTTTCATCTACTGCGTTATTTATTATTTTACTAACACTTGCAGGCATTTCTGCTGTAGACGGTAACGGTTTCTTTTTTCGCCTCACTAATGATGTTATTTTATTCTTCGCAGTTGAAAATGCCTTTCCGGCAAGATCTCCAACAGCACCAATACCCTTATCACGAATAACATCAATAGCTTTCATTGATAACTGTTTAGCTAACGGCATCACTTTTGGGGCCATTCTTGAAAAGAATCCTAAAATGGTATTGCCTAAACCATCTCCATAGTATGCTTTATAAACTGGAAACCGTGAATTAACTACATAGACGGGGATTTGGTGTATCATGATTGTAATGTATGATCATTATTTGAAATCAGAAACAATTTTTCAATTGTAAAACAATTTGTCAATCGCTGTGATACCCATTTGCTAACTCGTCAATGAAATCTCGATATGTTTTGATATCCATGATACCACCTTGAAATAACCGTCTACAGATATCAGCTGCTTCATTAATTATTTCCGGTGAATTATTTCCAGCTCGGAATCCTCCGATTAAAACATCTAATCGTGATATATCATTGATAACACTATCAGGACATGTCCCTAATCCACTTCCGCTATAACCAGTTGCTTCATCTAGTTTTTCTAAATCCGTTTGTTGTAAATAATCATCATCAGGTTCTTCTTGTTTTTTTTTGTCTTCTTGTTTGTCTACGTGTTGGTGTTTGACGTCGTTCTTCTAATTCTCGTTGTCGCTCTTCTATTTGTTCTCTTTTATAATTACTAATTCCCCTTTGAAATTCCTTGTACCCCATCTCATCCTTATTCAAACGACCAATCCCTTTATTTAGTTTATACAAATTATCGGACCAATCATTACTTGATATTCTATCATCCTTATACTCGTCCTTTAAAAAATCTTTTTTTGAATTATAGCTTTGAGCAGCAAAATCACCAAAAGCTCGATAATCCTTTGGTTTGAATAAATTAAATTGTTTTATTAATGTTTTAGCATTATCAGTAAATTTATTCAACAGAGAAACAGTCGTTTTTTTCGGATTAGTAGGTGGTTCAGTTTTTTCAGTTTGTTCAGTTTTCGCTGCTAGTTTTTCAAGTACAGAAATAAGACCCTCTTCTTTTCTTTTACCGTCAGGATCATCTCCCAGTATAGCACGCTCTACCCCCTTCGTTGCTGTGGTTACTGGTTTAAACAACTCTTCAGATCCCGCAGCAAAATCAGTTTGTAAACTCTGTCGTTGTTGCAGTTTATTCCTGACAGAGTCACGAATTGGTACAAATCTCTTAATTGCATCTAATCGTTCACGAGCCAATCGGGTTGTTAATGCTTCATTGACCATTATTTTAAATCGCAAACAATTTTTCAATTGTAAATTCTGACCTAACACCATCGTGCAACTATTTTTTTTGACGTCGGATGATTTTTGACACGATCATGGGAGTTTCATTTTGTTATTTTAACAGCTCTATCAGTGATGAAGGAAGTGTCATAATTGTATATAAAATAAATAATACTGACACTTCCTTCATTCTTTTTATGATCAATCTGAACCGTCCATTAATTTTTATTGCTGTGAAATATTTTTTATTCAGTGTGTGTGAAATATTTTCACTGATTTTTGACATACCCTTGAGGGTCGGCTAAAAAAAATGATAATGGTCGAGCAATCAAAAAATGATAAGGGTCGGGCAATCAATTTTCTTGAATTAATGCTCGTAGGTTTCTAATTTTAGAGTTGACTTCTTTTTTCAATTCGTATTCGTTACCTAATTCTTTTCGTATCCCCTCTACGATAGTATACAACGGGACAAACACACTGATGTCACTGGAAAATGAAAGAGAGTCTCTAATAGAATTCTGAATTCTTTTGATGAGTGCATATTTCTTTGGTAGCATATATTTATTGTTGTTAACTCCGTATTCTATATCCTAAAAATCAGACACAATTTGATCAGGATTTAACCCATCTGATAGTTTGATATCCTGATTTTTCAATTTTGCTATTTCAACTATGATGCTATTCATGTTTTCAGAATTCATTATTCTATAACAATGACATATCTCTAATCGAAAAATATGACGCATTAGACATAACTAAATTGAACATTTTGTCCCGTCCTTTTTGAAATAGCCATCGATAAATTCCCTCTGCAACGAATCGTACTGAGGCTCTACAAATATCGAAATGCCTACCGGCTTCAGCAGCAGAGAGGGTGAACAGACCACGATTTCAAGCAAAAATAAGGCTTCCAGATAACGTTTCCGAACAAAAAATGGCCTACACACTACGTTTTCGAACAAAATATAAGACTTCCAACAAAATCTCATTTAACCAAAAAAAAAGTCTCCATTTTTGCAAAAACGGATATTTTACGATTTTGCTCGCAACGATGTGGTCATCCACCCTCTCTGCTGCTACAGGTTAACAAAAAATAATAAATGATTTGATCAAGTCTTTAGGATGAAAATCATTTATGATTTTACAAACAAACTAATCGCTAACACCTCTTCTTGTAAATCAATCAGATTATTTGACTGGTCGGTGAGTTTGAAATTAATTCTCGTTAATGAATTATTATGGCATCGCATGTAGACAGGATTAATTGGGTTTTCAATTATTAAAAAACCTGGAGGAGCTGTTGGTGCAAACGAATAAAGAATATATCCTTGCTGAGCTTGATTTGATCGTTCGAGATTAATTTGATAGCTTCCTTCGATAACATCACACACTAAATTGAGCGCAATCACCGATGAAATATTCACGTTGAACGGAGCGATATGCCTGCCACCATCATCTGGATCATTATTATGTTTGAGGAGGACAGTTGAGTCTGATTTTTGTAGTGCTTTGATATCGGTTTTAACAATTTTTGCTAATTCATCAGCGTTGTATTTCGGAAACTTGAAATTACGCAGATTGTCTTCTGTGATATTGTAATCGGTTAGGAATCGTTGTTTATTGTCGCTGTTGTCATTAATTATTGTTTGAATAATTAGTTCATAGATATATTCCATATCAGATATAAGTTGATTTATTATTTCAACGTGTTTTTGCGATTTTGTTTTCCGTAGTTGTTCTAGTTGTGTTTCATAAAATTGTTTAATTTCATTAAAATAACCACGGACGTCAGTTAGCGTAAATGAAATAGTAACAGATGAGTCGGTTGTTCTTTTAATGATAAAATCCCATTGCAATGTGTCTTTGTTGGTAAATATAAATCTATCGGCGATTCTTCCTTTTCTTATATCAGATAAATTATCTCGATAACTGGGATTGATTTCATGATATGATTGTACGTCCGTGGTTAAGTCGGCGGTGGAATTTTCAGGTGGTTTTTCAGGCCATCCTAGTACGGTTCTGATCGAGCTGTTATAGATATCTACGACATATCCTTCTGTGCTTATTTCAATTGCGGATGATAACGTTGGTTCATGAACTGTTATAGCGATTTTTGATTCTTTTCCAGTAATCGATTTTATTCTACGCGCGAATTCATTATTGATTTGTTCTATTTGGTATGACCCTGTTGGTATCGAAACGACGTTCCAGTCTGGAGTTCCGTCGGGTTTATTCTTATTTGCAAACACTAAAGAATTATTCGGTTGTTGACCACCAAATGGTTTTGATCTGATATTAGGCCAACTGTGATATACTCGTAGTTTTGCAAGCGCGATTTCACTCACAGGAACCGGAGAGGGGAAATTCACACTAAACTCGGGTTTCGTAGATGTTATTGATATCATACTCGTTTGTACTGGGTTCGTGTTCTCCACTACTCGTTGAAGTAATTCCATCTGTGTCGTCATCGTTATTATACTCATGATTTATTTCTAATTTTGGTATCGAGGAATCATAAATACTGACCATCACTGAGAACTCACAATCTGGTAATGTTGATATTATTGAGATCATTTTGTTTTTTGGGTTCGTGTTTTCTGATTCCATCGGTGTTGTCATTGTTATTATACTCATGTTGTCGCTCTAATTTCGATATCGCGGAATCAAAAATACTGACCATCGCTGAGAATTCACTATCTGATATAATCGTATTATCGAGTGACGACGATATCATCAATGATAATTGCGAATATGCGGTTGATGTAATATGAAATTGAAGTAAGTAATTCTGCAGTTTACTCTGGCTGCATGATGATATCTTTTTTGCTATCCCGGTTGATATACCCCCGATTGTAGCCACCGCAGAAATGCAAATTGGAACTACGACCGGGGCAATCATTGTAACAGATGCTAGTATTATTCCGGCACCAGTAAGAACGCTTGACACCGAGTATATAATAACATCAATTGTGGTGATTCTTCGTCGGTATTTTTTTATTTTTATTTGATATTCCTCAGTGAGGGTTTTGAGTCTATTTTGAAATTCTCTGACCTGATCATAACGACATTGCGTCGATGACAAAGTCATTGTTGTTTATTTTAAAAACGCTAGCGTTTTCAATTGTGAAATCCTTTCAATTTAGTTATTTACTTAAATCCGCTACGAATTCTAAGCACCAGTATATTTTTAATCTAACGGTGTTATCAACCGCAACAATCTCAAATTCTTCTTCACCTCCGATAATTACTGTCGCGGTGCCACCAAAGTAGGTTTTACCGCTTACGATGATATCAAATTGCTTGTTAGAGATTAACGTCATCCTGTAGATACCATCAGGCCACTTCTCGATATTGACATTCAATTTAGCATTAGATTCTTTTACCCAATCAAAGGTCCCATACTTTACCCTTTCAGAGGTTTCTTTTAGTTTAGCAATATCGTCATAAATGTCGAGATAGGTTTTATTGATTTCGGTTTCTTTCATCATCGTTTTATCGCGGTGACTAAAAAATGAAATCAAAAGGAGGTTAAATTCCAAACCTTTTTGCATGAGATAATGCCCGTTGAGTCGAGAATATGTCGTCGTGATATTGTAGCTTTCAGAGCCCTCAAAGAAATTTTTAGCCATTTCGCTGATGCGTTTTTGTTCATCAATAGCTTTTTTAACTTCAGCGAGAGTCGGGCCTGTCAACGATGTGGTTTCAGAACCAGGTGTTCTTCCCAAAAATCTATCCACGATGGTATTAAGTGTTGTTTGTCTCATCATAAACATATTAATATCTTTGAGAGTTATTGTAGATGTAGCCGGGATACCAAAGAAATTATTAGCGATGTAGGCATTGTGAGTGTGCTTGCCGATAAACTCACTGATTTCAGCGAGAGTCGAGTCTGCCACAGGTGGGGATCCAAAAAACCTAACAATGACGTCGTTAGTGGGTTTTTGATCTTCTATTAGTTTAGAAATCTCGAGATAATTTGCCTTGATTTCATTTTCATTCATCATCCTTCCCGCGTCCTTGTTAGCGAAGAATAGCGATAGATAGTTTTTAATTTCAGCGAGAGTCATGCCAACCACAAGCGGTGTTCCAAAGAATTTATGAATGACATTTTTGCGAAAATTATTATAACCTCGTATAAAATCATTCAGCTCACGTTCGTTGGTAGCAATCGCGTCGGTGATCGTAGACACAAGTGCGCCTGGTTTAAGTCGTCCGCCGTTGGAATACAGCGCAATAGAGTTTTCAGCGGCGTCGCGCTGCCGTATCAAAATGTCATTCAATGACACATCACTGGATTTCAATTTACCCTGTTTGTCTTGAAATACAACTATTTCATTAGGATCAACATTTGTTAAGTTCAACGTCTCAGCAATTTCATCTTCAATTATTTTTTTTACATCCTTGACAGAATCAGGTGGTGCAGTGCCATCGGGTTTGGGTTTCAAAGATCTCCCCCAAATATCAATCATGTTATTGTAAAACTCTTTCTCTCTTTAAAATCGTTTTTGACGACTTCGTCGTTGCCAGCGATTGCTAGTGTATTCATTCACGACAACATGTGGTGGTTTTCCGCTTGGGTTACCCAAGGAGTTAGAAATAGCGTCAAGGACATTTAATACTTCGCTGCCACATATTGGTGGGTCAATCATCGTTTGTGTTGGTAGCGTAGAATACCAAGTCTTCATTGGAAGGGTTTTTATATACCGCATAAACTCTTTTGGTGGGGCTAATCCATATGAATCGAAATAAACAATCCCACGTGGATCAATAGCGTATGCAACCCAGTGAGTTCCAGGTCCGGTGCTGTTATCGAGATTAATGATTCCGGTTTCAACGCTGTTTGGTTGATGTGGTAATTGATCTTTCATAAAAACACCTCTGAAATTTTTAATCACTAGTTTTTTAGCCGCATCCATTAAATCAAAATTGGACATAGGAATCTTCGATTCCTGAATTAATAAATCGTTCCTGGTAGTCTTAGACCCTTTCCGCTGTACCACGAATACGGGGTTCCTGGTAGTCTTAGACCCAATCCGTTCACGGATCTTCCGCTGTACCACGAATACGGGGTTCCTGGTAGTCTTAGACCCTTTCCCTTTTTTTTATATCCTTTCCCAGTTGCCTTCTTTAGTGCCATTCCTGCTGCAGTACCAACGGCTCCTAACGCTGCCGCTTTAGCCACCGCTGGGGCTGCTGCTGCAATCAATGCTGGAATCGCAGCTAACAACGGAAATATACCGCCTGTTTTAATCATATTTTTGATAGCAGCCGCAGAAAGAGTAATCTGAACCCCTTTTTTGGCTGCAAGTGCATCATTGAAATGTTTTATTTGACGAGTTGTCAGCGATAATTTATTTGCACCACCAGTCATTTGGTTGGGTTTCAACGTGATTGTGGTTCCACATCGCTTAACCGATTCTGATTGCAATTTTTTTAATTGACCGGGAGTTAACGTAACACTAATAACACTATATGACATTATACATAATAGATTGATTCTAATTCGTAAAATCCGTAGGATTTCATTGAAAAATCAAGAAAATCGTTTACGATTTCAATCAAAGATTTTCTACTGGTGCATCTACCACTCTCATTCTTCCTCCAACACCTTCGAGTAGCATTGATTTGTCGCTGAGAATGACAGCAATCGCTCTATAATTATCAATAGTAGCAGGCTTATCTACATTAGCTCTAAAATGTATATCAACGACGGATTGTCTTGTTAAATCGAGATGTTCCAGTGAGAAATAGTAGATCGGATACAGATTTTTAAAATCAAATTGTGATATTTGCAAACCAGTATCGACATTTTGATCGCGTGCCATAAATGACAATAAACGATGATAAACTCGTGCAATATGGTTGTTAGTGTAATCAAGTTGTATATCCTCGGATGGTTCCTGCTGGCCATTTATTCTCAGTGAGACGTCTTTCACACCTAATTGATCAAATATCATATGACTGTAGGTTTGATTGCCAACTCGTGTGTTATCCTGTAACGCAATAAATATATGACGTGGCGCAGCAACACCTTGTTTTGATGCTAGATTCCACGTGAATAACCCGTTCAGATTTGATTGCTTCACATCTGTACTCACGGTTAGCCAACTCAACAACGACTTTCCTCCTTGGTCCATAAATGATAGTAATCGTTCTTCTGCAGTGATTGCTGGAGTCAACACTGGCATCCACAATGATATTTTTGTTAAAATAACTTTACCGGCATCATCATTTACATGATCTGCAGCTGTGTTTGCTGGAATCCTCCAAATTGCGTCATTATCATCACCCTTTCGTACAAGCGATACTGTATGCTTCGCCCCATAAATAACTTTTCGGACGTTTCTACAGAATCCAAATATATGATGCAGTGGAATCGCGCATGAAAATGATTTACGCTCTCCTTGCAACATTGCGTTTCGTGTTGCGGCTCCTAGATTGAAATTGGGGTCGTTGTTTATAATCATATCCTCGATACCAGCAGGGGTATTATCACGTTTTTTTGGTTGTCCTACAACAAATGGATTTCCTCCAGCGGTATTCTTACCATCTTTTGCAAACATCATAGAAGGTCCTGCTGATCTTGTATAATCATCAGAATATCTCGCTAACCCGATTATTGTTGTAGCCACATCAACATCACGATCTATGGACTCAATTTCTTTTCCATCAATGAGATATCTAGCACTCTCAAATAGCGCCATAATACCATTATTGACAAAACCGACTTGAGTACCAGCTGGATACGGTGCTCCAGCAGCTGTTACAAGTACTCCTTCTACTTCAATAAACGCTTCACAAGGCAAAAAATATTTACTGGTATCATGGACTTGAAGTTCAATTCGCGATCGACTATTTGCGTCTATTGCATGATAAGCGTAATATTGATAATCGCGTACAGAATCATCCTTGCCAACTGGAGCGTCTATATCAAACGCCGGATCATGTGATTTTTTGAACATTTTATTCTATTTATCAGAGTCTAAATCGTAAAAATCCGTAGGATTTTCAACGCTAGCGTTTTCTACTTAGTTTTTTAAAGCCGCTTCCTGCTATCATATTTGCAATATTGCTTTGGTCCCCTTGATTTACCATCGACGCTAATTTTTCGTCTACTGCGTTATTTATAATTCTACTAACACTTGCAGGCATTTCCGCTGTAGACGGTAACGGTTTTGAAAATCCTTTGGATTTCATCCGTGATTTCACTAATGATGTTAATTTATTCCTCGCAGTTGAAAACGCTTTTCCAGCAAGATCTCCAACAGCACCAATACCCTTATCACGAATAACTTCAATTGCTTTCATTCCTAGTTGTTTAGCCAACGGCATCACTTTTGGAGCCATTCTCGCAAATAACCCTGCAATGGTATTGCCTAAACCATCTCCGTAGTATGCTCTATAAACTGGAAACCGTGAATTAACTACATAGACGGGGGTTGGTTTATCATGATTGTAGTGTATGATCATTATTTGAAATCAGAAACCATTTTTCAATTGTGAAATCCTTCGGATTTCCACGCTAGCGTTTTATTTAATCCCGGTGATTAATCACTGTGATAATCATGGACGGTTTCACCGTCTACTAACTCGTCAATGAAATCTCGATATGTTTTGATATCCATGATACCGCCGGCAAATAATCGTCTACAGATATCAGCTGCTTCATTAATTATTTCCGGTGAGTTATTTCCAGCTCGGAAACCTCCTACAAGAACTTCTAATCGTGATATATCATTGATAACACTACCAGGGCATGAAACACTGGAATCTCTTAATCCACTTCCGCTATAACCAGTTGCTTCATCCTGTTTTTCTAAATCGGCTTCTTGTAATAAATAATCAAGAAGATTATCATCATCATCACGTGGTATTTGTTGTTTTTTAGGAGAGTAGACTACTTTCTTTGCAGGTTGCTGTCGCCTTCCTCGCAATTTTTGCGGTTTTTGTTGTTGTTTAAACTCTTCGTATTGATTATACACTTCGCCCACCTCATTGATATATCCAATGTATGATGCGTTACCCTTCTTCCTAATTCTACCTGTTTTTTCAGTTTTGATTTTGTAGAATATATCAGCCCAGTGAGTTATATCTCTAACAAAGTTATGATGTTCTGGTTTCAACAAATTTTTCCTGTTTTCATAAGTCGTAACAACAAGCGCAGGAATTTTCGCTAGTTTAGTCTCAATGATTGCTGCTAAACCCGCCTCGTTAAATATCACGCGTAAATCATCTACTATTTCTTTTGATTCCATTTGTTTTGTTTGTTCAGTTTTCGCTGCTATTTTTTCGAGTTCACCGATAACAGATTTTCCCGTCTCGGGAACATCTCCCAGTATAGCACGCTCTATCCCTTTCGTTGCTGTGGTTACTGGTTTAAACAATTCTTCGGATCCCATAGCAAAATCAGTCTGAAGACTCTGTCGTTGTTGTAGTTTATTCCGTACAGAGTCACGAATTGGTACAAATCTCCTGATTGCATCCAGTCGTTCACGAGCCAATCGGGTTGTTAATGCTTCATTGACCATTATTTGAAATCGCAAACAATTTTTCAATTGCAAAACAATTTTTCAATCCAACCTAACACCATCGGATGGTCATGGAAGTGTTATTTCGTCGTGAGACAGCTTCGTTCATCGATGGCGAAAGTGTCCAAATTGTATATAAAAATAAATAATACTGACACTTTCGCCATTCTACGCTGATCAATGCGAACCAGCCATCAATTTTTTATTCACTGATTTCAACAGTTTTGATCAAAAAATGCTAAAAAAAAATTAAAATCTCTATGAGGGACGGTCACAATCAAATAATGATAAATGGTTGGTCAATCAAAATTTTTCATTTTCTTGAATTAACGCCCGTAGGTTTCTAACTTTAGAATTAACCTCCTTTTTCAATTCGTATTCGTACCCCAATTCTTTTCGTATTCGTTCTACGATGGTATACAACGGAGCGAACACACTTACGTCACTGGAAAATGCGAGAGAGTCTTTAATAGAATTCTGAATTCTTTTGATGAGCGCATACTTCTTTGGTAGCATATATTTATTGTTGTTAACTCCGTATTCTATATCCTGAAAATCAGACATGATTTGATCAGGATTTAACCCATCTGATAGTTCAATATCCCAACCTTTCAATTTTGAAATCTCGGATATGATGCTATTCATGTTTTCAGAATTCATTATTCTATAATAATGATATATTTCTAAATGAAAAATATGACGTATTAGACATAACTAAATTGAATTTTCTGTCCGCTCTTTTTTGAAATAGCCGATCGACAAACCCCCTCTGCAACATATCGTACTGAGGGTCTACAAATATTGAAATACTTGCCGGCTTCATATATTGATTTAAATACTTTTTCTTCGTTAGTTATTGTATTCAAAGATTTCACAGGTCTCGCTTTTTTCGAGTATTTCCCAGTCCTTCCTCGTTTGGTATTCTCACTATGTGTGATTGCTTGAAGATTTGATAAGGAATTGTTCTTCGGATTAGAATCAATATGATCAATAACAAAACCATCTTTGATCAATCCATGGAAACATTCATACACGAAACGATGATTGTAATATTTCTTCTTTCCAACAGTAAAGAACAAATACCCCATACCATTATCCCACCCAACTGGGTTCTTCAGTCTACGGTTTCTTACAACACCATCACTGGATGCTTCATAATTTGTACTCACTGGGTGTGGTCTGAATTCCTGGTTCATTCGTATACTATACTATTTGTCTAATTCATTGACTGATCCATTTGCAGTGATTCATTATATAAAAATCTTTCATTTAGACACTTGTTTTTAGTATAGCATGATGGAGTTCAAGAGATTGACTTCGAGAAATGCTAAATTTAATGCTGATAGAGAGTTTAAGAGATTATTGAAAATCAGTCCTAGATTTAATCTCGATAGACCCAAAAAACGTAACAAACGTCCAAGAGACGGAAACATGAAAGAGTTTAAGAGATTATTGAAAATCAGTCCTAGATTTAATCTCGATAGACCCAAAAAACGTAACAAACGTCCAAGAGACGGAAACATGAAAGAGTTTAAGAGATTATTGAAAATCAGTCCTAGATTTAATCTCGATAAACCAAAAAGACGTAACAAATTTAATCTCGATAAACCCAAAATCCTTCGGATTTCAAAAACGTCCAAGAGAGATTACCCCTGGAAAGATGCTCAATTCAATCTCGATATAGTTTCTAATACACCAAAGAATACAATTCTTGATAAAGCCATGATTAGTAAAATCAGAGACTGTTTTAATGAATTCAAGCGTGATGGAGCATCTTATTGTTGGTCAACATTTCGAATTGATGGTGTTGTTGATGCTACCATGACTGATGAAAAAGCAGCAGTGATAATTTCACGTGTTGGGGAAAAACGGCATTTTTTCCGAATCAAATTCATTATCGAAGTCGATGGCAAATGGATTATTAAGGATAAATTTGAACCAATCCTCAAGAATAAAAAAGCTGTCATTGTGAGTAGAGATTCCAAACCAGGGATTCTAACCGGCATTGATAAACCATACTACGAAAGATCTTATCCCGTAACAGCAATGGTTTATGGGATATATCCGTTAAATGATAAACCCGATATCGCAAAACTAGCTCCTATGAAATATTCGTCAGGGCTTAATTGTGTAGCAGAACGAATAATAGAACATTTCACAAATGCATCCCGAGGAAATAAACTAACTGATCTGCGACGTAGAAAAATAACCGAGTGGGAACTGACAGTGAAACAGCATGGTGCAAAGATTTCTGATATAGCTAAATTAGAAGCATCATTAAAATTCCCAATATCAGTAACAACAATAACCGGAGAAGTATTATACGAACCGAAATATCAATCGCGAGGAGCCCCAATACAGATTATTGATCATAACAAACACGCGTGGACACCTGCGGTAACAATATTTCCACGAGAACGAACCGTGAAATATATCCCCCCGGAATTTTCCGGGGATGTTTTCTATGAAGAGAGATTATTTGATGCTATTCATGCGTTGTGTAAGGATGATCCTGTGTCAGTGTGGCTACTTAGAAGTGATGAAGAATTCGATCAATTTGTAAAACCAAATGGTGAATTATATCGCATTGAAGAATTAGATAACAGAATGAGAAAAATCGCTAGTGATTTTTCACCGCAGAATTCCCATGAAAAACTACTCACGGATAGTTTTACTATTCCATCAGTAGTAGCTCACTTCGCAAGAGAAAAAAACTCATGGCGTCCAACACGAAGTGATTTTCTCGAAGATGTTAAATTGAGTTGCGTCGAATTTGGTCATGGAGGACTGTGGAATACAAAATACCATCGTGATGGTATGATTTCAATTGATATAGCCGCGTGTTATCCCGGAAGTTTTCTCGGGTATGGGGAATGCGCTGAGTACTTCAAACGATTTGGACACCCCACGCATGAAATGACTCGTGTTGCGATTAATGGACCATTGCCTGATTTTGATTTAACCGGATTCGCTCGTGTGATATCATTTGAATTAGCTACAGGGTTACATCCGTGTAGTTATGTTTGGCTCGGTAGACACCTATCTGAAAAACACTGGATGCCAATAGTGCTATTGAGATATATGATTGATTGTGGTATGCTAATATCGTTGATTGTTTCCGATGCTATTATATGCTATCGAGCTCAGAAAGAAGTTTGGCTACCACAACCCAATCTAGATAGAATAATCAACGAACTACGAAAACAGTTTCCAGATTTCAGTGAAGAAGAAATAATAAATTGGTCTAAGAAGTTATTTGAAATTAAAAAAGAACAAACAAAAGATCTCGGAAGAAGAATAATCGGTAAATTTACCCAGGGTGGACGATACGACAACGCAAAATACTCTTCGCGGTTGATCATAGATGTCGCTGAATACGATTTTATTGTAGCGGATTTAATGAAACAGGGAAAACTTGTATCCCGTAAGGATGCTTTTCTATCCAATGGTGAGAAATTAGGTACGGTTGTTACCTACTGTGATGGATATAATTCCCAGTACACACACTTAAGAAGTTCAATGTTAGCCTATGCTTCTATTAATCTATTTTCGATGATAAATAGATTTCCTAATACCGCGGTTAGAGTGGCCACTGATTCGATGTATATACACAATAAGTTCAAATCAGCTGTAGCTAAATTCACAGATCCCGAGGAAGCGTGGGGGCGTTGGCGATTTAAAAAGGAGATGCTACATGAGTATTGTGAATCCGCAGACGTTGCCATGGATGATAAATATATTTGTTGTAACCGTATTGAAATTGGAAACACTAGTGTTTCTACAGAATTTTCTAATGCACCACCGGTATCTGATCCAATATGTAGATACAAGACAGTTTATTTAAACGGTTGTGGTGGGTCAGGAAAGACAACTCGTGCAATTGAATTATATCGTGGTGGTGGAAATACTTGTATTTCTACTAACATGATTGTGCTAACACCGACTCATAGACTCGCCAGAGAGATGATACAACGAGGGGTAAATGCTTGCACTTATCACAGCTTCTTTCGATGGAAGGGTGACAAATGGACTCCTGATCGAATGGGTGATAAATTCATTCCTGAAATCATAATCTGGGATGAAATATGCACAGTGTCATTAGATGTATTAAAAACATTTCTTGAGTGGTTGTTAACCAAAAACACAAAAGTCGTCATGTGCGGGGATCAAGGCCAACCACCACCATTTGTCGGTGCATCTCCACATGAATGGCTAAAGGGTTTTGTAGACTACTATGAAGAAATCACCACTGATTATAGATCACTTGATGAACGATTACGCGAGTTCAAAGCGCTAATTAGATTACAACCGGATAGAATCCAATGCGAAATAGCGCGTGAAGTGATTTCAGAAACTCCAATGAATGATTTCTGGGAAACATGGAGACCAAACGATTTGATCATTGCAAGTAGAAAAATAGTCAGGGATACACTTCAGATGAAGTTATTTGAATTGCATAAAGAAAAATTTGCAACGCTTCCAGTACCCCTTTGTTATAGGCCATCGGATACACGAAAACAGAATATTGAAGTTGATATTCCAGGACAGAGTGAAAAACAAATTCTGGTATTAAATGATATTGTGCTGGTTGATATCAATGTCGTTGAAGATGCATTGCGTGCTAATAAATCCCCGTGGACGCTAGGATACGCAGCAACAATACACTCTTCACAGGGATTGACTATATCGGATACAATTGTTTGGATGGTAGATAATCGCATCGAATGGTCAAATTTAGTCTATCTCGCAGTATCCAGAGTACGAAACATAAATCAACTTCGAAGAATTGTCCTGACAGAGTCAGGCGATGATGAAATCATTGGTGATGATAATGACACAACAATAAGTGATATTGATGTTAGCATCATTAATAAAAAACTCTCCGGTTACAAACAACAGGACAAAAAAAAACAACGAGAATTTGATATTGATGCTAAATTAATAATCACTTTGAAGAAACAACAGAATAATCACTGCGCGAGTTGCAATTGTATAATGCGTTGGCAGTATTCGGATAAGGATCCTCGCCAATTTACCGTAGACAGAAAAAATAACAATCTCGGTCATGTCAGAAATAATGTGATGTTGACTTGTCTTGAGTGCAATAGACGCAACGGCGCTAGTTAAGACCATGCGGTGGCAATTGAGTATCCTCGGGAATCACTTGTAGTTGTTGTCGAGTAAAACCCCGCTGAGGGGCAGTTGAATCCAGTTTATAGACTGGAGGTCTACCAGTTGATCGTGTTATACTAGATATCTTATGCGTAGTGACGCTCCAAATAGGATCAGTAGCCCTTTTTCTACCCCCTTCAAGCTCTCCTGGTTCGTATAAGTACCTCACAATGACACTACTACCAAGAATTGGTTGGGAAATGCTAGCGTTTCTAGGGAAATCTTTTTGTGGTTGTACGGGTATTGACTTCTTTTTAATCGCGTTGATAGGTTTCATGTTGATTGTTCTAGTAATCTCGTTATTCAGTGCAGTAATCACAGATGGTAATCTTTTAACCCATTCACTGGATCGCTTTTCTTGAATGAATTCTTTTGCGTATTGATATCCAAATAACCGCTCAGCAATCGTCCGATTAAATCGTTCTACAATGGCCTGATCGCGATGTAGCGCAGTATGCCCTCGTCGTATGGTGACATTATGATGTTTCATTGTAGATAACACTGCACCCTGAAATTCCTTGCCAGGATCAACTTGTAACAGATTTGGCCAGTGCAGAGGACCTCGTCGATAAATCCTTTCAAATGCAGAAGCGACTTCAGTGGCTGATTTTGTTTTTAATGGTTCTGCTTCTTTGTATCGACTCGCAACATCAACTATGGTTAGCGCGTATTTGTAACCACGATCATGTGGCAGAAATAATATATCAGCCTGATGAACTTCATTAGGAGCGGTCACATCAAAATGCGAGAATTGAATTTGTTTAGGCGGTGGTAGATAAATTTGCCATAGTGCCTGTTTGGATAACCAATTAGCCGCAGTGGTTTTTTTCACTTTTGCAGCTCTAGCGAGTTTATTGATTGCAGCGTTACCCCTCCAGTATCCTCTTGGGGAATAATAAATTGATTCCATATTATTAATTACCGGCACCTAACATCAATTTACTTTTCATAGCCGATTTTATCAAAAATGAAGACAATTTTTCTTTGAAGGATTTATCAGGAATAGCATTTAACGCATGAATTAATTTCACATCCGCGAGATGCCTGTGTTGCAGATTGCTGCTTTTATAAGCAACATCATGAAGGTGACAGGCCTTATCAATGGCGTTTATTGGTTCTTCACCGGGGTTGGGTTGATTTTGATTATTGAGTCTGATATCAAGTCTGGTTCCCGGTCCACAGTAGCTATATCCTGGGAGGTGCTTTTCTCCGGGGTACTTTGCCCATGGGGTTCCAGGGAGTTTTGCTAATTTGGCTGCGATATCACCTCCTCGTTTTTTTTTAAATCAGATTTCATAGACACAAATCTAAATTTCTTTGTACCACATTGCACGCATTTACCAGAAAGCGCTGATCGGTTATTTTTAGTTGTAATCGTCGTCACATCATCTGTGCCAGTACGCGTTCTACACTTCACACAATATAGATCCATAATTTATGTATAGAGATATGGATATAATTGATTTTTCAGCGACTAAAACAAGAGAACCAATTAAGCATCATGCAGCGCTACCAAACTCTATCCGGATGATTATAATCGGGCCATCTGGATCCGGTAAAACGCAATTGTTGCTAAATTTAATAATGAGATGGATGAAGTGGGATAAGTTGTATTTAATTGCCCCTAGCGTAGACGACCAACGATGCTATGAAGTGCTAAAAGATTTTAACGAGAATGCATCAGAAATTAAGGGTGAGAATGCCATTGATTTTATAACCGATATCGATGAAGCACCGAGTATTGATGATATTGATGGAGATATTAACAATTTAGTCGTATACGACGATATAATGTTGGATAAACAAAAGAATCCTGCTAGAATATTTTCCCGTGGGCGTCACAAAAACACTGACGTGATATATGTCACTCAACGCTACACTCAGGTTCCAAAAGTGATCAGAGATAACTGCAATATTCTTTCTGTATTCAACGGAGTTGATACTCATACTCTTAGAAATATTTGGCAGACATGGTGCTCTGATATGGACTTCAATCAATTTCGAGATTTCTTTAGTCATGCTCAGTCGACTCCGCACGGATTCGCAACAATAAATCTACATGATCCTCGGACACGATATCGTATCGGACTGGATCAAATATTCGGTTAAATCATTTATTATTTTTTGTTAACCTGTAGCAGCAGAGAGGGTGGATGACCACATCGTTGCGAGCAAAATCGTAAAATATCCGTTTTTGCAAAAATGGAGACTTTTTTTTTGGTTAAATGAGATTTTGTTGGAAGTCTTATATTTTGTTCGAAAACGTAGTGTGTAGGCCATTTTTTGTTCGGAAACGTTATCTGGAAGCCTTATTTTTGCTTGAAATCGTGGTCTGTTCACCCTCTCTGCTGCTGCTTCATATAATGATTGAAATATTTTTTCTTCGTTAGTTGTTGTATTCAAAGATTTTACTGGTCTCGCTTTTTTTGAACATGTGCCAGTCTTCCCCCTTTTCAAATTCTCACTTTGTGTGATAGCTTGCAGATTTGATAAAGAATTGTTTTTCGGATTAGAATCCTTGTGATCGATAACAAAATCATCCTCGATCAGTCCATAAAAACATTCAAATATGAAACGATGATTGAAATATTTTTTCTTTCCAACAGTAAACCTGAAATACCCATGATTAGTCACAAAACCAACTGATTTTTTCAGTCTACGGTTTCTGACAGTACCATCACTGGATGCTTCATAATTTGTAATCAAGGGATGCTGTCTGAATTCTTGGTTCATTCGTATACATAATACTATTGTTTGTCTAATTCATTGTTTGGTTCAATAATGAATCTTTCGATGTAGTCTTGAGGGGTTCTTATGATTTTGTCAAGGACGTTGTCAGCGTCAGGGTCAAAATTTCTGATTGATTGTCCATTTTTTATTCTTTTATCATAATAACGCTTCAAGTATCGCTTACCACCGCAATTTAGACATAATCGTGATTTCCCCCTGACCCCAACCCCACATCGAATACAGGGTAACGGACCAAGGCTTCCACGACGAAAGCTTTGCATATGATACCCACAGAACTTATTTCTGCATGATTTGTTACACGGGATTACTGATCCAATCATAAGCCATTTGCAGTGATTCATTATACATAAATCTTTCATTTAAATGCTTGTTTTAATTATAGCATGAGGGAGTTCAAGAGATTGACTTCGAAAAATGCTAAATTCAATGCTGATAAGGAGTTTAAGAGATTATTGAAAATTAATCCTAAATTTAATATCGATAGACCCAAAAAACGTGTAGTAGACGGAAACATGAAGGAGTTTAAGAGATTATTGAAAATTAATCCTAAATTTAATCGCGATAGACCCAAAAAACGTAACAAACGTCCAAGAGACGGAAACAAACGTTCAAGAGACGGAAACATGAAGGAGTTTAAGAGATTATTGAAAATTAATCCAAAATTTAATATCGATAGACCCAAAAAGCGTAACAAACGTCCAGGAGACGGAAACATGAAAGAGTTTAAGAGATTATTAAAAATTAATCCTAAATTTAATATCGATAAACCCAAAAAACGTCCAATAGACGGAAACATGAGAGAGTTTAAGAGATTATTGAAAATTAATCCTAAATTTAATCGCGATAGACCCAAAAAACGTAACAAGAAATTACCATGGAAAGATGCTCAATTCAATCTTGATATAGTTTCTAATACACCCAATTATACAATTCTTGATAAACCCATCAGAGACTGTTTTAATGAATTCAAGCGTGATGGAGCATCTTATTGTTGGTCAACATTTCGAATTGATGGTGTTGTTGACGCTACCATGAATGATGAAAAAGCAGCAGTGATCATTTCACGTGTTGGGGAAAAAAGTCATTTTTTCCGAATCAAATTCATTATCCGTGAGGATGGAAAATGGATTATTAGGGATAAATTTGAACCCATTCTCAAGGGCAAAAAAACTATTATTGTGAATCAGGATTCAAAACCAGGAATTTTGACTGGAATTGACAAACCCTACTACGAAAGATCTTACCCTGTAACAGCAGTTGTTTACGGGATCTATCCGCTCAATGAAAAACCAGATATTGCAAAACTAGCACCCATGAAATATTCGACAGGGCTCAATTGTGTAGCAGAACGAATAATAGAACACTTCATAAATGCGTCCCGGGGAAATAAACTAACTGATCTAAGACGAAAAAAAAAATAACCGAGTGGGAATTAACGGTAAAAGAGCATGGGGCAACAATTCAGGATATAATTAAATTAGAAACATCATTGAGATTTCCAATATCAGTAAGAACAATCACCGGAGAAGTATTAAAAGAACCGAAATATCAATCAAAAAAAGGAAACCCAATTGAAACTATTGATCATAATGAACACGCTTGGTTAGAACCGTAAAATATCTATCCCAAACCGAAGAGTTTTTTTCAGAGCAGAAATTATTTGATGCTATTTACCATTTGAGTAAAAACGATCCCGTGTCAATGTGGCTATTTCATAGTACTTCAGACGAAGAATGTAGATTTGATCAGTTTGTAAGGCCTAACGGAGAATTGTACCGTACTGAAGAACTGCATAAT
This sequence comes from Unio delphinus, assembly GCA_029339505.1. Lineage (NCBI taxonomy): Eukaryota > Metazoa > Mollusca > Bivalvia > Unionida > Unionidae > Unio > Unio delphinus. Next base: position 1,014,590 of record JAQISU010000360.1, read on the forward strand.
CAAATGAAACAACTAACTAGTGAGTTTTCTGGGGAGGGGGAAGACAACAATCAATTATTAGCAGACTGTTTTACACTACCATCAATTGCAGCACATTTTGCTAGGAAGAAAAACGCGTGGAAACCAACACGAAGTGAGTTTTTATCAGATGTCAGATTGTCCTGTCTTGAATACAGCCATGGAGGATTATGGAATACAAAATACGACCCTGATACCGTTATTTCAGTTGATATGATTGCATGTTATCCAGGAAGTTTTCTTGGGTATGGAGAATGCGAGAAATATTTCAAACGATTTGGACACCCCAACACGAAATGACCCGTGTTGCTATTAATGGACCACTGCCTGATTTTGATGTAATCGGATTCGCTTGTGTGGTATCATTTGAAATGGCTGAAGGACTTCATCCGTGTAGTTATCTTTGGATTGGTAAACACATGTCTGAAAAACACTGGATGCCAATAGTGTTATTACGATATATGCTTGATTGTAAGATGTTAAAATCATTAATTGTCAGTGAAGCAATTAAATCCTATCGAGCACAGAAATCAGTGTGGTTACCACAACCTGATCTAGAAAAAATAATTAGCGAAGAGCGAAAACTGTTTCCTGATTTTAATGAACAACAAATCATGGATTGGTCCAAACAGTTATTTGAAATCAGAAACAATGAAGCAAAAAATCTCAGTAGAAGAATAATCGGTAAATTCACTCAGGGTGGTAAATACGACAATACGAGATATTCTTCACGATTGATTATAGACAATGCTGAATACGATTTTGTAATCGCGGATTTAACGAATAAAGGCCTATATGTCAATCGTAAGGACGCATTTATGTCCGATGGAACCAAATTGGGTACAATTGTTGCTTACAATGATGGATACAATCCGCAGTACACACATTTAAGAGCTTCTATGCTTGGTTATGCTTCTATTAATTTATTTTCAATGATCAATAGATTTCCTAACACCGCAGTTAGAGTCGCCACTGATTCATTTTACATAAATAGCAAAATGGCTGATTTTAAGGCTACTGGCAACGAGAATTGGGGGTCATGGAGAATTAAGAAAGAAATGATTCATGATTATATTCAATCAGCAGATGTTACCATTGAAAATAATTATTTAGAAAGCAATCAGTGTTCAGAATTTTCTAATGCACCACCGATTTCTGATCCAATATGCCTGTATAAAACAGTTTATTTAAACGGCTGTGGTGGGTCAGGAAAAACAACCCGGGCAATTGAGTTATTTCGTGGGAAAAATCCTACGGATTTCACAAAAATGATTGTACTAACACCAACACACAGACTTGCAAGAGAGATGATACAGAGAGGGGTTAATGCCTGTACCTATCATAGTTTCTTTAGATGGAAAGGAGATAAATGGACTTCTGAGCGCATGGGAGAGAAATTTATTCCTGAAATTATCATTTGGGATGAAATAGACACAGTGTCAGAAGATGTATTAAAAATATTTCTTGAGTGGTTGTTATTGAAAAATACAAAAATCGTCATGTGCGGTGATCACGGGCAACCACCACCATTTGTCGGTGCATCCCCACATGAATGGCTAAAGGGTTTTGTAGACTATTTTGAAGAAATTGATACCGATCATAGATCACTTGATAATGAATTAAAAGAATTTAAGAAACTAATTAGATTACAACCGGATAGAATCCAGTGTGAAATAGCCCGTGAAATAATTACGGAAACTCCCATGAATGATTTCTGGGAAACATGGAGACCAAATGATTTGATCATTGCAAGTAGAAAAATAGTCAGGGATACACTTCAGACGAAATTATTTGAATTGCATAAACAAAAATTTGCAACACTTCCAGTGCCTCTTTGTTATAGGCCATCGGATACACGAAAACAGAACATTGAAGTTGATATTCCAGGACAAAGTGAAAAACAAATTCTCGTATTAAATGATATTGTGCTGGTTGATATCAATGTCGTTGAAGATGCATTGCGTGCTAATAAATCCCCGTGGACGCTAGGATACGCAGCAACAATACACTCTTCACAGGGATTGACTATATCGGATACAATTGTTTGGATGGTAGATAATCGCATAGAATGGTCGAATTTAGTCTATCTTTCAGTATCCAGAGTACGAAAAATAAATCAACTTCGAAGAATTGTCCTCGATGATGAAATCATTGGCGATGATAATGACACCACAATAGATGATATTGATGTTAAAATGATTGATAAAAAACTCTCCGGTTACAAACGACAAGACAAAAAAAGACAACGAGAATTTGATATTGATGCTGAATTAATAATCACTTTGAAGAAACAACAGAATAATCACTGCGCAAGTTGCAATTGTATAATGCGTTGGCAGTATTCGGATAAGGATCCTCGCCAATTCACCGTTGACAGAAAAAATAACAATCTCGGTCATGTCAGAAATAATGTGATGTTGACTTGTCTTGAGTGCAATAGACGCAACGGTGCTAGTTAAGACCATGCGGTGGCAATTGAGTATCGTCAGGAATCACTTGTAATTGTTGTCTAGTAAAAACCCGCTGAGGGGCAGTTGAATCCAGTTTATAGACTGGAGGTCTACCCGTAGATCGTGTTATACTAGATATCTTATGTGCAGTAACACTCCAAATAGGATCAGTAGCCCTTTTTCTGCCCCCTTCAAGCTCTCCTGGTTCATATAAATACCTCACAGTGACATTACTACCAAGAATTGGTTCTTTGAAATCTTTTTGTGGTTTTTCAGGTATTGACTTCTTTTTAATCGCATTGATAGGTTTCATGTTGATTGTTCTAGTAATCTCGTTATTCAGTGCAGTAATCACAGCTGGTAACCTTTTAACCCATTCACGGGATCTTTTTTCTTGGATGAATTCTTTTGCGTATTGATATCCAAATAACCGCTCAGCAAAAGTTTTATTAAACCGTTCTACAATTGCCTGATCACGATGCAGTGCAGTATGCCCCCGTCTGATAGTGACATTATGATTTTTCATCGTTGTTAAAACAGCACCCTGAAATTCCTTGCCAGGAACAATTTGTAATAGATTTGGCCAGTGCAGAGGACCTCGTCGATAAATCTTTTCAAATGCAGAAGCTACTTCAGGTGATGATTTTGTTTTTAACGGTTCTGCTTCTTTGTATCGACTTGCAATATCAACTACGGTTAATGCGTACTTGTAACCGTGGTCATGTGGCAGAAATAATAAATCAGCCTGATGAACTTCATTGGGTCCGGTCACATCAAAATGCGAGACATTAATTTGTTTAGGCGGTGGTAAGTAAATTTGCCATAGTGCCTGTTTGGATAACCAATGAGCCGTAGTAGCCTTTTTCACTTTTGCAGCGCTAGCGAGTTTATGGATTGCTGATTTACCCCTCCAGTATCCTCTTGGGGAATAGTAAATAGATTCCATGTTGTTATTAATTACCAGCACCTAACATCAATTTACTTTTCATAGCCGATTTTATCAAAAATGAAGCCAATTTTTCTTTGAAGGATTTATCAGGAATAGTATTTAACGCATGAATTAATTTCACATCTGCTAGATGCCTGTGTTGCAAATTGCTGCTTTTATAAGCAACATCATGAAGGTGACAGGCCTTATCAATAGCGTTTATTGGTTCCTCACCGGGTCGGGGCTGATTTTGATCATTGAGTCTGATATCAAGTCTTGTTCCCGGTCCACAATAACTATACCCTGGAAGGTGTTTTTCTCCGGGGTATTTTGCCCATGGGGTTCCAGGGAGTTTTGCTAATTTGGCAGCGATATCACCTCCTCGTTTTTTTTAAAGGTTCCTTGGGTTTAGAAACAAATCTAAATTTCTTTGTACTACATTGTACGCATTTACCAGAAAGCGCTGATCGGTTATTTTTTGTTGTAATCGTCGTCAAGTCATCTGTGCCAGTACGTTTTTTACACTTCACACAATATAGATCCATAATTTATGTATAGAGATATGAATATAATTGATTTTTCAGCAACTAAAACAAGAGAACCGGTTAAGCATCATGCAGCGCTACCAAACTCTATCCGCGCAATTATAATCGGGCCATCTGGATCCGGCAAGACACAATTGTTGCTCAATTTAATAATGAGATGGATGAAGTGGGATAAGTTGTATTTAATTGCCCCTAGCGTAGATGACCAACGATGCTATGAAGTGCTAAAAGATTTTAATGAAAACGCTTCAGAGATTGCCGGCGAGGATGTTATTGAATTTATAACCGATATTGACGAGGCACCATCAGTAGAAGACCTCGATGGAAGTATCAACAATTTAGTTGTATACGACGATGTAATGTTAGATAAACAAAAAAAACCAGCTAGAATATTTTCCCGAGGCAGGCACAAAAACACGGATGTGATCTATGTCACTCAACGCTACACACAAATACCAAAAGTGATTCGCGATAATTGTAATGTGTTGTGTGTGTTTAATGGAGTTGATACACATACGCTACGAAATATTTGGCAGACATGGTGCTCCGATATGGATTTCAATCAATTTAGAAATTTCTTTAGTCATGCTCAGTCTGCCCCACACGGATTTGTAACAATAAATTTACATGACCCTCGAACACGATATCGTATCGGACTGGATCAAATATTCGGTTGAAAATCGAATGGAGGCTTAGTCATTTTTTTGATTTCATTGATTTCATTGATTTTTCATTATTATTTTTTGCCTGATCATTGATTTTTTTTGGACTGATTTCATCCTAATCCATGAAAACTTGTATCCGATTCACCACATCTTGGCCGTAGAAGCCTGATTTCATTGAAAACTTGTTTAAAAATGTTGTCCGGCTCGCCCCCTCTGCTGCTCAGGCTGATTCCAGTATGGATGCTATGAAAGGAATGAGTACTTTTAGTCCAAATACGTATGATATACAAATAAGACACAGAGTACCATTCTGATGGTCCTAAGTTCATTTTAAAAGAAACTGGGTCTCTTTGCTGCCAATCAAGTCTGGTTTATTTAATTATTTCCCAATGCAGTAGGTGCTACTTTTTGGTGGGTTTCTTTTCACAATTAAAGATAGTTCTCGTTGGTTGCATTTGATGTGCCTGATAAAATATGACATAATATATTAATAGGATCGTGATACATATGATTTAGCTACCTGTAGGTTTCACATAATATTGAAGGGAAGCATGTGTTGGGTTTGGGGAGAGGACGTTTCTTGACTGTCAAATAAAATAAGTAATTCTACAATATATACCTTCAATGATTCACAAGTAAGTCATTCTTGTAATTCTAAATCGATTTAGGCAAAATTATATGTCGTGTAAAAAGTTAATATAGTTGCTAATAAAGACAAACTATTGTTGCACTAATTTAAAGTAAACTTGAAGCCAATTACAAGGTTCCTATTTGTGAGCTGAGATTCTGTTAAAATGCCAATCACCATCCAAACATTATATGCAAATAATGAAGATCAACCGCATATACCATAATTGAAAACCTATTGTACAATGATATTCTAAGTCAACATTTCAACATGGTAGCCACTCGATCGTCGAAAGGCGTGATAAATCAGTTAACAAGCCAACAGTCAATGAGCAATTCACAGATCGGGACTCTTTTAACCTCTTCTTCCACTCAACCAACCATCTACAATTTGTTTTCAGGTGAAAGTGAAGCACGTGTAATTACCCATATTTATATTCTTGATGATAATTATAGTTAGTTCATTTATTGAATACTTTTTCTTCTTCCTTTGAGGATTTATTTACAGGTATGATTAGAGTTAATAACGCTAATATAGTTAGTGGGTCTAATTTTATTTTGTATGAATATTGTACCCCCTACAACTACTTTTACCAAAGGGGTTATCTTTACGAGTAATGACTACAAATTTAAATAGTGGGTGGTGTCTTTCATTGCAATATAAATTCACATTGCTGATACAAGCAGGTATATTTTCATTTTGGGAAAATAAACTACGGTCTTTCTTTCCTTTTTCTTGAATGTTAAAATCAGGTTTCATAATGAACGTTGATTGAAACGTTTTCTTTAATCTCCTCCTCAATTTTAATACATCAAAGAGCATCAACACATATCGTAAATTCACCCACTATTTCATTTCATTAACATATTCAGCCATATATATATATATATATATATATGTATATATATATATATATATATATATATATATATATATATATATATATATATATATATATATATATATATATATATATATATATATATATATATATATATATATATATATCAGATTTACTTTTTTAATTTAATTGATTGCTTTGTTTGTCTTAAATTTTTTAAATTCTATTTTATGCATCTGTAACGTTAAAAAAATTTTAAAACTTAAGATGTCAACAACATAAAATAGTTGAAACTTTCCTTTTAAAGTTGACCTAGTTCCTGACCTGAAATAGAACTCCTAGTGTGAGAAATCATTGATTATACTCAAGGCCATACTGGGTGTACACTGGTTTTAAACAAGTAAATAATTTCAGTGAGGCTTCTGGAACGTTATCAGGCGACCCTCATACGGGCATCTGTTGTACGCAATAATTATAGTGTAATAGATATGCTATGGTACAAATTACTCAGTCTGTGCTTTTAACAATTCGACTTCATGTGTTTTATTATGCTGTTGCCAGTTTTTAAGTTATTTTATTTCTCCTTCCAATCATTTGGATTTTAAGGGATTAATTCGTTTCTCTGCAATATTTAGTGCTCAAACATAATTCTTGGATAAAGACAGTTTATCAAAACATTATTCGGATTTCCAACACCGGAGTGTTATTTGTGTTTCTAGAAGGAACTGTCAATACAGCAGATAAATAGATAGTGAGGATACAAAGTTCTGTTGATCTATGTAGATGACATTCGTTTGAGCCAGAGAACAATTAATTAGATTTACGGTGAGAGGCGCTTGTTAAATTGCTATACTGCAATTTTTTTTAAAAGTCTGGTACTAAGAGGAAGTGATTTTTTAATAAAGCTTTCATTTATTTAACCGTTTCAGACACGACTATCAGGAACGGTTAAGTTTGACTTTATATCTAAACTGACAGAATTTCTTCTTTTTCTTGCTCTTCTTCTTCTTTGTATTATTATTATTAGTAGTAGTAGTAGTAGTAGCAGTAGCAGTAGTAGTAGTAGTAGTAGTAGTAGTAGTAGTAGTAGTAGTGTTATTATTATTACAACGGATAAAGATATTATCTGGTATGCCTAACCAGTTTTGATAACGTAATCACTACTCACGCATTCAATTCGTCATTCACATGGGACACAAAGCATGCAGATTATGAAAGAATATAAAAATAAATATGTAACATTATTCTATTGCGGATGATAATCATCACGTACTTATTCATTTGACAAGCTGTACTAGGCAAATGTTTAGAACTGGCAATCGAAACCTAGGATTGGCGGGGAAGGGTCTTTTCTGGGTGAAAGGGCTATTTTAATTGCTCAGTTACATACTTGCTTAATTTACATGGGTTTTAAACCAGCCGGGAAATAATAAACCGGGTTGTCCAATACACTTCACCTTCAAGTGTTATTGAAAAGTTCTCAGGGATACAACTTTGATTAATTTCTTTGTGACTGGATTACTGCCAAAATACCTCCCTGCATCAGACTTGAAATGATGTAATGATAAGGAAACTATGGCACCATCATTTCGTTGAAGCCTTATGATATTTGGTTTTGCTTTTGTTAAAGCCTTATGATATTTGGTTTTGCTTTTGTTAAAGCCTTATGATATTTGGTTATGCTTTTGTTGAAGCCTTATGATATTTGATATTTGGTTATGGCTTTTGTTGAAGCCTTATGATATTTGGTTATGGCTTTTGTTGAAGCCTTATGATATTTGGTTATGCTTTTGTTGAAGCCTTATGATATTTGGTTATGCTTTTGCTGAAGCCTTATGATATTTGTTGAAGGAAAAATGATTTTTCTACTCTTCGTCTTATTTTCCATGAATACTTCTCGATCTTTCCAGGCGATGAGAAAAGTCAGATGACTGAAAGGGATGGACACCATTATTAAATTTGAATGAAACCTTTTGAATCATCATCGGCCGGATGCATATTTCAATAGTTTCAAAACCGCGTTAAAAAATGAACAATTAAATTTTCTTGTTTTATGAAGCTGACCCGTTGATCTCCCCAGAGTCCAAGAAGAAAACAAAGGTGAGCCACCAATACACTTTATGTCATCTCAAAAATTATGTTGCTTTTTAATCGTAATATAAAAATAATAAATAAATAATAATAATAGCAGATACAATAAGATGTTCAGTTTGAAAGGTTTCGGTTTGAGCTTATATGTATGGCATCGAACGATACTTGATGATAACTGCAGCATTATTACACGTTCACTCTATCACACTGGTGAACATGTAATCAAGTATAGTATAATGTATTGCAACCAAAGACATACCTATGTTCTAGTCTGCTCAAACGGAACTCAAATGGAACTTTTGCAAGTGACAAAACAGAGATAGATCGATATATAGAGAAATAGATAGACAATCACTCGAACAAACATAGGGGTAAACTGATTATAGTATCCACTCATTGATTGATTTTTCGCTATTTGTGTAGAGATATAAACATAGATCATGACGCACATGTCTTCACTTACGGTACTTTCCACCTTGTACTTCATTCTCCATATACATGAGCAAGCTTCTACTTTGGGATAACGAAATAAACCTTCATGGTATAATTGGTCTCAATGGTTCTGATCTTGTCATGCAAACAAAGCGTAAATAAATGGTACAATCAATAAATGGTACAATCAATAAATGGTGCTGTGGTAACAAAAGCTTCTGATACATAACTAACGCCTCTCGAATTTAGAGATAAGATATGGCTGAGCATTGGAAAATACAATTCCTTAGAATATTCCAAGCGCAATTACAACCTCCTTACTGCACTCAAAATAAAATTACATGGCGTCTGTTTGAAAATTGCAATCCAAAGACATCATATATTCCCAAAATTATGATTCAAACATTCAATGACAAAACAGAAACACGCTTGCAGACGTCAGCACGCTTCTCCCTCTCGGCTTCAATCCGAGGTATTTCGTGTAGAATTGGCACAGATAAATCCAGTCCATAATCACAAAATTTCGTAGAATCTACAACATACCAAACTAAATTCATTCTACATCAAATAGAAGAGTTTTTGCAATGCGCATTCATTTGCATTATGACTCCAAATGTCAATTTTAAGTAGACCAAAGTGCCATTTGCTTTCAAGCATATTTCTAGCGCGCGACTAAGTTCAATTTTATCTGGGCGGAGTTATGTGTGCATTAATACTGTTGTTATTGTGTAATGATGAATCTGCGGTTTGTTATTTAATTTGGAATACAGCATATATTCAGTTACTTTGATTCTTATATTATATTTTTGTTTATATAATTAAATCTGAGGAAGAATAAGAAAATGAGTATATAATGAAAAGGTTACTGCATTTGTATTGGAAAATATGAACTCGTTTTGTCGAATGGATATACTGCAGTAGCAAGGTTGTGCAGTATTTCCATCCGAAACCCTAGTTCATAATTAGTAACCTATAAATATTGTCGTGAGAACTTAAGCATTATTCTTCATGATAATAAGTTGTCAATAACGGTGAACGATACATGTCGTATATTTGAATATAGATATTCTCAAAAGTTGACATTATACAGTATAACATTTTTTTTTAAATAATGTAGAATGTGTTTTGGATATCATTTGTTATAGTCTCTCGAAAGTAAAACTTTTCAATTTCGGAATCGCAAATAGTTTGTATCAGACAAGGAAATTTCCCTTGCATTCTTAAATAAAATCCAAGATGTACTAATGGAACGGTGAACTATTCGATCACAAAAATATCTCCGCCTCTCCTGCAACCCACCCTAGTCTATGATGGAGACAAGTAAGAGATAGCTCATGCAAACGTAGTGTGAGTATATTGACTCGTCAACAAGCTTTTGTTCTTACCATAAAATATACTACCCCTCTGATGGCCTACGTGGTTAAAGCGTCCGCCTCAGAAGCAAGAAGTTGCGGATTCGAACCCTGGCCGAGTCATACCAAAGACTTCTAAAATGGTACTAGCAGCTGCCTCGCTAGGGGCTGAGCATTAAGAGGTTAGTGTTAGGACTGGTCGACCTGGTGTCAGGATAATGTGACTGGGTGGGAAATGAGGTTACATGTCAGGAGAATTATGCACCAGTGCTAGACTTCACAATAACCTGCCACACTTCAGACATCGTATCGATCTGACTGACAAACTGTTAAAGATACGTTAAAAATCCAAATCATGCACACACACACAATATGTACTAAGTTTCACAGCAGCCTACTTTTTAAAATAGCAGAAGTATTCACAAATGTATGTTATATCTTGCAACCAGTTTTAAGAATAGAACGACAAGAACTCTTACAACAATGGCAGAAACATATAGATTTCAATATATTCATCGTTAGAACAGTATATTAATATGTATCAAGTTTCATAGTGAATCATATAAAATTAAAAGACGGGTAACGTACACGGGAATCTGTCTAACACTACATTAATCCGCTCGACAAAGAAGAACACTAACTCTAAATAAAACAGAAAGAGCAATGTGATGAAAGCTATAACATGTGAACTGTTTCATGATAGTTACATTTGAAATATTTGACACTATTGGCGTCCACATTGTTCTGTCAAACATTACATAGATGCAGCACCAAGACAAAAATTACAATAACCTTTACAAAACTCGTAGGATCATTGTAATTTTTTTTCACAGATAATGACCAAAATATGCGCCAGATTTTACAGTGATTCGTCCAAATCTGTTGGACGGTACCATTCGCAATATTCTGCCATACAATGCATTCATGCACACGAAATAAAGGGCGGGAACTCTAAGAATATCTGTGTGTTCTGGGGATAGGGTAGGGTAGAGTGCGCGTGAATTATAATGATATACACGTATTCAATGATGTAATAATATGGACATCCATGCTATTTAGATTAGCTATGCCTACAATATTTGTTATTTTACTATATCAGACTCCACTGAGTTTAAACTTGAAAACAGATGAGGATCGAACCCAGACAAGTCGATATACAGATTTTTCCTGCAACTATAGTATTTTCGTAATTATATCATTCTTCTTAGATATTTAAGGTCGTTTCAATAATCCTTACGGTAACATGGGTTGGCAGGTCTCAGACTAGTTAAAGCGCAATAAATTGCTGGTATCTCGTCAGCAGATTGATTGGTCAATATCAGGTAAGAATATTAAAACCTGTATGGCGATCCATCAAACACTGCGGATCTAGTTGTGCCAATTAGACGAACGAAGTTATTAAACAGAAAGGGCCATAACTCTAACCAAAAAATGCAGGAACAACGTGATTTCTCGATATAAGCATCCTCCGATCATGTCCATAATGTTCAACAATTTTGATAGCAATCCATTGCAGAGTCTGAGATTAGTTGTGTTCATATCAATTTGTCACACGCTGCATTCAGCTGCAAAGAAAGAATTGCAAAATTTTTACATCAGGAGGCCCTCGAAGGAACTGATGTTATAGTGTCCGAAAAGAATTTCCAGAAATCCAAGATATATCAATTTCTTCTGCAATTACGTCTTTGGAAACTCCTACATAACAATTGTTTTGGTAACAAAAATATTTGTTTACATGTTTGACTAAACATGCTCACAAGATACCGGCACATGCAGTACATACTGCTTTGTAATGGTCATTGATCGTGAACTTAATATTATCGATAGAAGATCACCGAACTTGTGTCAGACAATGACTTGTGTCAGACAATGACTTGTACTAGACGATGTTAAGACATACCCAGATACGATGGATACAAAATCACAGAACGTGTTATAGATAATGTCTAGTCAAATCTGATATCATGGATAGAATATCACCGAACTTATCTTAAAGTCAAGACATACTTGCGTGCTAAACGAGGTTAAATCTATAACTAATATTTTTATTCTATTTTCTGAACTGGTGTCATTCAAGGATCTATTTTTAGATATATCCACATCCTAGCTTTGATAAAAATTGATTCATACCTGTATTGTTATCCTGCTTACAAGCCAGTAACGCTTAAAGTCAAAATCAGTGGCTCTGCATTTAAATTCAATATCCGAGTGCAAATTATAAACTTATTTACTGGAATGCTGTAAAATAAAAAGATTGAACAAACTTACTCTTGTATACGTAGAAGTTCCGTTCCTAAGCTCAATATAAAGCACAAAATGCAATTAATAATTTCTAACTTTCCCCAATGCCAAGTATGCCTGATTTTTGAAGCTCCTTTGCAAACGTCGAAGTAGCTAGATCTGTAAAACTTTTCATTGAAAACCAATTAAATATTGAAAGAATTGTTTTAGTAAATGCCCCTTATCAGTGTGTCAATTCATGCAAATGAAGTAGTGATAACAATACTTTACATATAGACACAATAGTGCTGTATTAGAGGTTAGACATTTTCATTCAGAACCAGCTACATTCAGAGGAAGTAATCACGTAAGCAGTTGCCGGATGTCCCTGAAGAGAGTCATGTTAGATAAAAGTCATTTCAAAACATCGTTTTAATAGAAGAAACACAATATATCGTATGAAATTAGTAATTATTTAAAATAAAATGGAGAAATGACCAGCGATTTGCTAATAAATATATCTCTTCCTCTTCTGCATTCCACCATTATACTCGCTCATGGTGGATGCGTGAAAATAGTACTTAGTAAAAATGGACATAACTCCTCGCAGCTGTTTACTAACACCTGCAAGATTAGTTGTGATCACACTATTTTCCATCATTTATTGAATCGAACTGTAATTTTTTTTTAAAAAAGTCAATAACCACTAGGAAAATTACGAAAAAACAAACATTTTCATTTTTAAGAGGGCTGTAATATGTAACGTGGGTCGTTAGTTCTTTCTAGGGTTTTCCCGGGTTCTTCCTCCACCAATAATACTGGCCGCCATGTATGGCCTATATTGTGCTGAACAATGGCGTTAAACCCAACAACAACAACAACAACACCAGACACTTGCAATACACGTCTTCATAATGCATCTTCACAAGCCTACCATTAACACCATACATATACAAAAGACGTATTAATCGATTCCACTGCATTTAGCTATGGAATAGTTCCAAATTTAATAAGAACGACCGGTTGGTATAGTCATCAAATAACCTAGGCAAATGAAAATACAAGAATCTTTCCTGCAGAATTTGGCCCGTCTCCAAGTTCTCCACACAGTTCATAAATTTTATACGTGTGCCGCACTCTAAGAAAACGTGGCGAAACAAATTAAGCTACAATGCGGAGCAGTGCTAGCTTAATACAGCGTTGGACTCGTTGTAATACCCACCCATGCGATGGAGGAAAGAATCGTTTGACGTGAGATTGGAGAGTTGGAGTGTGCGCATATATATATATATATATATATATATATATATATATATATATATATATATATATATATATATATATATATATATATATATATATATTAAGACTGATATCAGAACTTTAATGAAATGGAGAAAAAAAAGTTCCAAACTACGTAAAGCTTAACGCGTTTTAATGAAAAACAGTCTAATTGGTCCGCAAAACTTAATGTAAATTGGATAACTGATTCCCAAAATAACATGTGTGATATAAGTAGTAGTGAAATCTATACGCTGTAAACGCCAAGTAATGTTAGGTGATACATACACAACTGAGTTTGATATGGCGTAGTGATACATCATGTGCTAGGCCGTCAGACCGACACGCACTAATCTCAAATCAAAACGATTCTTTCCCCCCTCCCCCCAATCTCTCCCCCTCCCCACCTTTGACTCGATACAATTTATGAATGCGATGTTGTATTCATTGCATACACTCCCTTATGCTTTCTACATATTTTAGCTTTGCTGTATGAATAAAATTCAAAAGCAACTAGATTTTATAGAAGTTCGATTCAATGCCTCTGTGAATATCTACGCGTGGAAATCAAAGAAGGCAATTGAATAGTTAGAATCTCACTATGCGATACTGAAATACAGATTGAACCGCTGTATCGAACGCCAAATGCAGCATGTAAAAATAAATAGGCATGTAATTAATACCATGTATCACGTGCCACTTTCGACCCAGTGAACCCAGTGAAGATAAATACATCTCTGTGAACTGTTTTCCTCTTTTTGTAAAGCTCTTTTGGTCTGTGAAATGCTTTTATTCACCCTGAAATGCCAGATAAGGGTATATAATTAGAGAAATATGTATCAACGATAACACTGGCCAAACTAGAAAACACAAGGTCAACCAATTCGTCACAGTCAAAGAAAAACTTGATTTATTTGACAATTAATACTTGAGTGTGAATGAAACGAAACCATATTAATAATGTCGTTTGGATTTTTGTTATGGAGGTTATTCTATATGGATATTGCCTTAGTTTAAATGAAACGATATTGTTGTCAAGACGATGCATGTGTGGAGTGAGTACGTGTTGCATGGTTTCCATTCAAGCATTTACATCTTGAAATCAGTATCTTGCGTTGTAATTGTAATTCTTATGTATGTCCTAAATTGGTCTGTCTGTTATATATATATATATATATATATATATATATATATATATATATATATATATATATATATATATATATATATATATATATATATATATATATATAGCAATGTAAGTAATATATAAAGTGATGCAAATTTGCTATCTGCTGTGTGAATGCAAAGATTTCCTGGGTAAATGGGTGAAAGATGACGGAATATGAATCGGAAAAGTATCAAACGTTTCTTGATGATCTGGCAAAAGTTTACTACGTGAAAGCTGAAAGCATTTTAGCCATGGTACAGAGCCTTGAGCCAGTGTAATGGCAAATGTTCGCACAAAGCCACAGTTCAGTGATCGTTATTCTAAAATTGATCAATAAGAAAAGGACATCAAAATAAAGCCCAAATCTTCAACACAAGGCCAGCGTTGTATGATCGCTATATGAATTGTTCAATAACTAAGGACTTCAAAATACAGAAAAAGCGTTTGCACAAAGCCAACGTTGTATGATTGTTGTTCTGAAATTGATAATGTACTATGGACATCATCACCACACAAGGCTATGTGAAAACATTTGACGAAATGTATAGGTTCTAAGTTACAAATCAAATACCTCCAGTAAAGAGATTTTCAAACAGACACGCAAACTTGACTCGTTCAGCATATGCAATGTCCACGTGTGTGTAAAGCTGAATTTATGATATTGCACGCGACAAACTAACTAGAACTGTAATTAAAATGTGGCTATATGGCGCAATTAAAATACATCAGCTTCATGGATCTGCTGTTTTGTGTTCTGTTCGCGGTATTTGCAAATATAAGTGGTGGTTTGTTATAACTGTGCGGATTCCTTCTTGTCTGTTGGCTACCAACACCCAAAGAACGCATCGCCGCCACCTTTGAATCATAAAGGTGCTGATAGTTTGATTTAAAAATCCATCTTTGTTTCTGTACCACATTTAGCATGGTTTCATCTTATCAAATATCCAATAACTTAAACAAAACAATGCACATAACACATTAAGTTGAATTAAAAGCAAGGGACTCGTTTTAATAGAATAGCCACAACAGAAAGCAGTAGTTGGATGAAAAACAGCACTTTCACAAAGCGTACCTATATGATACAACGCCCACCTCAAAGAAATATGTCTTTAATAACATCCGCAAGACTCCCTGCTGAGTACAAAAGTTGACGAAATCCAACATTTTGCTGACAGTTAAATTAGAAAGAAGTTTTATAAAGCTCTGAAAGAAGTCTATAGCTCCTCATCATCAGGATCATCAACTCTCCTCAGTGCAGATGGGAATACGTTGATCACTGAAAAAGAAGAGATATTTGAAATGTGGGCTGAGCGAAATGCACACGGAACCATGCAGCATATATCAATGATGAAGTCAGGATTCTCATCAACCATCTCACATTACACATTGACTTATGACTCCTACCAGAGAGTCATGTTCGATTCTAGAAGGAGCGGGAACCAGCGACACGGTGTTCACTACTAGGCAGTTGCAAGAGTCGTGCCAGGAGCAGAATGTTGACCTTTTTCTCAATCTATGTCTACCTGATCATTTCCTTCCCTGGACAACCTCTGACTTAGATTATGCCATCTGCTTGCGTAGAAATGAGCAAAGGAGTCAGGAAGATAAGTTCGCATGCAAATCCATACGGGGATTCCAATGCATAGCACAAATAATTACTACGATGACCATATGACTGAAATTTAAATATATTTACATTGCATCATTTCTAAATATATATTGATTTTTGTGAACACTTGTTGTCTCTAGTTTATGAAATATATCAATTTATTTGAAGTTTGGTACCATTAGGATTCACGCTACATGATGTCGCAAGATGCTACTATTACGAAGTCTTTCAGACCAAACAGAGATTATATTTATTAACATGTCCGCCATGTTTGTATGGGCGAATCTATTTATTCAGACATGATGAGTGATTTTGTTTATCGTCTATGATAAGTGGCGAAATAATTCCGTAAATGTCCGTAACTTTAGGCGTTACATTCCACTGAACCCTATCTTCGTTAACCAAAGTTCATTAAGTGTATTTTAGTGAAAGATATTTGTATTAAAAGACAGCCCGGCAATAGAAAATCGCTTATTTATGAGACCATTCAAGTTTACGCCCCGTCATTTTGATTATGTAGGTACAGTATTCAAATTTGAACAACTTAATTTTGATTTGCCGCCGCATCCAGTGAAATTCCAGATCTGAAGCACAGAAGTATCTGCTCCATCCGCCTAGGTATAGATAGGGTTAACCTATCAGAACCTAAGCTAGTGCCGATGATTGAACCCATGTACACACGAATACCACCGTTTCCCTTCCTGTTTTTGCTTCATTTATTTATAGAAATATCAACGCTAAATATTACAAATAGTGGATGCAGACGACATATTTGTACCTTGTATGTATCAGGAAAAGGCGGCAAAAAGACTCAATACTTACCTTTGAAAAAAATCCTTTTTGTTTTCAGGAGTGAAGAAGATGGCAGTGTCAGTGATCCCCTATGGACATACATTTTATGAATTCTTAATGAATGAACGAAATGATTACATTTTCTTCGTAGTTTATATCCTTGATGCCTTAAAATTCCAAGGGTGTACAAACTGCTTTGATGGTTCTCTAATATTAGGGTACGTTAGAAATTATTTGTAAAATTCTTAATCCTGAAAATGATATCGTAAGAAAGTAAGAATAGGACTCATTACTTTATTCACATGTTTTCGCAGATAATTCGTGGCATATCATGTACGTCAGTACGTGTGTTTATGTATCCTTGTAGCCTAATGTTTTGTACGGATTAGTAGAGGACAACGACGATTTTAAATATGGTTACAGCCTCTTAGTAGTGGTATAGAGAGATGGGGTTGTGGGGGACATAATAACACTTGTCAATATGGAATCACGATTGGAGGCAGTTGCAGCAGTAGTATCAGCTGAAGGATTTTAACGATACGTGCGCAAAATACTGTCTACATTGTTCATAATAAAAGTCAAGCTCAACAAATTAAAATATAAACAATCGCAAAAAATAAATCTAAGGAGATAAACACTTTCTAACCATAACTCCATCTAAAACTGCTTGAAGGCTGGTACCAATGCTTGTGATGATTTGTACGATAATTGGTAGATGATAACGAAGGTGCATGTACATGTGTGTCGCACAGATATTTGCGAAGCCTTTCATCTCTTTGTTTCCATTGAAAGTTTCAATATTGTATTGCAGTCAGTGAGAAAGTCCACTAATCCATTACCGGTACTTCAACATCAAGTTTTTAAATTATTATTTATCGTATCGGATAGACTACCACTTGTATCCAAAAATGGTTTATGAGGCAATTAGCCGTTGTCTATATGGATACCACAATGTTTTACGTACTGCTGCACATGTTGTGTTTTCTCATTCCGCAATCGTAAATCAACCGTCGATGAAACAGACTCCACACATTAGAAGAAAAACAACTTTTCGTGTTCGTATAAATATAAAAAAATAGCAGATTTATTGCTATAAATATTTGGCAATATACCACACCATACCCATTCGTCTTATCAGATGTGTGTATTCTCTAATTCGAATGGTATTTATTAATTAAATTCAGATGGTAAAAGAGGTAAACATTTCTTTTTTTGGTATTTAGATAGATTAGTTTGTGAGCTAAATGTTGACTGGAACCAAAACTAAATTTGATACTTGAAGAGGAAATGATCAAGAAATATTATCGGACGAAAATGATTCTTTTTGTAACAAAAGGCCGAACCGCCTGTCAACCTTTTGCTGTCTTAAATTCTCCGCTACTTTCTTATTAATCCGAATGTACATAGAATGGTCTACACTGATGTATAGAAAATTAACCAGATTTTTTTACTATTCTTTGAGTAACCACAATTGATGATTGGTGTAATTTTTTTTTAAACGTGACTTTTAACATATCATTGGCTTTACCATGCTGAGAAAATGGGAGTAAAGCGCGTTTCTGAAGGACATACGATGGCAGCCAATCCAGGTGGCATGGTCGAATATAAAAAAGCGGCGATTGGATTACGATTCCGAGGCAGTAACATCTAAGCTACGGAGGCTGCGTGCATGTGATGCCATTTGTTTAAACTATCTTGTCATATCATCAGGTACAACTTCTTAATTACAGAGTTGATTGTCACGTGCACGCATGCATGGAAGGGTCCCTGCTATATGTTTTGTCAATTGTAATAAGTCTTTTCATATATTTATACCTCAGCTATTTCTGTGTGACAAAATTATGTTTTTGATTATGTCGTGACGGTAATTTACAGAACTATCCAAAAATGTATTCGCCAGAAAATTTCTGCAAAAATATTTACTGTCTGGTTAACCTCAGCTATTTCTAAGATTGATTTGACTGTATGCTTAGCCAAGAAGTTACGAGTGAAAACACTATTTAGATCATTCGTAACTTTGTCAGTCCTTCTTTCATAAATAGTCGTATTAGTAAATGGAAGTTGTCGATGTATGATTCGTACGGGTGTTGTCGTATTTGCGGATGGTCACACTGTTCGGTGTATCAATATCTTTATAATTTCATATATTTACAGATTAGGACAACGTACCGAGAGGGGGCCACGAGAGGCCGAGTGGTCTTAAAGCGCACTCTGTTACGAATCACTGCCATCTCACTCTGCGTTGGTTAGAGCCTCGTGTTCGGCAAACGTGGGTATATGAGAAAGCTTGCCTGTAACTTATCGAGAGTAGGTATTTTTGTCTAGGTTTTCCTGGGGTTTTCCTTCACTGGCTGCCATGTAGAGCCTATCTTGTGCTTAAAAATGGCGATAAACCATTTAACAACATCTACTGAGAGTATCAACCACATGAACAAGATACCAAAACTTGCATACATTAAGTCATATTTTAATGTTAAACTTCTACAACTGATTCGATCAGACAAGTCACGTGATGATTAATCAATATAAAGATTCAACGTTCAGAGTGTTACGGTTCTGTATGCGCTAAGGTACATGCAAGCGTAAGGAGTGGTCTCATTGCATTTTAACCTTTTATCTCGAAAATATAGTGCAAAATAATTAAATCAACGTAATGCAATGCCTACACTTTCACATTTCTCAAATCAGAACGGACTGGATCGAAACATATGCTTCTTTAATTCCATATTTTTTTTTGAGGTGTAAAGCATAATGATTATGTCTAAATTTGTATCAATAATTTGTCAGGGAATAAAGAAAACGGAGCCTCTAAACGTCCAGACTACATTGGTTTAACTAATCTTAACGCTTTTTACCTTTACAACAGTACGCCAGCCATATTGTTTCAACAATTCAAGAAAGGCATTTAGCATCATTCATTGGGTTATATTAGTTTGCTTCTCATCAGGGTAACAGAGAGAGAGAGAGAGAGAGAGAGAGAGAGAGAGAGAGAGAGAGAGAGCAGCATATTTCGTGTCATCGACTGATGCAACAATTTGCATTATTGAGGAACTGAAAAATTCCAAATGTAACATAATACTGATGCAATGCTGTATTAAAGTTGTTACTATTTTAATTAGTAAACTCGCACAGATTTGTATGGAAAACAATGCAAGCGATACTACACTTACTTAAAAGCGACGATTTAAAATTAAAATTTGTGTTAAAAAAAATAAAATTTCGATTCATATTTGTTGTCCGGGCAATTCGTAAATATTATGATTCTTTCAAAAGAACACAATGTATGTATGCATCAGTTACATATGTACAAGATAGCTCAAGAGCGTACACAATCCTCCGTGTCTGGGAGAAGCTTGAAATAACTCAAACATGTAAAGGATTGAACAGAAAACTTTAATTAGGAACACATGTTTCATATGCCATGGGTAGGGGCGGCGTACAAAACATCTAACTTAATATAACTCAAGCTTTTGCTGACTATAGTACGTTTGATAGTAGCTAATACCGGTGTTTCCTCACGATAATTGAGTTATTATGGCAATGCATTACGTCTCTCAGATTGGTTCTCGATTTGCTTTTTGTAGATGCTAAGTCTAAAGTTATCGAAACAGAATTTAATAGTCTTTACGTTGGTAATTTATCAGCCATTTGCACAGGCACGGAATCGTGTGTGATGTGTGCGTGTGCACGTGTGTGATTAAATTTGCATTCACTTCATCATAAAAGTTTAAAGCTTGGTTTCAGTCTAACATTATGTATGGAACAAGTCAATAAAGATTACCACTGAAAAAATTGCGCATGACTGCCATTGTAAAACTTCTACGTGGCTTGGAGTTATAATTTAATAACATTAGTACTAAACTGAAATGGAAATATAAATGACATTATCAAGAAAATGCACGTATTAGCTAATTACGAGAGTATTATTAAAATGCACGTATTAGCTAATTACGAGAGTATTATTAAAATGCACGTATTAGCTAATTACGAGAGTATTATTAAAATGCACGTATTAGCTAATTACGAGAGTATTATTAAAATGCACGTATTAGCTAATTACGAGAGTATTATTAAAATGCACGTATTAGCTAATTACGAGAGTATTATTAAAATGCACGTATTAGCTAATTACGAGAGTATTATTAAAATGCACGTATTAGCTAATTACGAGAGTATTATTAAAATGCACGTATTAGCTAATTACGAGAGTATCATAGTAGTCTGTTCATACTAGTAACATCTATGTCCTAACAAATGGAAGAACACAATTGACAGTATTAACTACTTTTCCATACTCTGCTCACGTCTATATATATATATATATATATATATATATATATATATATATATATATATATATATATATATATATATAGATAGATAGATAGATAGATAGATAGATAGATAGATAGATAGATAGATAGATAGATAGATAGATAGATAGATAGATGTATAAGTGTATATCAACCAAGGTCGTGACCATTTAGCAAGCAATGATTTCGAATCGGGTCGAATGGAGTGGACGGATAGATACTTTGCTTTGTAAAAAACGAATCAAAGATCATTAAATATCCCACTCATCGATGTTACTTTCCTTGTCTCAGTCGTGGGTCGTTTATCTCAGTTTCTTATTGGGTGCTAACTTTTGATGTCTGATTGGATCTTTTCAATTACGTAGTCTGAAAGGTAGACGTGTTTGTGTAAAGGTAATGCATATAATGGCCAATAGAATAATCAGTGTATGGCTTGGTAGGTGAGTAGATTGGGTTGTCGGTAGGAAAGTACAGAAATATAACATTATGTTAAATCACATTCCCCATGCCATTTATTTTGGACGTTGAATATTTAAATTGCATAATTTATATTGTGGGAAAACATTCGAAAAAGATTTGTTCCTGTTTGTTACACAAGCTGACCTGATGTATAGAAGATGTTTGCTTCGCTGAAAAATGTCTCATAATGTCATCATCATCATCAGTCGCTTGACCTAGTATGGTCGTTGGGGCACTGTGCTTCTGAACATCTGACCAGTTCCCTCCACTTGACTCGATCATGTGCCAATGATTGTGTCTCTGCAAAACATTTATGCAAAATATCAGTAGCACAGTTGTCACCTCCGTCTTGGTGGACAACGGCAGGCGCGGTCCTTGTTGTCCCGGGCGACGACCGATCCGGTATGATAACTTCAGATTTGTCCAGCATTATCAGTGTGTCTTGGGCAAAAGTCGTCCATCTGCCTTAGGGTCTCCACTCCGGATTTTCTTTTAGGGTTTACTCCCTTAGCCTTTGGCTAACCAAAGCCAACCTGCAAGGCAACATGACACTCGTGTATGGGCGGGTTTGTCCATTTCCCGAACAGATAGAGCATCTGCCACTGCCCATGCATCTGCCACTGGGGTGCGACGAATGTATTAGCCGAAATGAACACAGTGCAAGTAATGTATACCTTCTGCATCATTTCTTGTAAATCAAATTATTGCATGTTCAAGAGATGAATTATCGTGTGTGTGTGTGTGTGTGTGTGTGTGTGTGTGTGTGTGTGTGTGTGTGTGTCTGTCTGTCTGTGTGTGTGTGTGCGTGTGTGACTTGGATTTTTAACATAGCTTTAACAATTTTTCAGTCATATCGATACGATGCCTGGCAGTTTATAGTGATGTTTAGCAGTGACACATCGTGCCGTATACAAGTAGCATGATGTCCCACCCAGTCACATTATTGTGACATCAGGCTGACCAGTCCTAACAATAACTTCTTAATGCTAGGTGCCAAGCGAGGTAGCTGTTAGTACATTTTTCTCTTTGGTATGACACGGTCGAGTTTCGAACCAACAACCTCACACATCTGTGTCATACCCTCTAACTACTAGTCCACCGGATCGGGCATGAATTACTGAAAAAAAAATACCCAACAAATAACTGATACATCTAGTTTTGAATGTCAGCATTCGTGTATTTTAAATGCGGAAATGCAGATTGAAATTTTTATACTAACATTGTGTTGTCATTCTAGAAACAAAGAGATCTAACAGCTGGAGTAATTAGTTTTAAAGACCAATGACTGATACCGTTACTTGCGCAAAGTCGTATGTGCCAAATGATCTTAATAATACTTAATCTTGAATGATACTGGTTCTATACGTTATTGGTTTCCACCAAAATCAGATAATATCGCAGTGCCATTGCATTGTGAGCCATGTAAATTCTCCATCAAACTAAGAAACCTGGCCATTTTCTCGTGTGTACAAATTAGGTGTTGAGTGTGCGAGTGTGATTAAGATTTCTAACGTAGCTGTACAACAAAATACAGTCATATCACTACGATGTCTGAAGTGGGGCAGTTAATGGTGACGTCTAGCACTGGGACATGTAACATGATGTCTCAACATGTCACATTATCCTGACACCTTGTCGACCAGTCCTAACGCTTCGCTCTTAGTGCTGAGCACCTAGCGAGGCAGCTGTTAGTCTCATTTTCGCAAGTCTTTGGTATGACTCGGCCGGAGATCGAACCCACGACCTCCCTATACTAGGCCACCGGATCGGTCCATTAGGTGTTGAATCGGCAACAGCAGATTTCAGTCGAAAGCCGGCACACAAGATTTGAAAACGTCACCGTTTCTTTTAAAACACAAGAAGCTAACACCACTCTTAGTCGGATTGTCGTCAGCCATGGTTCGCCCTTCAAATTATTCCAGCGCACCGGCTGATCACCAAAATTCAAACGAGTCTTATATTTCTCAAATCCACGATTTTTTGTCTTTAATCCGCGTTATGAGAAACGGCTTGCCATTTTTTATTCCCTCTAGAACCAATTTGCGCGCCACGTGCTAATAGTGTTATTAGATCTGTCACTAACGGATTTTGTCGAACGAATCACATCACTACTTTTGGAGAACTCCCGAAAAAGAATTGAATTACTAGCGACATCGTTGACTGTAGTAAGGACTGGCATCTCTTAATTACAAACTACATGTTTGAACCTCGTTTAAACCTGCCATCTAGATTCTTTAAAAGAAAGTTTTAAGTCAGATAGAATTTATTTAAACTTTAGTTATATTATAGGAATGGTACCTTTAGCATTGTTTAAGAAGTTGTACTTGCCTATAATGTTGATAGGTTAACAAATGTTTGTATAAAGAAATCTGACACAGGTATACTTGATATTTACAGTTATTTAATAGCATTCCCAGAGACAAACATGACAGTGTCTGGATTGTGGAGCTATGTGTTCACCTGTCTTACAATGCATATAGCATACAATACTTCTTGCTGTTATTGTTATTTTAGGGTTTAACACCATTTTTCAGCACACGATAGGCTATATATGGCGGCCAGTATTATTGGTGGAGAAAGAACCATGGAAAACCCCCAGAAAGAACCACCGACCCACGAAAAGCTCCTGGCAATCTTTCTCACATGACTACATTAGCCGAATCTGAAACTCGAAACCACGCAGACAGAGGTGAGACTGCAGTGATCAGTAACGGAAAGCGACCACTCGGCCCCCCCCCCCTACAATACTTGCAAATATCATGACTGTCTGAGAGCACGAGTGATTGACTGTTATATCTTTTTCAGAGAGAGAGAGAGAGAGAGAGAGAGAGAGAGAGAGAGAGAGAGAGAGAGAGAGAGAGAGAGAGAGAGAGAGAGAGAGAGAGAGAGAGATGCAGCTTCGTCCACGGAAGGAAGCACGTTTAGTAAGAATCTTGGCACCGAGCCTGCATGACTCAAGAGATCCTGGAAATGTTGTTCCTAATTACCATCTTACAGAGGCAATCAAATTGCGATTAAACAAGAACGTCTGAGATCGACTAAGAGAAATATCTTTATAAAGTCTAAATTTCAATGCATATATATATATATATATATATATATATATATATATATATATATATATATATATATATAAAACAAACGGACCTGGATCCTAAAAATACTTTTCCCTTTAGATTAATTAACCGGAATCGACCTTGATGAATGCATGACTACATAATATCAAATTATCCATTTGTTTACACATTTCTGGGATAACGCCAGTTTGTTTTATTTGCAATCTTAGAACATGACAGCAAAAAAAAAGACTAAAAGAAATAGTTTTGCAAAATAAACTGCAGAACGTCTGAACAGTTAATCAAAGAAACTTAGTTTTTGATATCAATGTAAACTTCAAGTGGCAAAACACCTAAAGCTATGTAGTTCTAAATATTAACGAACACGCAGCAGGAAATTTCACTTGCCTAAAATGTTGATGGTATATTAGCAGGTCTTTTTCGTATAGATAATTGTCATAGTGTTATTGTTGTTGTCTGCAATTTGTTTTTATCAGCATTCCCAAAAACATAGTGTCTGCATAAGCCCTGTGTGTATGTGTGTGTGTGTGTGTGTGTGTGTGTGAGAGAGAGAGAGAGAGAGAGAGAGAGAGAGAGAGAGAGAGAGAGAGAGAGAGATGCAAGGCTATCTATATTTGTTATACTTCAACGTGTCTATTATTTCTATATCACAGCTTGCAAAAGATTTTAAATAAGTCCCAGCTGTTGAGACTATTTCAACTCTGACCTTGTCCATATACATATATAGAATACATATATAACAGACCATAGCATGACATGTATATAAGTCATCTCTCTGTATTCTGTCTGTTAATGCGTTATCAAAAGGTTTGTTTTTTTTTTTTTTCGTAAAGGATGCAAATAATTTTTTGCCATTTTATAAATGAAGCATTCACCTTGGAACTAATTGAAACTGGTATGCAATCAGTATTTTCCTAAAAGATGTTTCGACGGTGAAGTTAGGATTTTAAATATGTGAGTAATTATTCCTACCTTAAGCAGGAAAGTTTTGAGAAAAAGAGCTTTTTTAAGTTGTATTAGGTCCCTAAAATGTTGTATGTGTTTGAAGAACTTTTTGCAAAATGAACATCTTAATTCAAGAAATAAAATACACACTTTGTGTAGAAAGCTGTTGGTAGCATGTTATGTGTGTTAGCCGGAACTGGAACATTTAAGTTTTTAATTTGTTTGTGAATGAGTGCATTGAGAAAAAGAAAGCTCTTCTCCAGTCAAACGGCTCTGGAATATTTCAATAATTTCACCATGTTTGTTGCTACAATTATAATCTATCATTATCGTATTTGATAAGAAACATTAAATCAATCCAATGCACAAATAGTCCATAACATATTTTCATATGGATTCTTGTTCCGCTTTCTTGATACCTATTCTTAAATAGTTTGTTTTAAAATTGTATATTTCATTTTCTTCAGATAATAATTTATTATTTTAATATTCCTTGCGATTCCTCATCTTGTGTTAACCATATGTTATAATAAAAAGAAAGGTTTTATGGGTGGGGTGCAGGTCACCATAATATGTTCGTCATGCGTTTTTCTCACAATATCTAAGATTCTAAGATGCCTTACCGAATTCGATCTTCAAGAGCACTGTACAAAAAAGCAGGGGTCAAAATCTGTGAACACAGTGTAAGTTTGGGTGTATGTAAAGTGGAATTTGGTTTTATTTTTCATTTATTATCTTTTTAAAGAAAGCATGTAAGATATTTTATAGCTTTCATAGAGGTTTTGTTTTCTTTCAAATAGGTAACATGTTTAAGATGTATTTAAATATAAAAAAACACGTATTATGGAAACTTATGATATTATAGTATTAATTCGGTAATCATATTAATAAGTGATTAATTCATTATAATGACAAACTTTAACTTTTTTTTTTTACAAACGGTGTCTACCTTCAGAAATACAAATGGTCTCTACCTTTAGGAATACAAATGGTCTCTACCCCTAGGAATACAAACGGTCTCTACCTTTAGGAATATAAACGGTCTCTACCTTTAGGAATATAAATGGTCTCTACCTTTAGGAATACAAATGGTCTCTACCTTTAGGAATACAAATGGTCTCTACCCCTAGGAATACAAACGGTCTTTACCTTTCGGAATATAAATGGTCTCTACCTTTAGGAATATAAATGGTCTCTACCCCTAGGAATACAAATGGTCTCTACCTTTAGAAATACAAACGGTTAACTTTCGTAAATGCAGTAATAACATAATGAAAAGCACTGACGCCAAATGAATGACAGTTCCATTTTTCCTTAGTGAAATAAAATGCAATATCCTTCATAGAATGTATGTATGTATGTATGTATGTATGTATGTATGTATGTATGTATGTATGTATGTATGTATGTATTAAAGCATGCAGTTCAAAATCCTAGTTTTCTCACTTCTGTGTTGATAATATATTTGTGGTTTGTTTTGTGGTTTCTTTTCACCTGTCCATATGTGGATAGTATAGTTGTGATTTTTTTTCTCCATCACGTTTGTGGATATTCTATTTATGGTTTGCTTTTGTCTCCTTCCCTGTGTGGATAGTAGTTATTGTAGTTTTTGATATCATATTGTGGTTTGTATTTCTCCTCTTCCGGTGTGTAGAGAGTATATTTGTTGTTTGTATGAAAATATAAGAAACCGTAAAGGTCTCCTCAGGCTCACTCATTTGCCTCGAAATGATTTGCTTCCTTGCCTAAATATTTTTGGGGTCTTTTGTTGCAACAGTGTTACCGACCTTCATTACTCTGACGTCATAAAACCTTTTCCACCTGTTGCACTCTTATTGTCCTTATACAACAACCCCACTTTCCCTTGTCCGTAAAGAGACCCAATATTTCCATGTTCAATTCCCCTTGACGCTATAGTGTCTCAGTGTGATTTTTAAAACCTTGACGCTAGAGTGTCGGGGGTGGGTAGGTATACACTGTATTTTCCAGTTGACGCTAGAGTATCCCACTTTACTACTCACACTTACAAGCAATGGGTTGTAGTTTGACTCTGACCTAGACGTTCATACACTGACACAGTTGTGTATATTCTGGTAAACAAGGTAATTTGCTCCCAGTGCATCAGCACCACGGGGTAATTAGCCTTTTAAATTAAACAAATCAATACATCAAGTATTCATAAGATTTTGCCTTTAGCAGAAAAAATTGCTTTGTCTTTATTATTATTATTATTATTATTATTATTATTAGTGTTATTATTATTATTATTATTATTATTATTATTATTATTATTATTATTATTATCATTATTATTATTATTATTATTATTATTATTATTATTATTATTATTATTATTATTATTGCTGAACAGGCGTGAAAAAAGTATGGGCATATACGTGAATTATTATCTGCGGGGAGAAGCAAAACAATGGGGGAATGGGGAAAACCAAAATCAAAGGGATGCACACGGTCGTCATGGTAAAGCAGGATTCAATTTGGGAGGGATAGCCATCAGGTTATTATCATTTGCAAATACCTTCCCACTAAAATAACTCTCTTCTATTTATTGTTTCTTTGCTTGCTATATTTGTGGCGAGAGGTATGGGCTGACAACCAATGATCACTGCAGACTATATCTCCTGTCACTGGTAGGATAACGCACGGCACCAGCTACTGCATGCAACTAACAACGAAAGTAGAAATGCACTGTACCTTACACTACGTCACATCCGCTTTGTTTGTCGGAATGGACCAGCACGAAATCGACTAGGAGCCTGCTACACACCCAGCCTAATAAATCGATGTTTTAAAGTGGTTATTTTCATTGATAATAAGATATTATTTGACATAAATCATTGACAGATCATAGCTAGAAGATTAAATTTATCACATAAATGAAAGTTGTGTGAGTACACTAGTAGACCTTTAAACTTCTAAAGTATCCATTTTTGGTCAGTTGTCACACCACTCCAATGGCCTAGTGGTTAGAGCGTTTGCCTCGGATACGGGAGGTCGTGGGTTCGATTCCATGCCAAGTCATACCAAAGACTTACAAAAATGGTACTAACAGCTGGCCTAGCGTTCAGCATTAAGAGGTTAAGAGGTTAGGATTGATCGGCCTGATGTCAGGATAATGTGACTGGGCGGGACAACATGCTACTGTCACACTGCAGACATCTTAGCGATATGACTGAAAATTGTTAAAGCTACGTTAGAAATCAAAATCACACAAACTTAGGTCAATTGCAGCTACCATGTTCGGCCGATATACAATGGTCCACGCTCTTGGCTAGTTGGCATTAAAATGTAAGGGAGGTGAATCATGAAATCCAATAGATGTCGCTAGGATAAGACACCCATAAATATCTTCGATCCACCAAAGTGTTTATCAAATCGGCATCTTGGTTGGCGAAGATGAGGAGCTCCAACAGAAAAGGTCACTTAATTCTTCAATTCATGATCTTTGCATCAGAAATTCTTCAATTCATGATCTTTGCATCAGAATATCTTCTTCTCAAGAAATTTCCACAAGAAGAAGAAGAAACAGAAGAAGAAGAAGGCGTAAAAGAACAAGAAGAAAACAATGTTTTGATTCTTTGAATTGTCTTGTTTTATTTCAACTAGAATAGCTAAAACATGATTAATGGGAGTTAAATCCAAACCTTTCATATTGTCTTTACAGAGTTATTTCTCTTGCTGATTTGTGTGTGTGTGTAATGTCGTTATAGGTGTATATTGGTATAGACAGGCAGACAATGTTATACGCGCTTTCACGCATAATGAAACGTCATTTAATTGTACAACAACATCTCTTTTGTAAGACGCATTTTAAAAATGAGTTATGTTATGAACCTGATTTTAGATAGATTAATCCATTGTCAGTTTTTAATTCATATGCTTTAGATTTGCTAAAGGATGCGGCGATAGATTTCATTAGGAGGTAGGAACAGGTGCGTTCCATTAGGGCGTTGTAAAAGATTTAACAGGTGTGTGTTTTTTTATAGCGTGACAATGCGTAACATGATCGTTTAATTAGGGCGTGGTGATATTTTTAACAGGTACATTTTAATAACGGCA
Organism: Unio delphinus; assembly: GCA_029339505.1. NCBI lineage: Eukaryota > Metazoa > Mollusca > Bivalvia > Unionida > Unionidae > Unio > Unio delphinus. The sequence continues at coordinate 1,044,484 of JAQISU010000360.1, forward strand.
ATCGATTCACGTTTTATTACGGCGGATATGTAAATAGTACACTAGTACGTCGGCAGGAACTTCCTGGAATATATGTGAGCATTGTGATGAGATGTATCAAATACGTTGAACTGTCAGCAGTTTAGTCAGTCTTATCGTGTATCAATTATTTTTATATACAGTAATATGCTCTTAAAGAATGATTTCATCTTAACTTTTTAAAATGTCATCTCTTTCAGGAGTTATTTTGCAGTTCTTTATCTTTACACATTTAGAATTGAACTTTGACGTGTGCTATATAACCAGTGATGTGCTGACGTGCCATCAAACAGTATACATGCATTAATTTTGATAAAACACATTCGGGCCTTTTTGCCAATGATCGTAACAATCATTCAGGTTGTAAAATAGCATCGAAAGAAGTTGTAGGAATAAACAGCAGTTGATTTATTTGTTGATCTGTCGCTGGCGCAGTGCGCTGCACATTTTACAACAAAGGTCGGGTTTATTCTGATTGTGATTTTATCTCCTCCCGCCGCCATATTATTAAAGGTGAAAGAAGGTAGTTCAGAATATACTTCTCAATGGAGACGAATTACTTTGGAGGTTTCTTTCTCGGCTTGATGAAAAAGACCGATGATTTTCCGATTGCAGTGCGTTGTTTAGCAGATTTATTCACGTGCTAAACACCATCATAGCCTACATTATGAACGTCGTTTATGAAATGACATACTCATGATCGAAACATTCACAACTTTTTCTTTTGACTGAGCTTGTGCAAATAATTCCATATAGGTGTGGTAATGGTTTGATATCATTTAATATTGTTTTAATGTACTTTAGTGTCTTTTTTATATGCAGGTTTCTGGACGATCCATTTCTTATTCGCTCATACTGAACGAGGCTACTGACACTGGACAAAATAATAGATCTACGGAATTACGTGACATGGTGACTTCCGACAAACATGCTGCATTTGGAAAGAAATGTTTCAATTTCAGTAAAAATTCTTAATATTCTTAAAAATGCAAAATAATCAAAGTACATATACCGTACTGCAGTAGACAATATTTATATTTGCATTTCAAGTTCGCAGAACTTACGTGTAAATCATTCCAATCAATTCTGAGACGTCTTGAATAATCATGTACAAGCAAATATTTCGTATAGTTAGAATGCGTTCAAGATTAGTTTGAAATGACTTTTTTCAAGCTGTCATAGAGGTAAATAAATTAGCAATGTATTGCAAAATTGTAAACAACTACTGTTTAGAAGTGTATTGCTGTACATACATATGTCAAAGTTTTACTCTCTTCATGACATGGATTTTTTTCTTCATCGATGTATGTTGATGTAAACATGCAAGATAATGTATATACATGGTTAATATATCCTGCATTCAATATCTAAAATAATTTTTTTTGTTTATGATAATTACAATTTGTATCCCACATTCCTCCTGACCCATAAATGAAAGAAAATATTAAGTATATGAAAAGAGAGAGAGAGACGATGATGCATTACTTTGGCACAAACCAACATTAAAATGCATAATTTTCAAAATGTAATCTTTGATCCGTTGTTTTCTACAAGAAAACAAATAAAACAATGTAAAATGGATATGGATTCGCCAACAATGTATTAACTTTTAAAAATATACAAACGTGGTCATGATGCTAAACAATATGATTTGAATGTCGCTGCCGAAAATAGTTTGAATAAAATATAAAATGTCAGAAATAGTTTATACTTGCTGGGAGTTTTATAACGTTGTTTAAACTGTTATGAATATTGGATCTGCATTGCTTGGTTGTTATAGTTTTATTTCTTTATTTCATTATATATTATTAATAGTGCGACACTGTATGTTGGACTTAAAAACTTGTCCAAAATTTAGTTCATTTTCTACCTGATCTGAAGCATTGATTTTGGTTTTGAAGAATACGTTTTTTTTCCCTCAATCTCAGTCTATAACTTTCGAAATGCCACATGAATTGTTAAGTCTATCGGTTTTTTAATAGACTTTAATATTATAATTTTAATATTAGACTACTTATTATAATGACGATTTCATTGCGTAATCACAATGAGACTTGTAGTAAGAGACCTTCCATTCGGTAATAGTTTCTTTTTTAAAAAAGGAAAATGATATTTGTGAGGGAGAGGACTATATCATCTTGTTTGTCTATACATTAATTATATGTTCTTTAAGATCTTAGCAGAAAGATTTCGTTGTGTCGAGATATTCGGGCTGGAATTTATTATTTTTTTAGTTACTGGAAATACAGAATGCTATTAAAACATAATATGCTTAGGAATAGATACTTAAATTAAACCAAATTTCAAATAAAGATTTATTCTTGCACTGTATTTGTGTGGTCCAACAAAATGTATTGGCACCTTATTACACAGACCACACAGACACATCAACACGTTCATTGTTGAATTTGAATATCCACTACACTTTATTCAGACCTTTAATTATTGGCACTTCTGTCTATAACTGTGATTATATCGAATGTGATTGGCAATATTATAAGTTCCTTCCTTTACATTTTTATTTTTTCATTCTAATGAAATAAATTATTTGTTGAACTTTTTAAAACCTTTTGCTTTTCGATCTTTTCTATTACTTATTTTAATACCATATGGTCGCAATATAAAAAGAACCTTATTAACACAGCAACATAATCCACTAAAGTAGCTCAAAGATACTTATAAAGGCAACATGACAAAACCTTTGCAAGCCGATGTGATATTTGCTTAATTTCATTTGCTATGGCGACAGCATATCGTCTGCGTGCATCATTGTTTGTGGTGCAAAAGGATATTTATTATCTAGATCATGTAACTATGAAGAATAGTCAAAATCTACATCGACAAAATAACTAATTATTTTTATTTATTTATGAAAATTTATGTAAGACATTATTCAGGATCCGCTATCTAAACATACCATTGGCAAAAGTTGTGGCATGGCCAAGAAGATTAGTTACGTAACGATAGACGATGTAAGATGACTCAGCCGGGTTAAAAAATTTAGATTTGTTATTTGCGAGAGCATAACTAAGGGACTAAATGTTGGCGTACATCTCAATGTCAGCTGGTCTATAACCCTTGTGTGGAACAAGGAAATTAAAGAGGACATAAATATTCATGCTGCATTAATCCATAATCCATAATCGAGAGATCAAAGCCAGACATGGCCTCTCCGGCTCTCCGGAGGCCAAAGTGGTTAGAACGTCCGACTAGGAGACGTGAGGTCTCGGGTTTGAACCCCCGTCAGAGTGATACCAAAGACATAAAATGGTTTTTGCAACAGCATCGCTTGGCGGGGCCCCGAGTGGTCTAAAGCGCTGTCCGTTACGGATCACTGCCATCTCATCTCTGTCTGCGTTGGTTCGAGTCTCAGATTCAGCTAATGTGGTTATGTGAGAAAGCTTGCCAGTAGCTTCTCGTGAGTCGATGGTTCTTTCCTGGGTTCTTCTTCCACCATTAATACTGGCCGCCATGTATAGGCTATCGTGTGCTGAAAAATGGCGTTAAACCCTTAAACAACAACACAAGCCTCGCTTGACGCTCAGCATTAAGATGTTAGTGTTAGGACTGGTCGGCCTGGTGTCAGGATAGTGTGACTGGGTTATACAAACCTCTTATTGAATGATATTATGGAATTTTTACCTGAAATATAAAGTAATGGGAAACCTAAGTACCGATAAGTGAAGGTGGATGTTTGACTGAAGCCTCGACATTCGTTGAACATTTTTTCCAAAGAAATGTATAAAAGTTAAAATTTAACTACAACATAGAAAAATCAGTTTTGGTAAATAACGATACAACTTTATGACACGGCATAAAAACTATCCAAACCACACTGACTACCTTTAGATATGAAAACTAAAATCCAAAATAATAATTTTAAAATAAAATAAAAATAATAAATATTAATAACTAAACAATTAGGAAAACAACTATAATCAAATAGGGAATACTAGGAAAGGAAACCACCCCTGGGACTAAATAGTTCTAAGGGGAGGGAGTACAATCCTAGTTCAAGAAAAATGGGAAGGAAACCAGAACTTGCTGCAACCAGCAGTGAATGCAATACCCTAAGCCAGCTCTGGCCAAAGTGTATGAAGTACAACCCGTTTTTCTTTTCTGGGGTAATACAACTCAACTGATATGACGGACAAAACAAAGAAAAAACCTTCCAAAAAACTCTAAAATATTGTAATAAATTTGGAGTATGAATATTTGACAACATCCCGTTTTTAGGCAATTCTTAGATTTATTTGTGTGAGTATTTAGTCTTCGGTGCCATGAAAATTACTAGCCCGAAATAGTTAGCCAATTGGTAGAAGCAAACGTCACAGAGACGAGTGTTGGTGAATTTGAACCATGCTGGGGTCGTTAGTAGTGAATTTAGGCACAAGCCGAATGACTGTTCCTGGGTAACATAGTCCATATTGAAATTCAGCGGTGTATAAAAGTATTGTGATTGAAAAGGCAGTATTCATGGTTGGAAATCAGTAAATTATAGAATAGAATCAATAAGTTGGAACTTGATAGGTACCGTTTATGTGTCCATAGTGGAAAATGGGCGTATGTATATGAGCGTGATACGCCGGAAATTATGAGGATTGAATGGCCTAGGGTCGCGCAGTTAAATATTTCCCAGTTAGTAAGGGAATACTAGTGTAATTTCTATGGCATGACAAGCTATCGGTACGGAAATCGGATGATAATGAAGAAAAACCATGCAAAGGTGCAGTTAATGGACTTTTGGGGAAGTTGTCTCATCTGGGTCGCCAATTGATTAGAGCCAAGGTTATTAAATATAGCAGACACGTCTCTCTTTCCATTTTACAACTCAAGTTGTATGGAAGTCTTTGGAAATTTAGGGGAAAACATATGACTTCTAGCGTGACTCGCGCCAGGGTTTGACACCGCTCGGTCAAGTGAATACCCCTGTGCGTGTAACAATATTTAACAATAAATGCAAACAATAACACATACAAATTACAAACAAATATGGGTGGACAGGGGAAACAATGCACACAAGAAAAACAATTTTCGAAAATCGAAGGTGTTACTCAAAACTCAAACCAGTGAATATGCTGGGGAGAGTTGAAGGGTATCAACACAGGATAATGTGACTGGGTGGGACATCATGATACATGTCTGCGGTATGATGCCCCTGTGCTAGACATCACTATGAACTGCCACCCTTCAGAAATCGTAGCGGTATGAATACTTTTTGAACATTATGTTGATTGCTAAGTCTGTATAAAATTGTTTGTATAACCAATCAGTTAAATGCATGTGATAACCCAGTCCTTCACTCGTGTGTGCATACGTAATTTTCCCCAGCGTTTTGTTTGTTTGTTTTCTATTGTTAACACATTCTAGTTTCGTATTCTTTCAATTACATTAAGATTGTTATAGCCACACATTATTTGGCGTAATCAGTTCCAAGTTCCGATCCTTACCTAGGAATAGCTGTTCAGAGTAACTCTGATAATTTGGAGATGACATATTTCCAGGTCTTTTAGCAGTTCCAGCTTTATTCCGCTGAGTTTTTACACGGCATTAGATAATAATTTAGAAATAACTTATCTTCCCTGTGGAGGAAATCTCTCACAATCTACTGGTTTAAATCAGATTAACAGATTAAGTAACGATACAATTAGTCTCGCACTGTTCCTGGTGTCATAACTTTTATAAATGGTGGTAGACCTACATTGCTGCCAACATGTTATCCGCCATTCAATACAAATGACTCCAGAAAATAATCTCAAATGAACGCAAAATGTACACGATAAGCTCCCCGACATGGATTAACTATGACAGGATTTATAAATATAGATGGTCATAGCTACATTTGGACACCACAACAGGTGATGACATACACGTATTTAGTAATAAAAATCTCACAAATTATGCACTTCTAAAAGCATTAAGATATTTACCAACACCTGCAAATTCATCTGTTGCTGTTCCATTTTATAGACAAAACAATTTTGCTTCATCAGTTTTAAATAAGCTTGATACAAAAACAAGTGATCTTGATCTTTGAACAGATAAACGTTATTTCCATCCAGTAGCTGCTGGAACAAGGCGTATAATGAAAAACAATGTCGGATTTATACCACCTCTTCAAAGCAATGAAAATAACAAAAGGGGTTTTATTGCTAGCCTTTCGTTGACTGACAGGATTGTTTCTTGTCATAATACAATATTAACAAGGCAACAAGTGGAATGACTGCAAACTTTTCGTAATTTGTAAGGTACAACACATGGAAGACGCGTCAATGCACATTAACGATATCTACAACTGGTGATTAAAAGGATCTGATGATTATGTTTTTGTTTTCCGCCGCTGTATACGACAACAGATAAAGCGTATAATATATATATATATATATATATATATATATATATATATATATATATATATATATATCTGTGTGTGTGATTTTAATTTTAAACGTAGCTTTAACAGGTTTTCTGTTATATCGCTAAGGTGTCTGAAGTATGGCAGTTTATAGTGATGTCTAGCACTGGGGCATCATGCCTCTGACAATTAGCAATATGTCCCATCCAAGTCACATTATTCACATTATCCTGACACCAGGCAAACCTGTCCTAACACAAACTGCTTAATGATAAGCGCCACGTGAGGCAGCTGTTAGGACCATTTTTATAAGTCTTTAGTATGATTCGGCCGGGGATATAAGCTATGGCCTCCCGCATTCGAGGAGGACGCTTTAATCAATAGGCCACCGGAGCGGCCGTATATGCTTTTCGGTTGTATGCATTATTAACTAAATATCGCCATATTTATTAACACGGACACGGACCAGAATATGTATGCATTATTAACTAAATATCGCCATATTTATTAACACGGACACGGACCAGAAAATGTATGCATTATTAACTAAATATCGCCATATTTATTAACACGAACACGGACCAGAAAATGTATGCATTATTAACTAAATATCGCCATATTTATTAACACGGACACGGACCAGAATATGTATGCATCATTAACTAAATATCGCCATATTTATTAACACGGACACGGACCAGAATATGTATGCATTATTAACTAAATATCGCCATGCAAATGGGATCTTGATAGTAAAATTGGATCATCCAAACGTGTTACCTGAAATGACTGTTGGCTATGATACTTGAAGAGGCAGAATTTCATCTCACTATTCTTGAGAATTTGAGACTTCGAGGTTTGCTACAAAAATCGATCATGTTGATATATAAAAATAATATTGATGAAAAGACCACAAAAAAAATAGCATATCCAGAAGTTATGCGTTTCATAAGCTAAATGAAAACCACCTTCAATGACTTTTGAGTTGTAGTTTTTCATGCAAACCGAATAATCTTCACGTGTGAATTTTTTTTGTTGATATGACCATCCCATTGATAACCATGGTAAATTATAGTGATTCGATAAAAAGGAATGGCTGTAGATGGGGAATAATATTATTCAATTATCATTAACAACAGTTAATAGGCGACATTTTGTACACACATACACACACAAACAGACAGACAAACACACACACACAACATTATATTGACCAGAGATCCGAGACCTAGCCTTACAGATAGGTACATGAATGTACCATGTGACGAAAATGTTGTCCTGAATAACATTGTTTATGTCTATAACAGCTTTCAAATTTTAGCAAGTTACAGAGACAAACAAATATATTAATATCCACCTCTGACCTTCAAATAAGAACAGTAACTGTGCCTGCAATGGTACCCTTGTCTAACATATGTGTAAACATTTACGTGTTCAAACCACAACGTATATGAAATGTATAGTGCGATGTACCGAATTTTGGATAATCAGTGAACCGTAGAGTTGAATGCGCCGAGCTTAAAGATTGTATCACATTTAGACCAGGGGAGTCTTTGGGAAGATTCATTTCAACCATTACTCTTAATGTCGTTCATATCAGTGTTCAAAGGGGCCAGTGTTCTGATTCAATGAAATTGACCAGATATCTTAACACGGTTTTGAGACAGATACAGCTGAACTTCCAATCAGTGTATAATGATCATTCTTAGAAAGGGACAGGTCATATAACGTAGTTCAGAGATTCCGGTTGACAAATCAAATGTTTATTTTAGGAAAAGAATTTATAAATCATTGCTTCTGATTGTTAGTGTAAACATTAACTCGTAAAACTTGGAAATAGTAGGCATTTAAAGTGACAACCTTAGTCAAAAGTCTTAGTCCGAAATTTTCTGAGAGAGAGAGAGAGAGAGAGAGAGAGAGAGAGAGAGAGAGAGAGAGAGAGAGAGAGAGAGAGAGAGAGAGAGAGAGAGAGAGGTGGGGTGGGGGTTACTTGCTCCTTGGGAAGCCGAAGAAAGAATTGTGCTTTCCTCGTTAAACAAGGGAAGGACAAGGTTTCTGTCTTGCGAGAAAGACTTGGTTTAGTTCTGGATGCACACGTTCTAAAGTTAACAGCATTTAGGTACGCAATTTTAATTTTAAGTAATATTCTGTCTTTTATTGTTTGTTGTATGCAACTTGGTGATATTACTAGGTTCCATATTATGTATCGTTTATTCAATTTAATGGAAAAGTGTTGATGTCAGAGCTGCTATACAATTTATCTATTAATTTTACAGTTATTAGATCGTTAGCAGAATTGACTGCATGCGATCCAAAGGTTCATATGTGCATGCTTTATAAGGTTATATATAACAAAAAGTATAATAAATATGAAATAACCTCCTTTGGCTATTAGGACGATTATCGTGCGTTAACGATACCTACCTATTATATTTGCTTTTGAAATGTTAAAATAATTTGGAAGTGAGTAAGGGTCTGTGAAGTGTATGCAGTAGAAATCGACGATGTAATAGCATACGGTAAATTATCGATAGAGAGGTCCTTTAGTAATTTACGGCAACGTACTACCGTAGGTAGGCTTTTGCGCAGTGTCTGGATGGAGTATATTCTGAGTACGTAAATGACAGAATTTTATATACATCTAGATAGTGGTACATATAGCGAATTAGGGATAATTTTGTTCTATAAAGAAACTGTTTCCGAGGGATAGGGGACTTGACAGTCCGGAGACGGAGTCCGAAACGAAAGGAAGAAAAGAGAGAACTGAGGAGTGAAATTAAAAAATGGAAATTGACGAGTAAAGAGTTATTTAGTCCAGGAAGGACGAGGCAGTCGGAAAGCGAAGATTCTAGGAAATAGAAAACGTTGGAACACGGTCGAAATGAAGGTAGTGCAATCAGACCTTGAGCTCTCTTTACCACTCGTTGTAATGATATGATAAAATCCTGCTATTAAATGATGTTGGTATAATTTAAGTTGACTTGAAATTACCACTGCTAATTGGTGTGATTAAATGTATTATTGTTTCTTGTCTAACGGGGCTAGTATTACAATATATCTTCCCAATAATCCTGTCCAGTTCTCGGTTGATATTCTTTCGCTCACAACGGGTCATAATATCGAGGGAGGTCATTCTCTAAATTACGTAGCTAAATCCAACCAACTAATCCTCTTACTAAGAAAAGTCCTTTACATATAGTTATAAACAGCACTATTCAAGTACATGTAACCTTAGTATGTGACCTTGACCTTCAAGAAAGAATAGCAACACACTCTGATAAAAATTACAACACATCCTGCAGCTAATAGGTTAGTTTTAATAAACATTCCAAGCATAATAATATTGAAAAATTTGGTACAAAAATTACATGCAGTGATTCCACATTTTCATTAAGAAATATGCGGGGATGTCACTTCTTTGGTTTTCAGTAATTATTGTTTGATTAACTAGAACATTTAGTGTAATAAAAAATGAGATAATTCTAGGACAATACGCAGGTGTTAGGTCAATGACATGGTGTATCATAACATCACGTTTTCAGTCTATATGGTTCGGTTGTGGTCTGATCCAGGGTAAAATTGTCAGTCACTGTATTTATGGATATATGGTGGGAATGTCGACAGTTACCAAAGTATGACAAAAGGGAAAACACCTGAAGCATAAAAAAGGATATGGGTTGCATGTAGTAGTGCATATATTCCTTTCTACCCACTAAGGGTTTGTATCATAGAGATCGTAACTGTTTCAAAGTTATGAGCCATGGTCAAGTTCCCAATCAAAGGGGCAAACCCCAAGGTATGTGCTGGACACATGTCTAATTTTGCATCCTCGTTCCTGTTAAAGTCATATATGGTTATAGGTTGGGTGTTTAAACAGTTTCCAAGCGATGACTCAAGAGAACGGGTGAGCAAAATACGGCGCTGCGGGTCGAATCCAAGCCTCCATGATGGATCGTTTTATAATAGATTGTGAGGTAATTTCAATAATATAACAGAAAGTTGCGGTCCGTGATGACTTCTAAACATTACTCAAGAGCAAGTTTTACTGTATTGGAAATGTTTATTAGTTATTCGCATGTTCTTCCCCGAACGTGTGATTAAAATGTGGGATCTCAGTTGTTTCCAAGTTATGACCCAGGGGCAAGCCCCCAGCCTACTGGGTATGACCTATGTACAGTTTGCCTTGTTCCACCTCATGTCTCTCAAACCTATAATTGGTATTGGATGGGAATCTCAACAGTGTCCAAGTTGTGAACCAGGAGAAATTTACCCGCAGTGACCATTCTTTGGGCAAGACCAGGGAATAAAATATTCAATGCAAATATTATAGCACTGACCTTGATGATGATCCAGATCAGCTGTCAGATATATGTAGGCTCAATTCACAGTGAGTCTAAACCGACAAGATGGTTATGGACTTTGACAGCTATGTTCGATTAAGTAGTTTCTTTAAAGAGTCATTTTAAAAGATCTTCTTTTCAAGGACACCCCCCCCCCCCAACAATTGAATAAGGAATATGAGAACTAATTCATGAAATGTCTTGTCCTGCTGGATGTATATGTAGTACACGCAATGCGCAACAAAGAATGTTGAGTAAGGCAACTGAATTGAAGTTTAACATTGACAGTTTTCTGAATTAAAGAATGTTGAGTAAGGCAACTGAATTGAAGTTTAACATTGACAGTTTTCTGAATTAAACAATATTTACGATATTATAACCACTTTCTGGGTAAGTAGATAGCATGCACTGCGGTACTGCACTCATATCAAGGACAAATGGATAACTGTATATTTATGTATAATTGCACTATCCAGGTTAAGTTCCAGTTACGAGTTGTATCTGTTGTATCGAATCCATATCCGTTCTTTCATTAATAATTGTCATTTCAATTTGCTTAAGCTTCGAATGTAAATCAAGCAATCAGTTATTAATCGAGCGTTTAAACGATTAAGACGCCGTTCATTCTCTCGCACTTCAAGTCATATTCCATAGTTTGTATGCCTCTCCTTATTATCTGATGTACTATCCGCTAGTTCTTTTTCAGTCTCCTTGATGAAACTATACCGTTTGTACATGTTTTTCCGCAAAATACATTTCATGAAGCGATAATAGCTGGAGCTGCTCGAGTGTGTATTCCTGAGTACTATTTAAAGAGTAGTAAAGCGACGTCGACATTTTCCAAATCTGAAAGTTTTACTTCATTTAGCTATATGAACTAAAATATTAGCCAGTACTGTATGGCTCGGACAAGTGTTTTTATTTTCACAAGGAAATCAATTCCACAGAGTTTTATTGACGTTTATATGTCTTCAAATTATACATCAGTTCCCGTTTATAACATACATTGATACATTAGTATTAACCTTTTCCGTATAGGTTGTAGGCTAAAATATTTACATAACAGCATAAATGTTAGACACAGTGACCAAAGGGCGGCACATCGACATATATATTGAATTACTTGAACGGGTGGCTCCTTTTTGGGATATTGCGTGTTTGTTATAAATGAATAGACGCCCCAGGAAAAGGCATGCTCCTGAGAGATTTTCGTGAGAAAATTAATAAATGTACGTGGTACGTCATATCCGTTTTGACACGAAAAAACTACCGATTATTTACGGAGTTTGCTAAATATTTTGTTCATTAAAAAGCGGATTTTTAAGTCTAATTAAACACTTTCATGGTACACGTAAATAACAAACGCGTTATAATATAATATAATATAATATAATATAATATAATATAATATAATATAATATAATATAATATAATATAATAATATATAATAATATAATATAATATAATATAATATAATATAATATAATATAATATAATATAATAATATCACATCACATCACATCACATCACATCACATCACATCATATCATATCATATCATATCATATCATATCATATCATATCATATCATATCCGTTTGTACAATATGTGGCCAGTGACGTTTAAGTAAATCTGCATTGATATAGCCTTTCAGCTCTTCCATTCCCTTTGTAACTGCCCAGATGATGAAACCATCAATTGATCATGTTTACACAATGGAATTGCTACGTGTTTACCGAAACAAAGATGTATGCAGCGATGGAATAAGAAAAGAAATAAAAAAGAAGAGAGAACAACACTAAGAAGATCTGATTGAAAGGAAGGTAGGACGGAATGAAAAATGGAAGAACGAAAAACTTTTGTTTCACTTCTTCAAAATAAGTAATATAGTGAAACACGTTAAACTATATGAATTTTAACTACATGATTATGTATTTTATGCGATTCAGTTATATATGTGTTCTTGATGGCATGTGTTGCAGATGGAGAAAAATGGAACGATATACAGGCTGGCTAAAGCAATGAGCTAGCGTTTTGACTAAAATGGGTAAATACACAAGTATAGTTTGCTAAAAAGGTGTAGAAAGAAAACACTATATGCATCGAATTGCTATATATTTTAATGAAATTCATATTTTCTTTGATATTTAATTATTACAGTGTTAAACTCATATAATATCAAACACAAACAAAACAAATAAAAATAGATAAATATATCTCAGCACTATTCACATTTCAAGTAAGTATACACAATATCTATGTACATCTAAGCTAGACCAAATATTCGCACATAAACTGTACATTTCTTAATTTGAAAACACTTTAATCAAAATATGAAGCCACAGACCGCTTCAAACACCGTTGTGATTACCGTTTTCGACAAAATTATTTTGGAGCGTCATATAGTACCTTGTATTATGCATTATCATGGTGAGTCTTGAACATTTATGAACGAACATAATCCTTTGAATTGTAATGCATTTACCTATATCTTTTCAGAGTTTTACTATAAAACGTCACGGGGAAAAACAGCTCTATTTAGAACATAATGGAAGACTATGTTTAAAGATATTTTAAAAAAATGTCATCAAACATTCGTTGATGACTTCTGGCAGAAAAACGAGTATTTGTTACAGAAAATATAAAGTTAGATTTGATTATTTCCAGATAAGTGATTGTCTCATAACTCAAAGTGGCGGTTCTATGTCTCTCTCGCATACACACATACGAACACTCATTTTGTCTATTTAAAGCGGTCTCAAAGGGATATTATCTGATTGGGTTTAATTTATAAAGAGTTACAACGTCATTTTGACATTGTTTTAAATAATTCTATTATCGTGGAAGATCGGGTGTGCCGACACTAATGGAATTCTAGCATAAGGCATCAAAAAAGGAGATGAAATAGGATATCCGGGTATCATGCCGTAAGGATGATGTAACGCTGAAGGTGCGATGGAACTGAAAGGATGCGTTGCAGACACTGGTGGTCTTTGCAATGGGCCATACATGTAAGGTGGAAACATGGATTGTAAACTCTCTGGAAACGACCCAACTGATGATCCAATTTGTCTCTGGTCTGCGATCCTGGAATTTGTGATGGCGGTTTCACTTGGAATGAAAGTACTTGAAACTGCAGGATGCGTTGTGGTTGCATTGGGTCCATAAAGAGGAGAGCATGAGATTCCTAGGGCAACCAGCTGACTGATATCGACACCACCTGTCGGCAGGCAGAAGCTTCTCGTCTGATCATCATCTTTGATCAGGCGTTTTTCCTTCATCCTTCGGTTTTGGAACCAAGTTTTCACCTGATTTTCAAACGAATTATTAAAGAAATTTTGTAATTTTAAAATAGCTCAGTATGCATTTGAAATTTCTTAGAAAAATCAGATTACTGTCATCTACTCAAATTATTTTATGAGTTTTTCTTTCTGTTGTAATTTAAACGTTGAGCAACAGGGATGATAGACGTGCAATTTTTAATATATAACCCTTATATTAAAGGGTATAAAAATATTATGCGCGCGCACACACCATCCCGCTTTAAACTCTTAAATCCATTGTCTTTATAGTGTTTTTTCAATAACTGCACATGTGCAGCTTTGTATTTAAAAACATCACAAAAAGTCACTCTAATTGATTGTAAAAGGAAATGATGTGGTGACTGACTGACGAAGGATATGACACTTGCTCTGAAGTAAAGGCACGAATACATTTACACGAATATTTCGACAAATAATTAGTCACTTCTTGAAGATAAGCAAATGATATGGATATCTACCATTCTTCAAATATATTTCAGAATGACTCAAAAAGTTACAATAATTGAACACTTATATTGTATGCACTTCCATCCGGGAAATTATACTATTTCTAATATATTTTCTTAAGAATTCCATTACATACGTCGGTTGATTATTGTGACAAACGAAACATCATAAAATCACGTTTATTGCAGTATTTGAAACATCGTTTTATGGCCAAAAAAACCCCAAACAATTAGTGAATTGGACCAATGGGTCGCTACCAAAACCCCGTCACAAAACAGCGTTTCTGCTCAGACTTCTTGTTAAAAATATGGCCAGAAATATTCTAAGATGTCACTGCTATTGCACTTAGCGCATTTCAGTATATAATTCCCTCCTAATACAATATTGGAGGGAAACGATACTGATCTCCTTTAATATTGGACCAGAAATGTAATATGGTTTTCTTGTTATCTTGCGGTTAAAGAGATATGATAAAATAAATATAGACGCTCAGACAGTCAAATGGTATTAAAATGCTCCCGACATTTCTAGAATGAAAGGAAATTACTCTACCCACCCTCAGAAATCAATATGTACCTGTTGCTCCTCCAGATTCAAACTTTTGGCAAGGTGGCCTCGCTCGCTGGCTGCCAGATATTTATGTGTCTTGTAGGTGGACTCCAGTTGCCGAATCTGTTGCGACGTGAAGGCTGTCCGAGCTTTCTTATTCTTCTGCGCCATACCATTATCGCCGTTTGCATATGTGATTGCGTCTAGAAGAAAATTTAATTCTCAAATAAAGTTTATGCAGGTTTTGTACAAATGTCTGATTTGATAAATTACTTTCATCTAGGGTACAAACATTTCTAATCCATGCTGGCTTCTTTATTGAAGCGATCATCTGAAAACAGAATTTTCATGTGTTTGATTTTTTCTTTATCTCTTTTTTGTTATCAAAGAGGAATAAATCTGAATTATTGAATTTTTTATTTAAAGATAATGAGGAAAATAATCCGTTGTAATAATAATAATAATAATAATAATAATAATAATAATAATAATAATAATTTGACACCGAAAATGAAGGAGTAGTGTTAGTAGTACTTTGACTTAAGCTGTAAAACATCTCAGATATGTACTGTCTTAATAAATCAACAGGATTTCTTAAAATTATTCTGAAAAAGTTGTAATAAATATTGAAAGGTTACCTGACGATGCTGAATTATTCCTTTCCTCATCTGGAGACTCGTCTATAACAAGCTGTTCATCTGACTGGGTTGACTCAGATGAAGACGATTCCAATCGTCGACGTTTTCTCGGTGTTGAAATGCCAGTCTCCGCTTCCAAGGAATCGTTGGTCCTGTTTGACGAGGAACGAACTGTCGTGGTAGAGTCATAGTTCAATTTCTTTCCATACGTCGCATGCACCCTTTCCGAGCCATTATTTATGTATAACCCCTCGACTGGACTTGGACCAATATCAATGCATACAGGCTTAGGATTTTCATCATCTATTTTGGTACGGCTGCTGGTTGCCAAACTCTCAACTGAAAAACTGGTTTTCTTCGATGAAACGGTTTCCAAAATCATAGTCAGATGTCAAATTAGTTGCTTCAGTCCAACAAAACAGAGCGAATAGGGCAAAGTGTTGTTCCTTGCAGAACTATGTATATCACAGCACTAACACCAAGTGAATATTAGGTTCGCGGCTCAATAAATGGCTGGAGCATGTAAAATGACTGAATATTTGTAGAAAGTGCAATAGCGTATGGCTTTAAAAGGATTACGGATTTGTTTTCAACGCTCCAGTGAGTTGTGAGATTAGTAAAACATCTCAATGCCAGTTTTGTATTACAGTGAGTTATGTTCAAGCTAATCATGTTTTAATAGCTTGGACTCGGTTATTAACTGGACCGAACACGCCGCTAAATTCAATCAAGGGGCCAAATATTTCAAACAATGAAAACAAAAACGAATTAAGCACCTCTTTGTGTTCAATAACTCATGTTGGCAGATTATCTTAAATGCTCCGATAAATAAAATGCAAAGGAGATTATTTTTTATTTCGCGAACAATAAAGTCATTACCTACAATTGCACACCTATATGTCCAGTTGCCACAATCACTGAGATAACCAATGGTAGGTAACAATAGCCCACTTAACTATCACAATATGAACAGAAGGGTCGTACATTCATTATCAGTTCATACAATAGGTAAAAAGGCGCGTGCATATGTCATAAACAAGTCACTTACTTTCATTGTATGGTTCATTAAAGTGGAGTTTAGCATTAAAGTTTTGCCTACTTTGTGCTTTTGAAGTCGTAATGATGATAATCAGTCACCTGGCATGAAACGATTATTTCTGCAGACAGGCCACTCAACATACATGTATTAGCAGAGAAGACTGCAGATAATAAACACCAAATTCCATCAATTTTATTTGTAACCGGTGGTAATTATTTTAAAGTCTCATATACAGATTACATAATATTACCTTATTTATCTACCTTTCAAGAGGAATCTTTATTCCCTGTAAGACGTTTTAAAGCTCTAGTATTTGTTCCATATACTACTACTACTACTACTACTACTACTACTACTACTACTACTACCAACAACCATAATAATAATGATCATACTATTACTACCAATAACAATAACAATAATAATAGAAAAAGAAGGAAACAGACAGCATCATTAGCACACTACTGCTTATCGCCATGCTTGCTAATTTTGTCACAGTATGTACGTCTTATTCCCTATATGTATTGAACGCTTGAGGATTTTTACCTTTGAAGATGGCATGCCAGTCTTTAGATATACAAAAACAATACTTAAGGAACTCTTTAAGTTAAACAAATATTTTCCTACCCTTTAACTTCTATAAATTTATATTTTAAAACCTGTTGTGCATATCTATACGCCCCTTCAATCATATTCCATAGTGTTTCGTGCCTTCAGCAGTGTAGGAGATAGTACACTACATTGTGTTCATACAGACATGTAAACGAATGGCCAGATTACCAAGTTGAAATAATCTCTGGGTTTTATTTCTAGAAACATCAGCACAATAATAAATTAAATTTGAATAAAATACTTTTGCACCAATAACAATAAGGAATATTAAAACTCCAATAAAGTTATTAAAAACAGTTCCTTGAGAGGTACAGACTACTATAAAAAGAGAAACTTGAAAACTTGAAATATAGTAAGAATGTTTTTCCAAGAACCGAGACAAATAAAAAGCAAACAGAGTAAAACCCGATTTAGAGTCTATATCCTATGTGCGATGTTTTAAATTCGTGTATCTAAGTCTCTTGAACGTCTTAGTATAACATTCGCGTATCGTAGTTTCTGTAGCATCTTAATGTCAAATTCATAAACCTTTGACTTTTTAGAATCTCAGTGTAAAATCTGTGTTTTTAGTCTCTAACATATCCTAGTGAAAACTCATCTTTTATCTTAATCGAGTGAACTATTACAGAAGTATTGCAATCTCAGTCTATCAAATGTCGGTGCAAACAATATATATGTTCTTGCTCTTCTTATTCTTGTTCTTGCTCTTGTTCTTCTTGTTGTTCTGGGATCCCGAATGTCCCAGTGGTCTAAAGCGCTCGCCGATACGGATAATTGCCGTTTCACCTATGTCTGCGTGGGTTCGCGGCTCTGGTTCGGCCAGTGTGGGTATGTGAGAAAGCTTGACTGTATTTTCTCGTGAGTCGGTGGTTCTTTTTCTAATGGTTTCCCCGGGTTCTTCCTCCACCATTTATACTGGCCGACATGTATAGCCTATATTGTGCTGACACATGGCGTTAAACCCTACAACAACTAACCAACCATCTTCTTCTTCTTCTTGTTCATGTTTTCCTTGTTCTTCTTCTTGCCCTTCTTTTTGTTCTTGTTTTTCTTGATAGCTAATATATACGTATACAAACAAAACATAACATACCAAACGAATAACACACAAACATATCAAACACTGGACACCACTGATCCATGGCAAGATTCATTATATGTAAATAAACACCATGACCAGCCAGGGTCAAGGAGATATTAATAAACTAGAATAGGGAGGTGTGCCAACCCTAGATCCAAATTATATAAAACCTAAAAAATTAATAAACTTAGTACAAACAAATCAAAAACCCATAAAGTCCTTTAACTTATGGCACTAGGGGATCTCTTCTATAATATAAGTCTGAGAGCGACCACACCAAAAAACTGTGCTACAAAAAATATTTATGAACGCAGATTAACCAGGTTTACATTATGCCAATGGGTATTAAAAACAGGTCACGGTGATTAACATCCCATCACAAATGTGGTCAGCAGTACACCTACCTTCTTTGGCATATGGTCACACCATGTATATATATATATATATATATATATATATATATATATATATATATATATATATATATATATATATATATATATATATATATATATATATATATATAGTAAGAAGAAGACAAATTGCCAACAACTTTCACTAGGACGTATTCGACAAGTTTGGACTTGAACTATAAATATAACTTTACCAATGTATCGACGAAACAGTTACTGAGAGCAGAAATAAAGGCAGATTCGACAAAACACATCACAATTTTCAAATATGTTTATTCCAGTTTGTCTTAATTGTATTACACGTGTACTTCGCAACCCGACGACCAACCATTTGTCAGAAGCAAAATTTCACCAATCAGTTCCAAACAAACAAGTGTACATATAAGACCATATTTAATTATCGATAATGGACTGGTACTGCAATAATAAGTATTTCTTTTCTTTTTGTTTTGTGTAATGTGCCATTTTGTATATTTAAATTTATTTCATAACTTTTGAGATTCCATTTCCTCCCTCTGTATTACTTTAACATTCATTGTTGATGTGTGTGTGTTTTTCTACATTTCTAAATGAATTAACAGTTTGGGCAAATATACCCTAATTAGTCTCTTTACTATCGTAATGTAAAACATGTGAATGAATTATTAATTTGGGCAACTGTATATCAATATCTCTCTTTACTATCGTAATGCAAAACATGTGAATAAATTATTCATTTGGGCAACTATATATCAATATCTCTCTTTACTATCGTAATGTAAAATATGCGTATCTTAGTTTCTTTACTATTGTAATGTAACATGTATGTATCTTATATCTTACCCTTTTTACTATCGTAATGTAAAATGTATGTATCTTGGCCTCTTTACTATCATATATATATATATATATATATATATATATATATATATATATATATATATATATATATATATATATATATATATATATATATATATATCTTTGTCTCTTTAGTATCTTAAATTCAGTTTATAGCATTCTAGTTAGTATGTAAGTGCAATATATACCTTTATTTGAATGCACTCATCTTATTATCTTAAGCGTCTTTTGGTAACATTAATTCTTGCTAATATTATCACGCATACGTTTGTAAAATCCAGGGATATTATTTTCCGCTCTCTCTCTCTCTCTCTCTCTCTCTCTCTCTCTCTCTCTCTCTCTCTCTCTCTCTCTCTCTCTCTCTCTCTCTTATAGATTATTCGGATTTTGCCAACAATTTACCTAGTGTTCCTGACGTTGAGAAAAACATCAAGAAATTTCTTAAAGGTTATTTTCCATTACTGGAAATAATATTCATTCGTGATTAAAATTTAATAGTATCAATTTGTCTTACTGTATCGTAGTGTTCAGAAGTTCTGTTGGGTTGGAATTTAATTTGCCGAATTATTCAAGTGATTTTCTTTGCAATATACAATTGCAATGGTATCATTCTCGAAAATAAAGACTTGTATTTATTGTGAAATACCAAAGATGTATTATCGGATTGTATTGGTGTGATCCAACAAAAGACTGTTTGAATATTAACAATATACTTCAAGTTTTCTTTTACTTGGCATCAAGTCTGGTGTGTCTTTTACCTCTAACGTACTTGATTGCAAGGCATACCAATATAGTTCTTTGTTTGTTTCATTTGTGCTTTAACATCGACACTACTGTATCGCTTCATGTAGAATTTACAGGATTCAGCTGGTAGTTATGTTATTTGTCACCAGACAGACGACGTTGATTAAAGGTATGCCCATACATATTATGTTAATTATCGTACACCATTTGAATAGTTAGCGTATAATCGATACTGCAATTTGTTTCGTAATGGCATTGAATATAGCGTCCTTGAATTGCGGGATTGTTTTTGAAATCATTATTACACTTAATGCGGGTCTGATTTTTCGAAATTACCATACTAATGATATTTGCCGCGTCAATGGCGGCACATTAAAATAAAGAATTAATTGTCTGACAGTAGATTGGTTTTATATTAAATACGTGCTGGTATTCAATACCATTTTGAATTCACTTTCAGCAAACTAAATGTGTATTATATTTATAAGAGACATCTAAACAGTATAGTATATATCGTATGGCATTATTGTGGGGAAATTATTTGGCTTCTATATTTCTATTTTTCAGAAATAGAGAAATTGAAGAAATGGACTTGTATGTATGTATGTATGTATGTATGTATGTATGTATGTATGTATGTATGTATGTATGTATGTATGTATGTATGTATGTATATATGTATGTATGTATGTAGAGAGAGAACGTTAATTTTAACCTACATAATACAGAAGGTGAATGTCAATTTCAGCCAGTCCCGGATTACCCATTAGGCAGAGTAGGCAACTGCCTATGGGCCCCGCGACTTTTATGGGCCCCATTAGGGGCCTCCAGGGGCCCCATGAGACCGTGACCGTGGGTCTGGGGCCCCAAAAGTTTGACTGCCAATGGGCCTCCACGGTGCTTAATCCGGCGCTGATTTCAGCATATCTTATTTTGCTATCCTGATATGTTCCATTGTGTATTTATATTTGCTGATGTCATTCATGTAAGGAAATACTATAATCTTGCTTCTGTTATGCTGTGAGTGGCCAGGGACACACACACACACACACACACACACACACACACACACACACACACACACACACACACACATATATATATATATATATATATATATATATATATATATATATATATATATATATATATATATATATCTTTATTAATTTAAAAAACATTTTGGTGTTCTAGGACTTAATTTAAACAATGCATGAATACAATATACATTATACAAAATATACATTATACAAAATACAATATACATCATAGTGCTTGTTTGGGCTATGAAGTTGAAACTAAATAGTCGCAATCAAGACTGACTACGTATTAAAGAGCTTTTTGTGAGCACCTCTCCCATTCTAGATATATAGCTTGATTAGCATTTTAGAGGTGTTCTATTGTAACTTTCTGAATACACGAATGTTTAGTGATTTAAAGTTCAATTTATTTTTCCGAGGTTTTCCTCAAGGTCACAAACTTCGGGTTTCTGGTTCTGTTCTCACCTAAATTCAAGTTTTTACCTTTTAGACAGTTTACCCTCCTCTAACCCCCCCCCCCCACCTACTTAGGTTAATTTTTTTTTAAATTGTCAGAGCTCCTTTTAGTGTTCTGATCAGTTATTTTCAACATTGCTTCATGCGTTGATGTTACTAATAGTACCATTTGGCTCTAAGTAGCAAATATTTCAAATTTGTTTGTAGTTGCCTAT
This sequence comes from Unio delphinus, assembly GCA_029339505.1. Taxonomy (NCBI): domain Eukaryota; kingdom Metazoa; phylum Mollusca; class Bivalvia; order Unionida; family Unionidae; genus Unio; species Unio delphinus. Next base: position 1,066,593 of record JAQISU010000360.1, read on the forward strand.
TTTTATTTCATGGTGAGTTTTCATCGCTCTCTTTACTCTTGCAGTGGTTCCACTATCTGACCTTTGGGGAAAAGCATTGACTGCCGATTTTCAGCAAGGAAATTACCTAAACGTATTTAAAAAATTAAATTTCGTTGGGAGACCCCCCCCCCTCGTTTGCTTTAACCAATTTAGGATTCACTTTCTCTAACGTCTTTAACCTTAACAATCCCATCGCATTAGAATAATTATCTCTGGTTTTTCTTTATTAATAACTATTTTGGAAATAATCAGTTTATGACATGGATTTAAAATGTCGCAAGATCTCCCAAAATTTGTCTCTGACGTGTCATCGTTTCTTCCACTTAACTCTCACATGACATATATGGCGGTCCCAAAAAAATCTTAATTAAAATCCACTCCTGCCTAAAAGTTAACCATTGCAAGACTAGTCTGTACGTCAATCTAAATGTTACTTGTCGCGCTGACCGCAACAGATATTACTGCAAAGTTTCTAAAACATTTGGCACCATGACACACTTCAACCATTAATGTGCTTATGTATATACAAATGCGACTAGATGCAAAAATGGAAAATCCGCGTTTTAGTCTATTCTAATTGAGACTGGTGCAGCCTTAAACATACCGAACATAATTCACGTTATCAAGAATGACATAAAAATTCAAAGGCATCCGATACTAATTGTTTTGTTTTTGGATTAGTGAATGAGGTTTTTGGTAGAGTTTTTTTGGATGATATATTATTAAATCAAAGGTAAGTTGTACAAATTTTTATTACTTTGTTATTTTAAATGAACATGTATTACTTAATGTAGTTTAATATTTACAGAGACTCGGGTACGCATGTATTTATGTACCGCCAAGATTACATAGCATAGAAACTGTGACACGTTTCCGAAAATCACAATATTTTAGCACCACTAAATCTGGGCAAACACTATAATCTTCAGAAAATTGGCGACGTTCAAACTGTAGAGAATTAGGAATGGGTAAAACTGTACTGTGACATTTGCACAAACGTTTACGTTAGTGAACCAAGGCGAAATTAAGTCTGATTTCGTTTAAAACAAGGAGTGATCCAAAAAGCAAGAAAAATATTTTTCCACCAACAACAAGGTTGTTCAAATAAAAGAGATAAAAGTAAAATATAGAGAAAACATTAACTACTGTGTGTTTACAACAACATTAACAAGCCCGTTCGCTCACCATTAACGCCATGTTGCGTTTATCTAACGCTCATTGTGAGCTTCTGCAATTTCATTAGACATTTACAGAACATTCAGTGTGATCTATCATGGCATAATTTAAATGTGATTTTTTTCCCCTAAATATGTTCTCTCAACAAAGTCATTTTATGATTGCTAAACAATTAGATTATAAATCAGAGAAAAAAATCTGAAAGTAAATGAACGATTCCTTTGTGTATTAGACTTACAAAATATGCACAGCTGCTTGCTTATCTACATATTTAATGTCAATACTCACTTATATTGGTCGGGTGCTAATTTCATTGATCAAGATCTACCATTATAGTGCTCACGTACACTTGGAGATATGGGTCTATTCTTTTTGTTTGGAGAACCCTCCTGCCCTATAAGTGGATGTTTGCTATTATGTGTATTTTTTTAAAATTTATTTGTATACAAATGTTTTGTAGTTTTCTTTTTATATATATATTTTAAAAATTTTCTTTCTCAATATATTTATATATATTCATCATCATATAAATATTCTTGAACCATTCTTAGTTCTCGTCTTCTCTTTCTCTTCGTTTTTCCTTACTCCTGTTTCTGTCTGTCATTTCTGGTGATTTTCTTTCCCTTAATCCTTTATTTGGAATGTTCGTTGTTTTTGTTTGCTGCTGAAGTTACCTCGTGTTTTCCATTTCTGCATATCCCTTCGGCCTTCTCTCTATTGTTTTTCATTGGTCACGGGTGTTTGGGTCACTGTTTGTATTGGTTCCACTGGTTTCCATTTGTGGAAACTGTTGTCTTGTCTGCTCTTGCTGCATTTTCTTTTGACTTTTTGTTTTAAATTGCTCTGTGGTTGATTTGCGGCTGTTTTCGCCCGCTGTTCTATTTGTTGTACTGGCCTGGTCTTATCTTTGATGGTGTATCTTTTTTGGGGGAGATGGTGGTGGTTTGTACACTCCCTTTGATGGTTCAATTGTCTGTTCGTTTTTCTTGTGACTGTTCTTCTGGGTTTTCTTGTTGTTGTTCCTGTTGCATTTCCCTTGATCCTTGCATGTTGTTAGAAAGTAATTTAAAGTGTGTGTCCTGTTTGCCCACATCTGGTGCATTTTCTGGTATAAATGCACCATTTATATCATGTATTTTCCAGGGAACCGTATATGAAGTAGGACCTTGTTATATCGTTTAGTTTCGCCTTCTCTATTGCGATGATTGTTGTTGAGGCGATTGTTGACATTCTTGAGGATGTTGCTTTTATCTTAAATTTCTGTTCAAAATGCTTCCAGAGGGATTTCCATCGGGATGTCAGATATTCGCAACTCTCCGGTCTTGTTCTTGATTCTTCTCAGTAATGGAGTAGGTTCTTTGACTGTAATTGTACCTTTTGCTATCTGTATGTCTCCATATGGGATTATTGGTCATTTCCCTTTGGTCTAACTATGTAACCTTATATCCCAGCGGGTTAATTGAATAATTCTGCTGTACCGGGAAAATTGTCTCTGGGTATATTAGTCATGTCCAATTCTTGTGCTCTTATTTTGCAGTCGCACTGTACAAAAAACTCTCATCCTCCGTCTCCATTCGTTGTAGCTTGACAATTTGTTCAAGGTTCCGCACTTCTTTCATACATGCTGCCATTTTCCTCGATTTTTTAGTGAACACAGTTCACTCAATTGCACTTGTATTTTTCCTCTTTTTTTCAATGAGCCTTTGTGGTTCTTTTTCATCTCGCCCAATTCAACACTAGTATTTCCATAGGTAGATACTTCCATAGGTAAATAGTCAGATAATCATTTCCAATCCACTAATTCAACATTAGTATTTCAATAGGTAGATACTTCCATAGGTAAATAGTCAGATAATCATTTCCAATCCACTATAATATGTTGACTTTCATGCGGTCTGTTTCGTACGTGCCATTGTGATTATAAACGCTTCGCTTGAGCACCCTCTGGAAGCCTCACAATAAATCTCTGCACGAGGGGTGCATTTCCGGTTTAGGGACAAACTAACTATGGCAGGTTCAGGGTCCGACAGAAAATGGAAGCAAATTGCCCAGCTTTGATAACAGTCCTCGATCGTTTGTCAAGATTCTGTTTGGCTTGGATTTGTCAACATCTTGCAAGATTTTCGAATCGTGGTGCAGTGCCCAATAATTTATGATGACTTTAGTAACTTTAGGGTCGCCGTAATTTCCTGAAAATTGACGTTATGCAAGTAAACTTACGAAGTTAACGTTCGTACTATCCTGTCTAACAAATTGGCTGATAATGGTTTTGTTTTAACCACTTTTTGGTCTAGTGTCCAAGTGAAAATTTAATGTATCCATTTTAGTAAGGAATTTGAGGGCAACACTATTTTCAGATACTGTCCTAAATTTTTAAGAATTTAGAACTGAACAGAACATTTTTTGCTTGTAACTAAATCCAAGATCTAGCTTATCCACCAATTTCTAGTAAGTCCTTATCTAGTATTTTAACTATAAAGGGCCAACACAAAGAACTATGTTACAATAGCAATTTAATATGTACTTTAATTTCAGACTATGTAACTATATCATGACATTTTAAAAAGTAATATAAAGATATTGCATGGGAACATTATTTCCTATTGTTTTTCCTCTAATCTATAAAATAGATTTTTACATTTATTCGGCGGGGTTAGAAATGGTGGGTACAATACATTTTATTTGTGGTTAATTAAACTAACAGAGATTGTTAAATGCCTATATCAATCGAAACGTGAAACATTAGCCTCTGTTTCCTGATTTCATGGTATTCCCCACCAGCACGATCGTCGTTTAAATTTTCTCGGGGGGAGGGGAACATGGCAAAACATTACGGGGTTGTTCATTTTGGTATATAGCCTACGGCAATTTTACAACACATGCAAATGCGTCCCTCTCCCCCTCCCCCAACCAACCAATTATGTCCCTTCCCCCCCCCCCCAAGCAATTAGCATTCATTATTTATTAATATGGTGTCAAGCTTCACCTGTCAATCACTGCATTAGGTGGATATCAACGATACTCAGCTAATTAGATCTCCATAATAACAGCTAAATAGGATTGTTTAGCGAGCTGTAAATAATGTACACTGTCATTTATCCACGAGGTATTTTACCTTGGGCAATATTGCTTTCGAACAACCATATGACACGAATTTCAGTAAAACCTTATTGTTGTTTTCATCTTTGTTTAAGTAGTATTTTTCGTGTGTTGTCCAAAAGGGACTTTTAAATTGTATTTTATTTACGTTAGAATGAATGTCCATGCCTCTTTACATTGTTTACTCCTGTAAAGATATATGATATCAATAATAATAATAATAATAATAATACTAATAATAATAATAATAATAATAATAATAATAATAGCTTCTTGTATGATGAATGACGTCTTAATAAAAACACAGTATCAACAACATTATCATGCGGACATCAATGTGTTTTAGCAGGACGCTTTTAAGAACAGATTTCCATTATAGTCAGTCCCGAGTTTCTAAGATGAGAGACGGACGTGAGACTATCAGAACGGTTGTTGTCGCCAAAATAGTAAGAAGTGAGTCGAGGAGGAGGAGGACAAGTGGTCGAAGAGAAAGTGAAGATTGTGGAGGAGTATAGAGAAGTCGAGAGCAGAGAGAATTTGGAGCCAGTCTAGAGGACGAGGATAAGGAATTTGAAGCATAGACATAATACACAGATACATAGAATACCATAAGAGGTTGATAGCTATCTCAAACTACATATCAAAAGATACAATGGGCTGATACAGGGTCTAGAGGAAGAAAGAGTTATTGGGGAATTAGTGTCATCGAGTATTGAGTTGTATTAAATTGGCAATCATTTTAATCTCACTTTTCTGTGTATTCAATAATTTAACTGTCGGCATTGCTGACTCAGGGTGGCGCTTTACCATTCTGTATCGCTAATTTAACTTCCTACAATAAAGAGCCTGGGTGGGTGGAATTTCTATAGTTATTTAATTAAAATATTGGGAGCACTCCACCCCAACCAGCCACAAAAACCCGCCAAAATGGGCCTTCGTTCGGGATCTGTATTAGACAAAAATATTATCTTTACGACCTTAAGTTATATTTGTTAGTAAATATTTTTGACCAGTTGTGAGATGTTTTCCAGCCTGTGTATTTCGAAAGTTTTTGATCTTTCATCTTTTGTATGTTATATTTTGATATTTGCGTGCTTGGTATATTTCAGTTACTTGCAGTCATTGTGAATCAAATATCGGTCAAAATATCCTACCTGAGTGAAGTTAGTCAACAGGTAAGTATTGGGTTATGACTGTGTAATATCTGTCAGTTGTTTAGTACGTCGAGACAAGGTATCACTTGCTGTTAGTACCATTATAAATTGGCTACAAAAATACAGATGATTAATGAGTACCGTGCCATAGGCTCGAAGATCTCGGGTACGATTGAGATCGCCTGACAGGGTTTAAAGAAGAGAAAATAAAAACAAGGCCGAAAAAGCATGAGAGAGAGAGAGAGAGAGAGAGAGAGAGAGAGGGGGGGGGGGGGGCACAGAAAGAGCTGGCCAAGATATCAGCGGACAGAGAGACACAAACGAAACTGGCCAAGATATCAGCGGACAGAGAGACACATACGGAGCTGGCCAAGATATCAGCGGACAGAGAGACACATACGAAGCTGGCCAAGATATCAGCGGACAGAGAGACACATACGAAGCTGGCCAAGATATCAACGGACAGAGAGGTAAGGACGGAGATGGCAAGGATATCAGCGTGCGCGATAAAAAAAGAAAGCTCACTCATGCCCATTCAATGGGGTAATTAAGATCATCAGCAGAATATCTGATAGGGACGACTCCAGTGCCAGTTCTGGAGCGGGCGTACGATCGATTATCGTCCTCGGAATGGTATAATTAAGGATGCTAGGGTTCAATGATAAGGAAGAGTCTATTGGCAATTTTCTCGTGCAATTTGAGAAACTCGGGGGAGCTTATAATATTCCCTTACAACACTGGGCGATTAATGTCTCAATCTTTTTGCAAGGTGCAGCTCGCTCAGTTTACCACAACGTAACTGCAGACGATGCTGACGCCAACGACGCTCTCAAGTAGGATCTACTTTGCCATTATCGGTTGACCGCCAGAACGTACCCTAGCTTTTCCGGGACTCGACGAAAAAAGACGGAAGCCCACTCTCATTTCCACACCCATTTGCGAGGGTTATTTGGAAAGTGGATGAAGAAGGCCGACGTCGAACGATCGTACGACGGGCTACGCAAAGTCATACTCAAAACACATATCCTGATTACTTACAATCGCATGTTGACAGTCTTGCAAACAGAGTGAGAAAACACCGGACGCTCGAAGAGGTCGCTAGCATGCCGGAATGGTACGAGTAGGCAAACAGAGTGGAGGTTCCGGGAGTGCGGACTAACCCCGATCCACTGAGTCGCACCTTGTAGGTGTTGGAGAGGCGGATATCTGTAACCGCCAGAGAGACCAGAAGGTCGGAGGAGATTCGCAGGTAAGGATATTAGCCATAGAACAGGACAGACATAGCCTTTGAAAATGGGTGCAACTGGTCGGTGAGGATTGCCGACGTGCTACAACTGCAGGCCCGGGATAGGTTACCAGGGAATGTCAGAATGTCAGGCAGACCCAGAAAAATGCGGTCGTTAGGAAGGAGTTCAAGTCAGAGGGAAGTGTAAACAAGCAAAGCTCGCACATCCATCCATCCATCCATCCATCCATCTATCTATCTATCTATCTATCTATCTATCTATCTATCTATCTATCTATCTATCTATCTATCTATCTATCTATCTATCTATCTATCTATCATCTTTTCATTTACCTTATATATATATATATATATATATATATATATATATATATATATATATATATATATATATATATATATATATATATATATATACAATATTAAAGAAGGGTTAGAGCGCAATGCAGGCAAACTCAAACCAGTAAAGATACATGAAGATATTTCGTTTCCCTTCTAATAGATTTAACTGCCATTCCACGTAGACAGTTTAATTCGCGTAGAAACAGTTATTAATGACACATACAACTTAACATTACAAAACCACACTTAACTAGGATTACCGTCGTTTCGAACTCAAGATAATCCAATGTATACTTATTATTGCTCGAATGTTTCTGTGATCATGTGGTACAATATATCTTACCTATGTGTCTTCTGCAACGCACATCAGTCAGATGTCGATCGATACCACTGTTAGATTCCTCTGTAAAAAGTTTCCTCAACGTAGTATTTAAACTCTGATGATGATCTGATATAATTAACTTTTTTTGTAGTTCTTAGGGGCTTCTTAATAAAACTAAAGATTAATGACCCTTGGTGTATGCACATTATATTAACATGGAGGTTTTAGGTTCTAGTTACAGTGACAACCTTGATTATTGGATAATAAAACACAGCTAACACGTGTATTGTTGCTGGCACTCTCAATTAATTGTATCTGATTTTATTATCTGAATGATCATTAGTAATTAGTAGCTTAAACGTAGCTTCTAGAACACCACAGAAATATAAGAAATCGAAAAACTAAACTGGCGAGTGCTGCAGTACCCACATGTATCAAAACAAAACAACAATGTCGTCCTCCAATCCAAAATCATGCCCAAATAGGACTCAGTAAAGTGTGGACACTGCTGGTTCTTTTGAATCTCGATCATCTTTTTCATCAAGTATCGCAATCATTCTTTATATAAAAACTGGTATATAATGCCAGTTCTGACTATATCTGGATTTAGGTCATTGGCACATTAATTCCTACGTTCCCCGATTATACCTGTGCAATTGCTCCCAAAAGGTTAATCTCGCCAGGGCTTTTTCGCCGCCAAATCTGCATTGAAGGAGAGGATTAATGAACGAGAAGGCAAAAAGAAAGCCCAACTGCGTTATGCAACAATCGACAAAAACAGATGACCTTGACATTCAGAGCAATGTACTACCTAAGGAAGTTCAGGGTGAGTACAGCATGAAACCTCTAAACATTTATTTGGATATTTTGGGCAACAGGCATGCTGAATAAACAAATGATCAAACATGGATGAACAATCAACTGGATATTTAAGATAAAAACTAACTAAACTAACACTAGTAGTAATAGGGGGCACTATAGCGACAATGGAAAATCCAGTCAAAAAGTGCTTGGGGCACTATGGCGACAAGATTTATAGCGACAAGGGAAAATCCAGTCAAAAACAGCTTGGGGCACTATAGCGACAAAACAGCTTGGGGTACTATAGCGACAAGGGAAATTGAACATAGTGGGCCTGTATAGCGACAAGGGAAATTGAACAGGGTGGGCCTGTATAGCGTCAAGGGAAATGGAACATAGTGGGTCTATATAGCGTCAAGGGAAATTGAACATGGCGGGTCTGTATAGGGACAAGGGAAAAAAGGGTGGCAATGAAAGCTACTATCTTTTCGAGACCTATGAGTGGCCCTGAAAAGGACCGTTATGTGTAATGTTAACGTTGTCTTGTTAACACAGAGGACATCTCACAGATCTTCTTCTCTTCCTTAAACTTCTCCTTACTGTGGGTCCATAGAAGAGAACTCTCTTCAAGCAACCTTGTCTTTCCACATAGACTCTTCTCTTCCAATAGGCTGTCTCCGTCCTATGAATGACACTCCATGATGATCTGACATACATGGGTATGTCAGTCCTAAACAGCATACTTGACACAAGGGTTGACGATTCAACATTAGTCCACATCTTCTGATGAGAACAGGTGAATCGAATACCGTGTACTGCGGTTATTTATAGGGGAAGAGCGGATTGAAACGGATTGAGTGTATCCACCAATCCAAACGTGCGTTACAAAAGTCAGACACAGCCATCCAATCGGAAGAGAGCAGTCTGTGACGTCACCTTTTCTATATAGAGGTACTAGCGCCTGTGCGCAGACAATCGATTCAAGAGAGTTGTCAATCATGGCGGACAGTAAGAAGACAATGAATTGGAGTGAGACAGGAGTAGAGACAGCAAGTCATGGACCGACAGTGACTACTAAAGTCATGACAAATCTACATCCAGAAGAAGTTGATTTTAACTGGGATATTGTGGATTTTTTAACATCGCAAGAATTTATTCCGGAACCTTCGTTGCCTTCTGTATCTTCTTATGGACACGTCGATGATTTTAAACAAAGACAAAAAGAAGCATTGGAGCGATTTTTACAACAACAGAAAGTAGAAGAACAAGCTTTTCTTATGCAACAGCAGGAAGAAGAAGAAGCAAGAAGAAAACACCAGGAAGAAACAGTAGCAGCAGCAGCAGCAACGGAGAAGAAGAATGAAGACCAAGGACAGAAAGAAAATAGTGAAAATCAAACGGTTACGACGGTACTTTTAGATATTTTAGCTGAGTTAAGGAGTCTGAAACAAATGTATCAGACTTCTTTATCACGACCGAAGAGAAAAAGACCTTCTCGAGCGAAACAACCTGATCTCTCTGTGACTACGTCTACCTTACCACCGTTAGTGATTTCTACCAAATCATTGACAGGAACCACCAGTCCCGAAGTAGGCCTTGGCCGTGGCAAAGGCTTAAGACAGCTCAAGAGGATTTCATCCCGTTTCTGAGTTTGTTTTGTTTTAAACACACAAAACACCAACGGTCCTTTTCAGGACCACTCCAATTATTTCGAAAAGAAATACTATGTCAATTGCCTATTTCAATGAAAACTCAAAAGTCCTTTATTTTTTTAAAAACCCATGATGTACGTGTGAGTGAATGAATGTGTGAGTGTAGGTAATTATACTATCAAATCAAAACCAAGAGACACTTACGTTTTTTCTCTTTAGTTTATTCTAGTACAAACGTCACAATTCAAAATCACAACATAACATAACACAAGACCACTTTAAAAAAGTTCATAGGTTTTCTTCTGTTTCACTCTTTCTGTTTTTTCATTTTCTTTACTGTCACAGCTTTTTTTTCTTCCTCTTCACTTTCGTTTCGTCTTCTTTTCTTGTGAACGTGACGGGGTTCTTCCTTGGGGGAGGGTACCTCTTCCTCCTCCTGTTCAGAATTTCTTTCCTCCTCCTCCTTCTCCTCCTCCTGTTCCTGTTGTTTCTTAGGGCAGTTTGGAGACCAATGTCCTTTCTCTTTACAATAATAACAGGTATCTTGACTTTTGTCTCTATTGTAGCCTTTTTTATTTTTGTCACGATCTGAACATTCTGTAGCCCAATGTCCTTTCTTCTTACAGATATAGCAAGTATCTTGACTTTTATCTCGATAGGAAGGAGAGTAGGCCGTCGGCTGGTCTGACGAAAACTTTCGTATGACCCCACGTAAAGCTCTAATGAGAAGTTCCACTTGTGTTGGTTCTTCCATCGTTCTGGTCAATGTGAGAGTGAAAGGAATACTGAACCGTTAGACACTAACCCTTTATATATATGCACGGATCGAACATGAATATATAGGGGTTATGGTCTTTAAAAGGTAGTCATTTGACTTTTTGCAGACAAGATGAAAAGACCACATCATGTTGTGGAGAAAAGAGAAAACAGTAAGAGACAGAAACGTAATGTATCGCCTAGTACAGTAGCTGAAGTCTTGGCTCAAATTCATGCCAGTGATTTTGAAGATGACATGAGTGAGCCCGAATCCACACCCAGACAATCCACGTCCAAGCAAAGTGCACCACCCTTAGTAAACCCTGAAAATTACTATCACATTCGAGAGACAGAAAAGCGTTCCTCTCGAAAATTTAGAACAACGGCTTACACGTATGCCGTAAAGTTTAAAGATTTCAAGGCCAATGTACCTTTGGAGAATACAGAAGGGTTCATTACTGAGGTGTGGGATTCTGTATTAACTGCATTGAAACAGCAATGTCAAGCCAAAGAAGACGATCGCTTGAGACTTTCTATTCATCACGATAATTTAAAGTCTCCCGTTTGGATCGAGTTTACTAGCCCATCAGAATTAACACCTTCCAAAGTCATCGACAAAATTCAACATGTGCAACAATCCAACGACAAGTTTCACATTGACGATGGAAAAGCCACACTGTTTATGACCCACGTGTCTCTTCCCCAGGGGACAGGACGCAAAAAAGTATTATTGGTCGACAACCTTCGCAGCATGAAGCGAAGCCTCGTCCAAATTAACAATCCTCAAGACCAGATGTGTTTAGCCCGTGCTGTCGTCGTGGGACGAACGTATGTCAACAAGAACGACACGACAGAATGGAAAAGAGCCTGGAAAACTATTCAACGATCGGACCGAGCCAAACAACGAAGTGAAGCGGAACTTCTGTTACAGCAAGCGGGGATATCCAAAGACACTCCTTGTGGCATTCCAGAAATGCAAAAATTGCAAGACGTCTTGTCTCCACATTACACTTTGAAAGTACACCCTCAAGAAGTGCGTGGACCTCTTTTGTTTCGAGGCCACGATTTCAAAGACGGAAAATACATTCACGTCTATCATCACGATGGTCATTTTGATACCATTACCAGTATCACTGGATTTCTGAAATTCAGTTACTACTGTGAAAAATGTGACTATGGTTATAACAATCGAGAACAACACAAGCATTGTGGATCGAAATGTGAGGGATGTTTGGCCTCTCAACCTTGTCTGGACCAAGGACAAGAAAGAGTGCATTGCCTTGTGTGTCAGCGCACTTTTGTCAGTCTTACCTGTTACCAACAACATTTGAAGATGCAAGGTTCACAGCAGAAAAGTGCTTGTCAACTGCTGAGATTGTGCCCTACTTGTGGACAAGGCATACGTACCAATAGTGTTAAGTTACACGTTTGTCGAGGGAAGAAACGATGTCACATTTGTCGCCAAATTGTGGACTTGGAGCACGAATGCTTCATTCAAAAATATCAACCCCAACCAAAAGATACCCAGAAGAAAGGGAATTTTATCTTTTTTGATTTCGAATGCATGCAAGAAACTGGTATTCACATTCCTAATTTCTGCGTGGCTCACCGTGCGTGCGAGCAGTGCATCCAAGAACCTATCTTTAGTCATTGCCCTTACTGCAGCAAGATTCCTGGAGGACGTGAAAAAATCTTTCGAGGGTCAAATACGCTAGCCGATTTTGCCCAATGGATCCTAAACCCCATCGACGAAACGTGGAGTCCAGAAGACATCGAACGTTACGGCAATTGTCATCGCCATGCCACGGTCATGGCTCACAATTTCTCGGGATACGATGGGCAATTTCTGCTCAGATACTATGCGGAACAAAGTACCGAACGGCCTCAAGTGACTTTAAACGGAGTCAAAATCATTTCTATGCAAGTAGGACAAGTACAGTTTAAAGATTCGATGTGTTACTTGGCCATGCCATTAAGTCGCATGCCTAAAACGTTTGGAATGACAGAAATGGCTAAAGGTTATTTTCCACACTTTTTTAATACCAAAGCCAATCAACATGCCGTTCTACCCCATTTGCCGGAGGCTGACGACTACGACCCCGACAACATGCGCACCGAACAACGAGAAGCTTTCTATGCTTGGTACCAGACTCACGCCTCGGACCCTTTTGACTTTCAAGAAGAAATGTTAAAGTACTGTCGATCTGACGTGGACATTTTACGACGTTGCTGTGGAAAATTTCGAGAATTGTTCATGGAATACGGAGGGATCGATCCTTTGAAAGAAGCTTGTACCATCGCCAAAGCGTGTTCTTTAGTGTACCGAAAACGCTTTATGCCTGAAAATACTCTAGCGGTCATCAGTCCTCAAACGACAAATTTTGTCAAACGTCAATACTCGGTCAAAGCCCTACGCTGGCTCCATTACTTGTGCGACAAGGAAGACAAATGGATCCAACACGCTCGCAACGGAGGAGGCGAAAAGACCATCGGAACGTATTCGGTAGATGGTTGGGACTTAGAAAACCCTCAGATTGTGTACGAGTTTAACGGATGTTTATTTCACGGATGTCCCCTATGCTACCCTCAACGAGACACCAAAAATCAGTTTTTACAACGAACCATGGAAGACTTGTACCAGACCACGTGTCAGCGACGTTTGAAGTTAGAACAGCAAGGATTCCAGGTGGTGGAAATGTGGGAACACGAGTACGATCAGCGTTTGAAAACTGATCCCGAGTTTAAACGCATCGTAGAAAGTTACAAGTGGGTGGACCCCCTGAACCCTCGGGATAGTTTGTACGGAGGACGAACGAATGCTACCTGTTTACTGTACCAAGCGGACGAGGAGAAGGGAGAAGAAATCAAATACTTGGACGTGTGTTCGTTGTATCCTTACGTGTGCAAATATTGTCACTTTCCCGTAGGGCATCCAGAATTGATGACAGAACACATTGATTTGGACCACATTCGACAGTACGAAGGATTGATCAAGTGTAAAGTCTTACCACCCACAGACTTGTACCATCCCGTATTACCTCACCATTGCCAAGGAAAACTGATGTTTCCTTTGTGTCGCACATGTGCCGAAACGTGCAACCAAGACCAACCTTGTCATCACACTCAGGAAGAACGTGCCTTGACAGGAACGTGGGTGAGCGTGGAATTGTTTAAAGCTCTGGACCTGGGATATCAACTGTTAGAAGGGTACGAAATTTACCACTTTCCCAAAACACAACAATACTGCAAGGGCGACGAGAGACAGAAAGGTATTTTTGCAGACTACGTGGATGCTTTTTTAAAACTAAAACAAGAAGCTAGTGGCTATCCTTCCTGGTGTCACACTCCCGAAGACCAAAAGATATTCAAAGAAAAATATCGGGAGCAGGAAGGTATCACTTTAGACCACATCGAGAAAAATGAAGGAAGGCGATCGTTTGCCAAAGTGATGCTCAATTGTTTGTGGGGTAAAATGGCACAACGTCCGTCTTTACCCAAGACGGAGTATTTGTCCGAGCCGTCTCGCTACTTCCAGATGATTCACAACCCAACCAAAGTCATCAAACACGTGGACGTCATTCGTGAGGACTTGATCTTAGTCAATTACGAAGAAGAACTAGACTTTGTAGAAGCCGACAAATTTGGAAATGTCATCATTGCGGCTTACGTGACAGCCCACGCTCGCTTAAAATTGTACGAAGTGTTAGAACTGTTAGGAGATCGTGTGTTGTATTTTGACACGGACAGTTGCATTTACATTCACCGACCGAACCAGTGTAACCCTGTCATCGAAGGAGACCGTTTAGGAGCCTGGACCGATGAACATCCCGACGACAAGATTCTATGTTTTGCAAGTGGCGGTCCTAAAAATTACGGCTACGAATACCGAGACCCACAAGGAAAAATGCACACTGAATGTAAAGTAAAGGGATTGACTCTTAATTATCGCACCAGTCAAGTGGTGAACTTTGACGTACTACAAGAAGCCTTGCAGTCGGGACAGGATGAAACGTTTCAAGTGACTACCCACGAACCGCACAAGATTGTCCGTTTACCCACACACCAAATTGTTAGCCGACCTTTGGAAAAAGTCTACCAAATCGTGTACCAAAAAAGAGTACGACTTCCCAATCACTTCACTCTACCGTACGGTCACGTCGAAATTGGGCAGCATATAAAAAGGGCCATTGTCCAAGACCAATAGTTCATTGTGACTAACACAGCCAAGCGAAAAGAAGATGAATCCATTTAAACAGACATCATTCAAATTTGGGAATTCTCAAGTGGAGTGCGATGCTAAACCTTGCGATTGTAGTGATGCCAGGCGCTGTGACATTAGCGATTCAGCAGGATATCGTGGGAACTTTGCTATGACTACTACCCCTATATCTACCCTGGAAAGTGATGCTGTGCGTGTCAAACCTGAGGGATGCGAAAGCGGTGCGACACGTTATCGTGGACTCCTAGGAATTTCACCGTACCTACATCGAACTGAAGTGAGGAGAGTCGAATATTCGTTCCCGACGAGTTTGCCTGAATACTGCCACTTTAAAAGTCGATTCCAAACCTTCAAAGATAAATGGCCAAAATATCTGCCTGGACCAACTCCTGAAGAATTAGCCAGAGCTGGATTTTTCTACTTGGGCGAAGGGGATAAAGTCAAGTGTTTCAGTTGTGGTGTATCCATTTACGAGTGGGAACATAAAGATTCCGCTTACCTGGAACATGCTCGATGGTCTCCGAATTGTCAATACCTACCTTTAGTAGGACCTAGTGATTGGAAGTGACACTACTACTCCATGTCGTGTAACACACCTAGACCAGTATATAATATAAAACATAATATTCAAGGATTACCACAAGAATTGCAAGAGAAGATCTACAAGGACGTTTGGCAAAGCCTTGCGAAAGAAAAATCTCAAGGGGTGACTGTAGAACTTTTGTGTCGTGAAATTCATAAGAGGAAAGTGACAAAAATTAACGAATGTATTAGATTTCTCTGTTTTTTTTTGGTACGATTACACCTGAAAATGTTTTGATCCTTTTTCAACGTTACATTAATTGATAGTGGGACAAGTGACACTACTACTTCATGGCGTGTAACACACCTAGACCAGTATATAAACCCTCTCTAAAACATTATATTCAAGGATTACCACAAGAATTGCAAGAGAAGATCTACAAGGACGTTTGGCAGGGTCTTGCTAAAGAAAAATCGCAATGGGTGACTGTAGAACTTTTGTGTCGTGAAATTCACAAAAGGAAAGTGACAAAAATTAACCGACGTGTTAGATTTCTCTGGATCAAGGGTATTTTTTTGCTCTGTTACCAATTTACTACGTTTACCTCTGAAGATGCTTTGATCCTTCTTAACCGTTACCCTGAATGGCAGTGGGACGAAATTACACGTTATATTAATCACTTTCGCTTTTTGAGCAAATTTAATTCTGTGTTTAATTCTGGGTTGAATCTACACTGATAGTCTTTGACCTAAAGAAGTATAAAAGAGAACGACCATGCCACAACCTTTATCATTGGTGATCCAACAGATTCCGTGGAAGGATATCAATGAGAAGATTCA
The DNA here is from genome assembly GCA_029339505.1 of Unio delphinus. Lineage (NCBI taxonomy): Eukaryota > Metazoa > Mollusca > Bivalvia > Unionida > Unionidae > Unio > Unio delphinus. Next base: position 1,082,743 of record JAQISU010000360.1, read on the forward strand.
CACGGTGAAAGATTACGAACACTTATTGCAAGAACTATACCCTATGAATTGGGGTCGACGTGTCGTGTGTGTTTTAGTGACTTGCTTTCTGGGATTTCGTTTACCTGCCGATTCCTTGTGGACACTTTACGAACACTACCTATCAAAAAAATAAGACAGTATGGTGGTTCCTTTAAATGTCCACGAGAGACTTATTCTGTTCAAAGCCTTACGCTTTCATCTGGATACATCTCGACCTTTCCAAGAAAAAAAGATTCGTCAACTTTTACGTACGGAAGCAGTGTACGAAGATGTGTGTGTAGCTTGTGATTTACACCCTCATTGGACAGATGTACGTGACTGGAAAAGTTGGGATTTTGAGGCTTGGACAAACGAAGCATCCCATTATGCCCAAGCGTTGTGTTCCTAAAATGTATCGTCGTGTGAAAAAAGTCACTTTTAATCCTGTGTTAGTAACAGTACCAGAAGAAGAAAAAGAAAAAGAATCTATCACCCAAGACAATCCTTCTGTTCAAGACAAAACTGTCATGGACATTCCCCCACAAAGACCCTTTCGAGAAGACACCTATGTGACTGTACCCCCTGTAGAGGAGACTATAAGAACATTACATACTACCTCTAGGACACCTTCGTTACCCAAACCACGTTGTACAGTGACTTGTTTATATTCCACTTTGATCGTTTGCCTAGGTATTTTATTCCTGTATTTATCCATTTGGCTTTTATGTTTTCGTGTTGTTCAAATTTAAACATGCATTCAAATAAACGTGTCTTGAAAAAAGTATAAAAACCTCTTGTCTTGTCTGTTTTTGTGTCAATACTGACATACCACTACACGACTATGGCTCACTCTACTCTTTCTACTACTCCTTCCTCCTCCACATTCAAAGTCATTGACGAACACTTAGATCAGGCTAGTTGGAAAGCCTTGTATCTTCGTCATCCTTTTAACATGTTAATTGCTGGACCGAGCGGTTCAGGCAAAACCGAATTTGTCAAACGTTTGATCGAACATAAACATCATTTGATCGATCGTCCACCTCAACGCATCGTGTGGTGTTACAAAGAGTGGCAATCGGCATACAGCCTCTTGCAAGAAAGTCAAGGTGATTCCATTGTGTTTGTAGCAGGCATTCCTAAAGAAGACGAGGGGATCGTGTCTGACCCTAGTCAAACTCATTGGGTTATTTTTGATGACATGTTAGGAGAAGACGAAGAAGAAATTAAACTGTGGTTTACACGTAAAGGGCATCATCGTAATGCCAGTGTCATTTACATTATACAAAATTTATTTCAACAAAGTAAAGCCCATCGTACCATTAGTCTTAATGCTCATTACGTGGTCTTGTTTAAAAGTCCTCGAGATAAATCACAAGTGCAAGTTTTAGCCAAACAGTTAGGAACACCTTGGCTAACTCATGCGTACGATGATGCCACTCAAACGCCACACGCCTATTTACTCGTGGATTTAAAACCCACTACCCCTGATTATTTGCGATTTCGTACCGATTTGTTTCACGACTGGTGTCAAGACGGAGGACTTGTCGTGTACACGTCCTCCTCGTCGACATAACACTATGAAGCACTAAAAAAATCTATAAAAACCTTGGGTTACTTTGACCTGGTCTCATACATCGTCAACATGACGTCCCTTCAGTCTCATCTTCCGATCAAATTGATTCGTGCCTTGTACGGCATCAGTCGCGAAAAAAATCCACAAAGACGTGCTCACGTCTTAGAAGCCAGTCTCAAAGAAGTCTTACGATGGTTTACGGTGACAGCACGTCAAATACTGCAAGGCATCATTCACCTTCCACATCAAACCAAACGCTTTTTTGACAGAAACAAAGTAGCCTTGACGCAACTGGCCAATCCTCGCATTGACACTCACACCAAAAAGCAAATCATATTGAAACCTGGAGGTAGTGGTTCTCTAGGAGGTGTCATCATTCGTTCCCTTTTAAAATGGGATCCCAATACTCCCAAAGTTCACGCCAAGAAGAAAACAAAAAAAGCCAAACAATCCCCTAAGAAAAAGAACAAGGGTACCAAGACCAAAGCACAGAAAAAGAAAAGTCCACAGAAAAAAGCGGTCACCCGCAAAAGAGGCACTTCGGCCAGGACACAACCTTACCTTCGTCAACCACGACCTGTAAGAAAAGATCTACAAGGACGTTTGGCAGGGACTACGTTGCCAGTAGCCTCAGGGGCTGCCACTTCTCCGTTGCGGGTGATGCCAGCCAAACCCAATTTGACACCCGTTTTTCCTAATTTGATGAAACATTGGAAATCTGTGTCTCCCAAAACGTCTCCTCCACCGGAGACACCCTCGTCCACCTTAGCGTCAGTAGCAGCTGCTCATAAAGTACCTGCCCCCAAAGTCAAAGTCCAAGAAAGATCTGGCATGTTAAAGAGTTTACTAGATTTGTCCAAACAAGAACTGTCCCGATTGAGTCCATTGCGAACTCCTTCACGACGTGTGTTACCTGCCATGAAGTTGATACGACGCAAAGATAATCAGTGGCGACGCATTCCAGTATAAAAATATGACTTGAAAACCACGACGTCAATCAGTATTTTTTCTGTACCACTGATGAACACTCAAGGATGCCTCCTCAAAAACGTGCACACCATCACCCTCGACGTTCTACCGTCCAAAAAGGAAAAGGAAAAAGACAATCTCGTCATCCTACCAAACGCTCAAAAGCCAAACAACGACGTCCTCCCGTAAAAAGACACAGTCATCCAAAGAAAAAGAGAAGTCATCAAAGGGGAGGCATATTTATTGGTCTTATTAAAGGTATGCAGAAACTAGACAAAGCAGCTAATAACCGAACTGGTATCTTTAGCCCTGCTTTTGAGGATTTAGCGAAGCATGCCGCTACTTTTTGGAGAAGCCAATAGAAAAAAGAAGATAAAAGAGGGTGTGTACCAAGTCTTTGACATCAGTGTATTTCTGGAACGAACAAGCAAAGATGTCACCTCGCAAAAAACATTCTTATTCACCCCACAAAGGAAAGAAAAGGAAAGGACTACCTCCTCGTTTAGCCAAACACGGAGACGTGTTGTCCGTCCTGTCCAAAGCCTCTCCACCCATGCGAAAACAAATCATTAAAACAGCCTCCAAAGATGTCATCGATACCGTGTGTGAATGTTGTTTGAATGTTTTGAAAGGCACGATACCTTTGTCTCCACACAAGAAAAAATGCTTCGCCAAACATCGACACGTTCTTCGTCAAATGGTTCAAAAGAAAATATCCGTCCGTCAAAAGAAAAAGATGTTGGTGCAACGCGGAGGATTTTTACCCTTTCTTGCTCCTTTGTTGACAGGCATAATACCAGGTTTGCTACAAGGGGTGACCCAAGGGATATCCCAAGGGTTTAACCAAGGGATGGGTAGAAGATAAAAGGACACTATGGAGCACCACAATCTCAGACATAACCTTTGAAAGCCCATGGAAGGACGAAAACTAACTTTGGTTCCTTACAAACGATGGATGGAATACCATCATTGGCAAGAACAACGATCCCCCCATTTACCACCCAATCCCAATTTGGCTGAGATGTCGCAATTACAACACGAATTGCAATCCTTGATCCATCGCCACGATTTATCCGAAACCGAAAAATCACAAAAGTACGGTCAACTCTTGAAACGGCTACAACTCTTTCATCAGAAAGCTGTGGAACAAACAGCTCAACCCACTTTGTCCGATTTTAAGGCTCTAATGAATAACCCGTCACCCTCACCCTCACCCTCTACAGCAGTTAAAACAGACGTTACCCCACCATTACCCAAGGAAGAAGAACCCCATGATCTCTTTCAAACACCTACTGCTACTCCCATTCCGAGTAAGATTGCCACTTCCTTGTTAACCCCTTCCCCCACTCCCCCACGAGAAGAACTCAAAACTTGGGTTAAAAAGATGATGGCTACTCCTTCTTCGACAGATGTGAAAAAGAAAGAAAGGAAACCAGAAGTGAGAAAAGAAAAGAAGGCCAAAGAAGCTATCCCATTACCTCCGCCACCACCATTACCCTCGACGTCAACTCCTGTGTCACATCGGACACGTAAAACCGTTTCCAAACAACCCGCATTTCGTCCCACCCAAAGCAATATCCTCGAAGAGTGGGTCCCTTATTAACAAAAACCATGGAGAAGGTATTAGCCAGCATTTACTACGATCCAGCTCACCCTGCAGGTTACGGAGGCATTCAGAAATTGTATCGTGCTGCCAAAACTCGCCTGAAAAAGCTCCGTTTACCAGCAGTACAACGATGGTTACAAGAACAAGCGACGTACACTTTACACAAACCCATTCGACGAAAATTTCACAGAAGTCGCACTCAAGTGGAAGGCATCGATCATCAATGGCAAGCCGATTTAGCTGATGTCTCTCATTTAGCCACCTACAATCGTGGCTACAAATATTTGTTTTGTGTCATCGACGTCTTTTCTAAATTTGCCTGGGTCGTACCATTGACATCCAAATCGAGCGGAGAGTTAGTACGAGCTTTGCAACTGGTGTTGAAACAAAGCGGTCGTCACCCTCTTCGATGGCAAACCGACAAAGGCACCGAATTTCTGAACCAAGCTTTTCAACGAGAATTAAAAAAACGTGACATTCATTTTTTCACCACCGAAAATCCTGAAACCAAAGCCAGTATCGTGGAACGTTTTCAACGTACCTTGAAAGAACGCATGTGGAAATATTTTACACATCAACACACTCTCAAGTACATCGACGTCTTACCACACTTAGTCCAAGCCTACAATCAATCTTACCATAGAAGCATTGGACGTGCCCCACAAGAGGTGACACCTGACAACGAAGTCACTGTTTTTGAGCGTCTGTTTGGTACGTCCCGGACGAGGGCTGTCCCCAAGAAAGGTAGAGAAGTGTTAACCCCGGGAGATTGGGTACGCATTGGCAAAACCAAACGCACTTTCGACAAAGGTTACTTACCCAACTGGACCACCGAATTGTTTCGTGTTACTGGACGAGTGCGCGATCGTCATCCTACCGTCTATAAATTGGAAGACATGAACGGAGAAGTATTAAAAGGAACATTTTACTTGCCTGAGTTACAACGTGTTACCAAAAAAGAAGACGACGTGTACGACATTGAAAGCATTCTCGAACGAAGAACCCGTAAAGTAGGAAAACGTCGTGTCAAAGAAGTCAAAGTACGTTGGAAAGGATATCCTCCTAGTTTTGATTCTTGGATTGACGCTTCGCAAGTCATCGACTATAAAAAGAAGTGACCATCATGCCCTTCAATACAGCTTCAGCAACCACAGTGACTACTCCTTCACCCACGTCATCTCTGCAAGATTTACAAAAGCAACCCTTGTGGGTGTGGTGTGGAGAACGTGTCCCTAAAACGCAAATCGTTTTTTTCTGTCAAATCTTTGTGGTATATTGTGTCATTGGTGCAGCCATTGCTAATTTGAGTTTGCAACAAGGAGACAAACAATTGTGGACCATTTTACTCAGCAGTTGCATCGGGTATCTTCTTCCCAATCCTTCCCTGAAATACTCTTACAACGGGAACAACAGTAACAATATTGGGAGTCTGTCGGCCAACGTTAGTCCTTCTCCTGACAGTCACCCTTCCAATCACAATCCTCTTTTAGATACTCCTTTAACCTCGAGTGACTCCTCGGACAGAAGAACATTGGAAATATGAACAACACTATTAACCAATTTTACTTAACGTTACCCAGTGACAGTTCCATGGAGGTGTTTCCTAACAACACATTGTGTTGTTACACGTCTAAATTACCTCAAGCCATGCATTTGGATCAAGATGATCACTGGGAAGCAGCTTTAGTGGAAATAATACACCCGACACAAATCAAAAACATCGTCGAAAATCAAAACTTTTTCACAGTTGAAGTGTACGACAAGCAATTGCAACAAGCCTTAGATGAACGAGGCATCACTGGCATTGACAACAAGAAATCAGATGGACCCGCAACTAAACAACTGTCCACTCATGTGTTGACCATTCCTGCAGGCTACTATTTTAGCGGTCAACATTTAGTGACTACGATTGCAAGCAGGTTCAATGTTGTGTTTGGTAAACCCCTGGACAAAATCAGAGAAAGTGTTACCTTTGAGTACATTAAAGCGGCTCGCCGCTTCATGATCAAATTTTCAGAGAAGAAAATAATAGCCATTACCTTTTGTCCTGAATTGTTTGATATCTTAGGTGGAGACCTCAAGATGCTCCCGAACAAAAAAGAAATACCAGGCATAGCCAGTAACTTGGATTTTACCAAATATTTTCGATCCCCTGTAGAAATGAACCAAGGACTCAATTTGATGTTTGTGTACTCCGATGTGGTGGAGTACAACGTGGTAGGACACACCTCTGTACCGTTACTGCGTGTCATTCCTTTCAAAGTGGATACCACTACCGCTGAAGAAGAAGGTGGAAATACCTATCACGTTCACCGTGAATTTGTACATCCTCATTATTTACCCGTCAGTAAGTCGTATTTCGACAGTGTCAACATTACTATAAAAGGAGAACTAGGTCAAAATATTCCATTTACCAAAGGGAAAGTCACAGTGAAACTCCATTTTCAAAAACGATTCTCCAACAACTGAAAAAGTGATGTATCCTGTGTACCAAGGAGTCACTCGACAACGAGGACATGGTTTAGGAGATATGTTTAAATCAGCCTTTCGTTCCGTAGTCCCTGTTTTAAAACCAATGGTGACACGAGGATTGCACACCTTAAAAGATGCCGCATTGACTCACGGCAAAGATTTTCTTTACAATGTTCTCATTGACAAACAAAACCCAAAAGAAGCTTTTTTGAGAGCAGGCAAAAATACCTTGCTTCAAACGGGTAAAGAGCTTTTGGGTCGACGAGAAAGTCCTATAAATGCTCTGAACGGTACCACGTCTGACATTCCTACTTCCCTGACGACACAGCAAGGACAAGGTAGAAAGCGTCGACGAAGACACCCTTTCAAAAGTCTCCGTACCTCAAAAGTTCGAAAGACAAAGAAAAAAAGAACCGCTCGAGACTTAGACATTTTTGATTATTAAAAGTGAAGAAAAAAAACCTAAAGAAAAAATGATGCACCAAGAATCTTGTGCCTGTTCCAAGTCGGAACTGGATCTCTTTGCCATGCCACCCACGATGATGACCATGCAAGAAGCTCAATGGGTCGAATTTCATCCCGTCTCCTCTTTGACGGATTCAGCTCCCATCGAGTTTGAAATCAAAGGACAACCCGAAGATTACATCGATCTCAACAACAGTTACTTGTATTTGAAACTGAAAGTAAGCAAAACAGACAACACCAATCCAGGAGCCAATGATAGAGTAGCTCCTGTCAACAATTTCATGCATTCCTTGTTCAGCGATGTGGATTTGTACATGAATAACAAACTGATCAGCAGTAGCATGGATACTTACCCTTACCGAGCGTACCTCGAAAATCTCTTGACGTACGGAAAAGAAGCCAAGAACACTCATCTAGATGCTTGCGTGGTATGGAAACCTGACACTGCAGATAAGTTTAACGACACAGCCTTGCCCGTAGCAGCAGCTGCTGATGGCAGCGCTCCTGCCGATCCTCACAATGAAGGTTTTAACGAGCGTCGAAAGAAAATTTTGCAAGGACGTAGTTTAGAACTGTTCGATCGTTTGCATTTGGACATGTGGTTTCAAGAGAAGTATTTGCTGAACGGAGTAGATATTCGCTTGAGACTGAATCGAAGTAGTACTGCTTTCCATTTGATGGCTCATGCCAACGAATACAAAACCATTATCCAAGAAGCCAGGTTATACGTACGTCGCGTGGAAGTGTTACCTAAAGTGGGAAATGATATCAGTCACACTTTGAGCAGAACGACAGCCAAGTATCCGATACGACGCGTGGAAGTCAAAACTTTCACCATTGCCGCTGGACTCCGATCTAAGATCGAAGATCATCTGTTCCAAGGACAGTTACCCAAACGTTTATTCATTGGTATCGTCAGCAATGCAGCCCTCAATGGTGCCCACGATGAAAATCCTTTCCAGTTTAAGCACTGCAGAGTATCCAAAATTGAAGTCAGTCGCGATGGCAAAACTTTGTGTACCAGACCCTTCGAACCCGACTTTGGCGAACAGAAAAATTACTTGAGGTCGTACTTGTCACTGTACGAAGCCACAGGACAGTTAGGAACCAACACCAGTCACGGTATTTCCTACGACGACTATGCAAGAGGTTACACGTTGTGGGCTTTTGATTTCACTCCAGACCAAGGCAGCGACGAGGGCCATTTCCACCCTATAAAATCTGGGCAACTGCGTGTGGAACTTCAGTTTGCAGCGCCTCTTCCCGAAACGGTGAATATCATTCTGTATGCTGAATTCGATAATACCATAGAAATTAACAGTTTGAGAGAAGTCATTCTAGACTATTAGACATTATGGAAGACCCTTGTTCTTCTTTGAATAGTGGAGAATCCATGGAATGGGAGGTTACAGAAAAAGCAAACCCTCAAGACCAAAAAGAAGAAGTAGTGATCATGCAATCCAGATGGCCAGAACAGGAACAACAGTTAGTGGCTTGTTTTGCACAACACTTGGAAGATAAAATGAGGGATCTGATTAAAAAAGATTGTTATGGATGTCAAATCGATCATCCCAGTCAAATTCAACACGATAAATGTATGATGATGAGTCAAGAAGAAAAATTGGATGATTATCTGAACGAAGCTTGGAGTCTCATCTCCGAAGAAGACGTGTTACTTCAGTGGTATAAAGGCTTACGTGATCATTCCTCTCCTCCATTGTTTGCTCGAGAAATCGATCGCATCGAAGCTCTCTTGGCCAAAAGTAAAGAGACGAAGCAAACCATCAGTTACTTGTCAGACCGTTTCAAACAAAAAGTCTGGATTGAATTGATGACTTATCATCACCTGTGAAGAAAGGAGAGAAAAACACAAGGCTACACAACAAAAAATGGATACCTGGGAACTTTATTATCTTTTGAACCGTAGTTCGTACACTGCTTCTTGGAATCCTGTCGTGTGTGCTAAAGATGAACTACCTCATCGCAAACCTCAAGAGAATCAAGCTTATGTCATCAACACAGATGACAGTCATCTTCCAGGAACTCACTGGGTAGCTGTCTACTTTCCTCAAGAGGGTTGTGCGGAGTATTTTGATTCGTATGGATTGCCTCCTTTCGAAGATGATATCATTGACTTTATGAGAAGAAATGCTCAGACGACACGATTCAATAATGTGAAATTACAAAGCACAGATTCTATGGTGTGTGGACAATATTGTATCTATTATCTGCATCATCGCAGTCTTGGATATTCTTTAGAACATTTAGTGACTTATTTTGATCGTCATTCGTGTCGAAACGATGACAAAGTAGATCGATGGTTTTGTGACCATTATGGTTATCTGTTGTCTTTAGCTAGGAAACGTAGTGTACATCAATCGCCCAATGATTTCCAACAGTGGAAATCTCAATTTAATTCACAACGTTGTCAACCATGTCAAAGATAATGTATTAGTGTTATGGAAGAAAAAAAATGTTTGTTCTTTGAAATAATGTTTGTTCTTTGAAATAATGTTTGTTCTTTGAAATAATGTTTGTTATTTGAATAAAAATGTTGTGTTTTGAAAACCAATGCGTCTGTCGTTTGTTTTACATTTGTATTCATATAAATGCTCTTTGACTTTTCTTTCTATCCCTCACATCAAACTATCTAAACGTTTCAAAACCCTAAACCGCAGAGGGGTGTTTTCCATCACGTCCGCGCTTGAACCATATAAAGCAGGGGTAGTCTCCAGTCTGGCCATCCATTGTTTGACTCATCCTACTACGAAGATGTGCTCAAGACTAGCTAAGCTGAACGAAGCTTATGTCACTCTGCATCGTATCAGACACAATCTGATGCCAAAGCCTGAAGAGATTGAGAATGTAAGAATGCTACAAGTAACGGAAGACCTCATAGAAGAACTCTTCAGAGAGGAAATTCAAAAAGAGAAAGAAGAATGGACTGAGAAGTATCGACTTCAAAAGCAGCAGAGAGAACAGAGAGAACAGCATCAGCAGCATCAGCAACAGCAACAACAGCAGCAGGAACCAGACAGAAGTTTTGTCGACTGTCGTGTGGACACGAAAGAGTTCTCTTTCTCTTTCCGAAGAAGCAGACCCTATAGTGTAGCCAAACGAGGACGCAATCTTAGACGATAAAAGATTGTCATCCTTCCTCGTACACACAAACACAAAAAACAGCCCTTTTCAGGGCTACCCAATATTCTCGAAAAGAATTAATCATTCAATTTGCTTATGGTATGTGAGGAAGTTAGAAAAAAATTAGAAGTGAGTCTATAATCACTGTCTCTTTTAACTTTTGTTTTGAAGTGCGTCTATAAGCACAACGTATTTTTTCAAAATAACTTGTTCAATGTATAATTAATAGGAGTCAAGTATAAAAGTGAGTGAGTGTTTTATTTTAAAAGTCAGCTTGTTTTGATGATGATAGGGATAATGTAAGTTTCTTGGATCTAGGGGTGTTTTCCATCACGTCCGCGTGTTTTGGTAATGATAGGGATACTGTAAGTTTTTGGAACGTAAAGGGGTGTTTTCCATCACGTCCGCGCTTGAACTATATATAAAAAAGCACTCGTCAGTCTGGCTACCTATCGTTGACGCATCAACACAAAAGATGAGTAGAGTTCAAAAGCTAAGAGAGCTTCAGATGCACTTGGAGAATGCGAGGCGTCTCCTGGACGAACTGGCAATGGAGGCCTTAGAAGAACAGACTAGGATTGAAAAAGAAGAGGAGGAAAGAAAAAGGAAAGAAGAGGAGGAGAAGAGAAGACCTATCTTGCCTCACCGTATGATGAGACAAACAAGTCAAGTTACTCCTATGGTGAGGACGCCTTCACCACCAGAACCAGTTCGTCCACTACAGACACAAGCCCCACCGCAACAAACACAACCTCAGCCGCAACAACCACAGCCTCAGCCGCAACAACGACAGTTGCGGAATAGGCGAAGATATGAAGAGGCTTTCACTATCCCTCAAACAGAAGATTGGGATAGTGAAGCCACTCATTCTCCCTCTGCACTCCCAATCACAAGAGTGAATTGGGAGAATGATTGGAGTAGGAGATGTGTGTGTGGGGCTAGACCTGGGAGATGCCAGCATTAACCAGGTGCAATTTGAAGTTTTAAAAACAGTCCTTCTCAGGGCTACACAAATAACAAGAAAAGAAATACTATGTCAATTGCCAATGGGTGTGAGAGAGGAGTAGTGTGATTATAAACACTGACTCTATTTAGATGGTATAGGGTGTGATTTTGGATAGTATATAGTAGGGTTTGTTTTGGCTGCTTCCCCGTGTGTGTGTGTGTGTGTGTGTGTGTGGTTAGTATAGGGTGTGATTTTGGATAGTATATAATAGGGTGTGTTTTGGCTGCTTCCCCGTGTGTGGTTAGTATAGGGTGTGATTTTGGATAGTATATAGTAGGGATTGTTTTGGCTGCTTCCCCGTGTGTGGTTAGTATAGGGTGTGATTTTGGATAGTATATAGTAGGGTTTGTTTTGTCTGCTTCCCCGTGTGTGTGGTTAGTATAGGGTGTGATTTTGGATAGTATATAGTATGGTTTGTTTTGGCTGCTTCCCCGTGTGTGTGGTTAGTATAGGGTGTGATTTTGGATAGTATATAATAGGGTGTGTTTTGGCTGCTTCCCCGTGTGTGGTTAGTATAGGGTGTGATTTTGGATAGTATATAGTAGGGATTGTTTTGGCTGCTTCCCCGTGTGTGTGGTTAGTATAGGGTGTGATTTTGGATAGTATATAATAGGATTTGTGAATAGTATCTAATATGACAAGTGAATGTAGGGGGTGTTTACTTTCACGTCCGTGCTTAAGATATATATACGCAATCTTCGGTCCTTGGAGCCATTCAATTTTGAACACATCAAGATGAATTTTGAATTGTTTATCCAACTCCGAGACAGCTGGTTTGGGATCCTTGATGCAGAATATCAAGTGGAAAGACTTGAGGAAGAATTTCAGAGTAACCATGGCTTTGTAAGCCAACTGAAATTAGCAAGAGATTTATTAGAAGGTATGATAGAGGAGGAAGACCAGAAATTAAGAAGACGTATTAAAAGAAAATATATAAGAATATGGGACTTGAAGCAAGCACTTGATCATGTCATCAAAGTCAGGTGTTTTCTAGAAGAAACATTACATCTGATAGAGTGGGAATATGTGAAGTGGGGTCTAGACAGGCTAAAGAAAGCAGAAGCAATGATGAGAATGGTGATGGAAGAACAGGTGATCCAGATTAAAGAAAACTGGTCTAAGGAGAGAAAGGAAAAAAAGAACAAAAAGACAAAAGAGGACTTTGATCTACTCAATCTAAGATGGATGAGAGTTCAGGAAAAGTTTAGAGCTATGGGACATCCTGACTGGATTCCCGAAGAAGAAAAGAAGAAGAAAACGGGAATCATTGGTGAAATCAAAAGGTGGTGGAACAATGGCAGAAAATAAAAGAAGAAGAAATATCCAAAGGCTCTTTTCAGGGCCACTCATAAGTCTCGAAAAGATAGTAGCTTTCATTGCCACCCTTTTTTCCCTTGTCCCTATACAGACCCGCCATGTTCAATTTCCCTTGACGCTATATAGACCCACTATGTTCCATTTCCCTTGACGCTATACAGGCCCACCCTGTTCAATTTCCCTTGTCGCTATACAGGCCCACTATGTTCAATTTCCCTTGTCGCTATAGTACCCCAAGCTGTTTTGTCGCTATAGTGCCCCAAGCTGTTTTTGACTGGATTTTCCCTTGTCGCTATAAATCTTGTCGCCATAGTGCCCCAAGCACTTTTTGACTGGATTTTCCATTGTCGCTATAGTGCCCCCTATTACTACTAACACTAGTCAATGAAATACAAAAGGGTACCAACGATATAGTCACATTTACGAGATAATTTGGTACTAATATTAACTAGGAGAGCTGTACGCTAATTAAAGAAAATATTAGCCGTTACGTGCAAACTGTCGCATACACAGACTCATCTAATCAATACTGACTCTTGAAAGACATTCGTCCTAAACATAGTTGGGTTCCATTAAAACTAGGCAGAATCAACGTTTCATCACATTAGGTGCCATGTAATTTCTCCATTGAACTGACTGAGAAACCTGGCAAACTTTATCACAAAAGTACAAATTAATCCGAATGATTAAAAGATTTGATGCAGAAATCGTGGTAAACTTACAAAAATTAGCACCACGCTCTGCGGGAATGTCTTCAGCCCATGCTGACCTTTCAAAATCGTGACGTTTTCAGCTTTTATTTTATAATAATTAATATATATACACACACATATATATATATATATATATATATATATATATATATATATATATATATATATATATATATATATATATCTATATATATATATATATATATATATTTATATATATATAGATATGTATATATGTATATATATATATATATATATATATGTATATGTATATATCTATGTATATATATATATATATATATATATATATATATGTATATATATATATGTATATATATATATATATATATATATATATATATATATATATATATATATGTGTGTGTGTGTGTGTTAATTATTGTTGCTTGCTTATGTTGTTCTTCAGGCATGTATACATCCTATAACTATTTAATAGTACACCGTGAAACGTTGGGTTCAAGGAAAGTATTATACCTCGGCCTACCTTCACGATTTATCTTCTCATGTCTGCTTGAGAAAGCTTAACCTCCTCCTTATATTCCATCTCAAATCAATTTGTGCGGCAAAAGCAAATGCTGCTTTTATTAGATTAGTCACCATCGGTATTTATCGAATGTATTACGTCACTACTTTTGAACATACCCAAAATGTCTCATAAACGGCCGCAGGTGATTTAAATGAACGAATGCGAAATGAACTAAGGTTTATTTAAATGCAAGGAATTATCAAGCGACAAAAACAGATATATTTCCGCCAATAATGTGGTTGTTCAATTAAAATTATTGGGAACATATCAACTTCAGTGTTTCTTTACAACGGCATTTTCAAGCCTCTTCGCTAACAGTTAGTACGATATTTATACAAAAACATGTCGATCACATGTTGCCTATATCTAAGCTAGGTTGTAGACTACATCTTTCGGAAACCATTTATTCAAGTAAAATATGTTTCTTCGATAATACTTGCACAATCATAATACCTTAGGATTACAATTACCTTGCAAATCATACCTCCAACAATAAAAACGTTCAGCTAAAATGCTAAAAGTTACCTTCCCACCTAGGTGCCAGTTATATAGAGTAATCTCTCCTTGATACTGAGACTGGCGCAAATCCCGTGAGTTATGTATAGTAATTTGAGATGAAGTGTCCAGAATATAAAGTAAGCATTAACACTATCAGATTACCTGCTCCTGGCAATGAAAGCAGGTGGCTTCATGAACGATACTGATCCATCTTGTTGGAAATGCATATGAGTCTACCAACATGAATTATAATGCTGATTTTACATTCCGATCACTAAATTAATGAGCAGGCAGGATTTATGTGATATGTATACTAATTAAGTTGTTGACAGCCGTGTCTTGGTCAGCCTGGTTAATACCCAAGATAAATTCCACTTAGGCAGGGTACCAGTGACCAGAGACGTCATTTCAATTTTTTTTCTTCAAGCGGGTGTGTGTGCCAAACTTGATTGGGAGGTAGGGCAACGTGTATAGGCTACAGAAATGTTACAGCACATGTAGATTCGGGGGGAGGTTCAAATGCCCCACTGCCCCCAATTCAGTACCTGCCAGTGACATTGGCCTGGCGAAATCCAAAAGACTCGAAGATCAGATAGGTCTTTAGTTTGTCCGATATCTTCTCTTCCATGACAGCACAGTGTGCCAGTGATCGTGAAAGGGTAGGTTTAATTTTGACTGGTGCTAACTGTTCACCTAGAAACAGAGAGAACACAGAAAAGATAGCCACATAATGGTAGCTTGTGATATATGGATGCCAACATTGGCATAAAATTCTCTTGTATATTCCACAGAGTTTATAATCCATTGCCTTTTTTTCCACCTCTTAGGTGAATTGTAATCTCGCAAGAGGGATTCGTCACCAGTCGTGTGTTTTGAAACTGATCGCGTCATGCAGCTTTTAAACGCTCGATAGGCGTGAAACACTTGCATCGTAGTTGCTTAGCATAGATGAGGGAATACATCGATTTCTGGTGATCCTGTTGTGAGACTTATGAGGTTTGTCCAATATGTCATGTTTGACTGGAGTAATGAGAACAAAGAGACGCTCAAATTCGTTCAGAGTCTGAGCTGTTGGACAAGTATATATTCGGACATTCCAATCTATAGCAAAAACATCAATTATCCAGGTCTGTTGTGTCCATTACTGGTGAGAAAGGCTGGGGACATTATTGCGTGTCTTTATTGATTGCGCTGTCTCAACAATGAACGTCTTTATGAGCCCATTGTTGCATTTCACAATAAAATCAATATAATTAAAAAGTTGATTGAATGCGCTTAGGTTGACGACCAGGTAATAAGGCCCGCATTGTAGTTGAAAGAACTCTTGCCAAAGGCTTAGTAAGGGCGCTAAATGTGATACTGAGACACCTGTAAACTTAAGTAGGATAACCATGTCTTCAAGGTAAATCCTCTGCATTCAGCAATGAAAGATTGAAGCCTTCAACCTGGCACTGGGTTAGGGCATGTATATGTGTTCTTGGAGATACTGGAGGTCTCATAGAATGCTAGTGGAAACGATCCACATCCTTTGACTCCTACACTTACATCGGAAGAACTGTAGTTTTTCGCCGTTAAGGCTCGATAGGAATATTTCCCAGTGGCATATGATCTAGAAGCAAATATTCTCTGCTACACTGGGGGTGGGGGGCGAAAAATATGAACTTTGCACCAGGCGCCGAACACCATCACTACGCCATTGCTTTTTTAATAGCCAATATAAACGGTGAGGAAAAATGGTGAATTTCTTTTTATTAAAAAATTTAACTGCAAAATACGAAACTGTACAGCACCACCTTCTTAACCGACCACAGCGAATTACACACTAAAACCTGTATATGCAAAAAAGTACTGAAGCGTCGATATTGATACTCACCAAGAAGGCGCTAGTTTCTAATTATGAGACGTTTAATGCAGACGAATGTAAAATGACGTTCTATATAGGTAAAATCAGTAACGTGTCACGTATAGGTTTGGTAGGAAATCCGGGTACTTTTTCTCATCTGTGCATTTTCAGTGCATATTTACGAGCACCTAGGATCAAAACAGGTAACATTATTAACATAAGCGTTCATTTAAAACTGATATTATGATCTCTGTATTTATATTTGTCATTTTTATTCAATTTAAACTATGCAATATACGAACTAAAATATAAATACAGTCTTTAAACTGTCTTAACACCAATTGGCTTCTGGAAAGATGGCCGCCATCGCTTAACTGCTCGAGGAAGGCTCTTCCGATTTTGTGCTATTTTTCATGATATTTGTGCTTGTTGTCTATCTTCGTCTACATTATTATCTTTCATCATGCATTGAATGTTCAGTTCGTAAGTGTTAATTCATCTCCTTGTTTTGAAAACGATAGCAATTAGAATTTTTCTCAGCTGTTTTGTTCCACTGTTAAGACTTCACTTGTTTGTTAATAAACCGCCGTCACGCGATCTCCAGTCAATCCGCTTACGATATGATGGACACACTCATTAACTGCATTAAATGACCACACTTGGCTCTTGATACTACATTGTGCTCAAGTCTAAACGAACTGGGACTACATTCATCATTTCTTAAATGTAAAAAAGCGAAACAAGAGACGTTGTTTCAAAGCTGGCCTGCGTAGAACAGGAAGAAGAATTCCAGTTATATCCCTTTTCTCCGTAACAGATAAACAATTTAAACATTCTGCCGTTATTTTGATAATCTGGTTCAAATTCCTCTTAATTCGTCAACCGTTGTGTCAACTGTCCCAGGGATACCACTGCGTATTGCATTATTTTCAACGTCAATCAGTAGGATCACCGAAAAGGCTCACATAAATAGTTAATTGTATCAACGACCAGAATATCGACGTCTTCTTCCTGACAGAAACATGGTTACAACCATCAGGCTACGGAACCTAAGTGTGCGGATTTAACACCCAGCGACTACTCCATCAAGTCGTTCCCCCGCAAATTCTCGCGAAGGTGGAATAGCTGTCGTTACAAAGAATTCCATGATTAAATGCCTTAGCTGTCATTACAAAGAATTCCATGATCAAATGCCTTAGCTGTCATTACAAAGAATTCCATGATCAATTGCCTTAAGTACAACACAACCTTCAATTTCTGCCACACATCGTTTGAACTAGTTCAAATAACGCTCACAGTGGAACAAAGGTCAGACCATTTTTTTCTGTCTCTACCTCCCTCCTCCTAGTAGAAAAACAAACTGACTGAATCTCTCTTTTTGGAGCAGTTTCCAAATCTTCTGGAGTATGGATATTCGATACGTGGTAGCTTAATTATTCTTGGAGATTTCAACTTTCACTTTGACTGTCATGGAAAACCATACACGTCAAAACTCCTAGATTCCATTCGTGTTTCAATCTTAAACAGTCTGTTAACCAAACCACCCATAAACTTGGTCACATTTTAGACTGGTTTCTTTATAGACCTGATGGTAATATTCTGCAATCCACCCTTGTAACCCACGAACTTGCATCGGATCACCTCTGCATTGTATGCCATCTCGACGTAACAGTCCCTAAACCTCCACCTCTATTTGCTACTACGAGAAACCCCCGTATGATAAATAGAACCCAATTCATACATGACATCCAAGAAAACCTAATAACATTCTTACAGCCAACAGCGGATCAACTTGATAACTGCCTGCGTTCATTGCTTGAAAAACATGCCCCAGCCACCAAATGCAGAGTATCAATAAAAAGTGTTCTCCATAGTATAGCAGTGTTAAGGACCAGCTTCGCACTGCTAAAAGACATCGCCGAAAAGCATAGAGGCTTTGGCTTTCCACCAGACTCACTCTTCATAAACAAATCTACGAAGCCGCTAAGAAGAACGTCACAAGCATTGTCCATTTAGTCACATTATCCCACTACAGTACAAAGATCACTGAGAGTTGCAGCTGCAAAGAGCTCTTCGAGATAACTAACAAACTCATGTCGAGGAACAAATGTATACCACTTCCAACAACCTTCTCTCCAGTAGACCTTCCGGACCAATTTGCAATTTTCTTCCGTGACAAAGTACAAACCATTTGAGATTCGCTAGACAGCACAATTTCAACTGACTCGTCACCATCCAGTTATGATGCAGAATTTCAGCGACAACCATTAAGAGCACTTGAACCTGTTTCTATTGATTTAGTACGGACAATCGTGATGAAAAGTGCACCAAAGTCTTGTGAACTTGATCCAATTCCGACATGACTGCTGCTTAAGTGCTTAGACCCAATATTGCCTTCACTAACTGATGACATTAATATCTCTCTCTCAAATTCCCATCATTTTTCAAAACTGCCATCGTAAAGCCTCTGCTTAAGGAGCCAACACTTGACCATAACGATTTAAAGAACTACCGCCCAGTTTCTAATCTCCCATTCCTATAAAAAATCGTAGAAAAGGTTGTTCTAACCCAACATGTATCTCATTTGAATCCAAACAGTCTTTTTAGCAATGTACAGTCTGCATATCGCCCTTGCCACAGTACGGAAACTACTCTTTTGAAAGTATTTAATGACATTCTCTCTGCTTTGGATAGTAGAAAGATTACAGTCCTCACTCTCCTGGATTTATCTCAAGCATTTGACACAACAGACCATGATATATTACTTCACCGTCTCCAGCATGTATTCGGCATTGAGAATATAGCCTTACAGTCGTTCAAGTCCTGCTTAGTGAACAGGACACAAATTATATCTGCAATTGGAATACATTCCAGCCCAGTTGACGTATATTGTGGTGTTTCACAGGCATCTGTTCTTGGCCCTGTTCTGTTCATTCTATACACTCAGCCGCTCTCAAGTGTCGTAGATCATCACCCAGTTTCTCACCAACTGTACGCTGATGACACCCAAATATACAAGTCTACCCACTCAAGTGAAGTTGATGCTACCATCCAAGGAGTAGGGAGGTGCATTTCTGATGTGAAATCATGGATGACATGTAACAAGCTGCAGATGAATGGTGATAAAACTGAGGCTATTCTGATCACAACACAAAGACTTTCTCATTCACATCCTTTACCTCAGACATTAAATATCAGCAACACCAACATTAAATTCTCACAGTCAGTACGAAACCTAGGCGATACTTTAGACAGTACTCTCACATTACACCAGCATGTCATGAATATATGCAAGGCTGCATATCTTGAACTGAGACGCATCAGTTCCATTCGTAAATATCTTTCAGTCGATGCCACTCAAACACTTGTGTGTTCATTAATACTTTCAATACTGGACTATTGTAACTCAATTCTGTCTGATTCGTCATAATATTTACTCCAGAAACCATGTTAACGGCTGTGTGAACTCTTTTTGCAAGTCAAGTTCTTCGCCTTGCATGTACATCCTGCAATGAAGACATATGTGAATAAGAAAACGGTTAAGGAACAACATTATAACTATGAATTAATATGCAGGATTCTTGCTCAGATAAATGCATAAAAAACTAGATATAGTTTTGACTGCAATATTAGACAGAAATCCATATTTTACGGCTAAATAAAGTTGACATTACAGTTGCGGAAAACATAAAATCACGTTCAACCATCTACAGCCTAAGTCGATATGGTATAAACAATAAATACGTGCCAGGCATAATACCGAGAAGGCTGTCTTGTCATAGTAAAGCGTCTGACTTGCAATCGAAAGCTGGTTTACTTAATATACTCTTTGTGCGGTAAAGGCACTTGACTCCCACTATCTGGACATGAAACGGGCAACTGAGTGTCGAAAAGGTAATTAAAAAAAAAACTACTAATTCTCATAATCGCGAAGAGCAGTCAGGCAGCTGAATCAATTGATGATATGTTCAGGCTTGGGATTTATTGTGCAATAATACATCTTTCATTGTAATTTAAAAGTCTTCTTTTTTCCTCATACGCTGCTGAGATCATTTCATAGTTTTGAGCATTATGTTTTCAACAGCCTCACAAAGATAAATTTGTTTATTTTTAATTTCTACAGTTAGTAGTGTTACAATACCATCGTCAAAAACTAAGTAACGTAAAAAAGAACACCAGCAAGTTATGTAAAGAATTCCTTAGAATATTCCAGTTTAGTACTAATTAGTGTTGTAGTCCAATGATGAATTTGTAATTCTAATGAATAGTTCTAGCAAATGTTTCCTCTCGAATAATATCTAAATGCAACATAAAATCCGTCTGCAGACTTGATGCTACAGCAAAAACACATGAAACAATAATGAAAAATGTTTCTCAGATCCACATACTTATATACAAGCATAAGGAGTGAAATACGTTTTGCTACTACAGGCTACCTGACTTTTGGCATCATAAAAGAACCAAAGTGACCCAATCCATCCAATGGGACATATTTTTATCGAGAGTATCTAATCTACCTGTCCAACGCGAAACAACCCCAAATTTGTAAATAGGTTGTATTATTATTATTATTATTATTTATAGATTATAAGCAATACACGAAATATATATACGTATAATCATAAAATGAAACATAAACAAAATTGAACTAAATACAATTACTACTATTTACAGTCATGAATAAAATTCACAAAATTAACAGATATACTTAACTTAGTCGACATATTTCTATTTAATTAAACACCTTTGTTATATATATATATATATTTCAGATAATTCAAAGAGGATTATCACGACATCTCTTCTAATTAAAATGTATGATTTCTCCCATGTTTCAAATATTAATGTATTTTTTATCAAAATACACAGAGGGGTTCGTTATTGTGTCAGCTTAAAGAAGTTACTAAAATTCTGCGCAAGTGTGATTTTATTTGTCTGAAAGAATAAAAGAATGAAAATGCACTGCACGTTCACTGTTTACGTTTAGATTCGAGAAAAGATATCGCTGAGTCAAGCAGTTTGAGAAGGCCCCGATGTGGAGAACTGATTCATTTAAAATGCATTAAATTAAATAGATGATGTATTTATGCCAGATGTTCTCTGCATATTTCAGAACTAGACGACTGTTAAAAATGGTCATACACTAATTTAACACGATTTGTAGAAATAGTATGCTGAAATGGTTCAACTGATTTCTGAGTTCTGGCCGTTTCTTATGATTCTAAAAAAAAAAGCACAAAATCACTATTGTAGCAATGTCTAGCGTTTGTGCAGCTTCACTTGTCAATAATGATGAAAATATTAGAAAACGCTATCAAATACCAAATTGGGGGGTGGGGTGGATGTTATGAATAGTGTTGACTTACATGTATAGGTCGAAATTCGATCAGCAAAATCTGCGCCCCTTTTCAGCAAAACTTCATTCACACTCTTTATTTCGTTAACAACCACAGTGCGTATATGTCCTGTTACAAACAAACATTGTGTTTCAAATTATTAGAGAAGGCTGTATAACGAAGGACTGGTTAAATCAGCACTACTTCAATTACCAGACTAAGGTAGCAATTAATTTAGCATCATATCACATCATACAGTTTGAAATTCCAAAAATGTGACATATAGGTCAAATAAGAGCTCTTAAACAAATTCTCAGAGAATATTCTGACAACAATAGTAAACTGAGTAATCTCTGATAACGTAAACAAAATGATGCTTATCCACACTTATTAGGATGTAATTGATATAATGTTTCTTCGTTACAGATCTGCATGATTTGTTGATACATTTGTATGAATAGTTTCATTTGTTACATTAATTTAGTAATGTGCTTTTGAATTATGAATTAGAATTCTTACCTTAATTCATAGTAAGAATGATGTAGTGTTAATTGATGTTGTAAAACCACTACGTGGAGTTATGATTGGAAAGTGTTACGTTAATTCTTGAATTTATCATATTGTTTGAATATTGATTGTGTTCTGAAATTTAATATCTTACTTTAAGTAATGAATTACGGGAATAAATGTTAATTCACCGAATTTTGATGTCGTAGATAATTTAGCGACAGGTGTATAATGTATTAGGTCAAAGCAAACCGAATTAACAAGTGGTTTAGCTGTATTGATCTGAAGACATGTGTAGTTGATTACTATCCGTAAAATTGTTATCACTGATAGTAATATCTGATTGTTTGAACCAGCAAAACGGACAGTCTCAGCTATTAAAGTGTAACAAGAGACTTAGGGCGTTTTACTTTTTCTTTTGAAAGGAAAATAATTTTTATTTGGAGAGAGCAGTAAGGAAATAGATGACGTACAAGACGGGGAAAAGGAATTGGGAAGTAAGAGTTGCAAGGAGCATACATTAACACAGAGGACAAGTCAGAGTTCGAGAAGTTAGCAGAGAAGCAGTTCGACGAAACAGGTCATAAAAAAAACCGAACAACGCGGACGAATTTTATTGAACACTCGATTCTTATGATGAAATTAGCTATCAGCCATACAACGGCTAAATTTGTTTAATTCTATATGCCATTTATTTGTAATTCGGTTAAAGTTAATTCTAAAACCACGTGTATTCAGAAGGAAGGAAATTTCACGGTGTATGTTTTGATTAAATTGTTTATCTATCTTTACGGGGGCTCGTAGTTTCTTTGTTCAATATATTATCTAAGTTTACCATATACATTCTATACTCGAACCGGGCGATTACACCGTGGGCGGTCATCTCCTAGATAGCGAGTATAAGGGGGAAGTGGGTTAGAGTGTTGTTTTTATAAGTTATGCAATACCTCTGGCAAGTGGGCTTGTACAATATTGTACGAATAACGCTCATGACCCGAGACCCCCCCCCCCCCACATACACACCTTTAAAAATATCATCTTGAGAACCAAACCTTTAGTACGGTTACAATTATTTGGCGAGACAAGGCAAATAAAACTATTCTGAGATCATTCGTAATGGCGTGATTTTTCTGGGAATAATAAGGAGGTTCGAAACAGGTTACGTATTATTTGCTAGATTCATGTGAAATATTACTGCAAAGTAAGTGTACTCTAATGATTGCAGTATATCTATATCTTTTGAGTATATAAAATCACCATTGTAGTGTGATTCATTCGTAGTGTTTAATATACATGCGTATTTTGAGATATGAGCATTGTGATGTGTAGAATTAATATTGTAATTCGTTATTGGGTTAATTCATAGTATCATCACGCATTGATTCATTTGATATTAAAAAATATGGAAATGTTTAATTGAATTAAAAACTTTGAATAATGTTGCGGTGTGCAACATTAGTACCGGTATATGAATTTGCCTATTTCTGTATACTTGTAGGAGTATCATGTGTATGGATATGGATATATCATCCATGTGTATGGATATATTAAGCATGTACATATCTGTGTACACTTGTAGAAGTGCAAAGTACAGAAATGCATATGTTATATGATATTATTTTGTATATATTAAGATTGAGCATATATATATATATATATATATATATATATATATATATATATATATATATATATATATATATATATTGTACACTTAGCAGGGAGAACGTGTATTTCGATGGGTACAAATGCGTGACCAAAAACGGTAATGGCCCATCTGCTGATAAAAATGATAGTTATTGTTACGTAACAAAAGGTATATGCTTTGCTAATGTCCGTGTATGTATTCTTTAGAAACTGTTAAGGACCAGAGGGAAGTACTCAATGCTGTGGTCCGAGTCTCTTTCTTTGCTATATCATACATTACGGAATTGTCCTCGTTATGCCACTGTGATGGCTTGCAATTTCTCGAGATACGATGACTGATTTCTTCTCAAATACTATATGTAACCAAGTACCGAGCGTCCTCAAGTGACTTTGAACGGAGCCAAAATCATTTCGATGCAAGTCGAACAGATGCTGTTTAAATATTCGACGAGTTACTTGACCATACTATGGAGTGAAATGCCTAAAATATTTCGAATGCCAGAAATGGACAAAGTCTATTTCCGCACTTTTTCAATACCGAAGCCAATCAACATACGGCTCGACCCCATTTGCCTGACGACCACTAATATGACCCCGACAACATGCGCACTGAACAACGAGAAGCTTTTCACGCTTGGTACCAAACACACGCATATGACACCTTCGACTTTCTGGAAGGAATGTTAAAATATTGTCAGTCCGACGTGCACGTTTTACGGCGATGCTAAGGAAAATTTCAAGAATTGATCATGATGTACGGAGGGATTGCTGCAGCGTTGGTAAAGCGTGTTCCTTAGTGTACCGCAAACAATTCATGCGGGAGAACACACTTAATTATACTTCCTCAAATAAAACCACACTTCGTCAAAAGTCAGTACTCGGTCAAAACTCAACGCTGGTTGAATTATTTGTGCGACAAGGAAGGCACATGGACTTAATTTGCCCGAAACAGGAAGAGGCGAAATAACCATCGGAACGTATTCCGTGGATGTTCTCGACTTAGAAAACCCTGTGATCATGTACGAGTTTAACGGCTGCTTATTTCATTGATGTCCCATCTGCTACACTCAGTAGTACACCTAAGATCAGGTTATACAACGTACCACAGAACGAGTACGATCACCGCTTGCAAACCGATTCCGAATTTAAGTGTATCCTGGAACGTTACAAGTTGGTGGACCATCTCAACCTGCGAGACATTTTATATGGAGGACGGACGATTGCCACCTACTTTCTGTACCACGCTGACGATGAGAAAGGAGAAGCATTACTTGGACGTGTGTTTGCTGTATCTTCACGTATGAAAATATTGTCACTTTCGCGCACGACACCCACAATTGCTGACGAAACACATCAACGTGAAAAATATTCCTCGAGATGAATCATTTTAAACAGACACAATTCAATCTTGGTGACTCGTAAGTGGAGTACGATGTTGTGCCTTGCGATTGTAAGAAATATGTACGCGCTGACCTCAACGATGCAACAGGATATCATGGGAAATTTGCTCCGACTACTACTAGTCGTGTTTATCTACTTGTTACAGCTTCAGTGTGTCACTACACGATAGGAGCATAAATAGCTCAATGGTTTCCGCACTTTCAGCACCTACTTTTGTGGGCGATCTCAGTATTGTCTTCATCGATAATGTACAAGGGAAAAATCGTGGTTTGTCTGTGGAGTTGATAGAACGCATTTACCAAGAGTTTGTCAAACAAAGACAAACGCAAATAATAGTTGCACTCTTTAAGTCACCGATGTTGAAACTACTGGTACCTGAGTGGTATCAGAGGAATATTTAATTTCAAAGCGTTCTAATGGTCAGACATTTATGAATCAAGTGAGATTCATAATGTTTTCTATACCCCATATTCATTTACAAAGTGACCATAGCTAGAGAATTTCCAAATTCTTTTGCACGAATAAATCTTGGTTCTAGAAGACACTTTTGTTCCTCGTGTGGTATGTGAGTGAGTAGTGACTAAACAATTTTGGTATGGTACAGAAATAACACAGCTTCCGTTCAAAGAACACATTCATTGCCTTCAACAAAAGATGGTATAAAACTTGCTACCTTACCAAAACTTTTAACAGTCGTGATACAACAAATTCCGTGGAAGGATGTCAGACTGTGGAGGATTATCAACACCTTTTACGATAATTGTATCTTTTGAATTGGGGTAGTCGACTGGTGTATGTTTTAGTGACTTTCTTTCTGGAATTTCGTTTAAAAGTCGATTTCTTGTGGACTTGTACCTACCACCAAAACATGAGGGTGGTACCTTTAAATGTACACGAGTGACTTATTTAGTTAAACACCTTGTGCTTTCATCTCCATATTACTTCAACGGGAAAACAAATTCGTCAACTTTTAGTTACTGAAGATGATTACGAAGATGTGTGTGTTGCTTGTGACATACATCCACACTGGCAAGATGTAACTGACTGGAAAAGTCTTAGTATCGAGGCTTAGACAAAAAAAGTAGCAAACTATGCCAAAGAATTGTGATTATAACTTACAGCGTCTAGTGAAAAAAGTAACTTTTAAACCTGTGTTGACCACAGTGTCTGCGAGGACCCCAGTGAGACTGTGCCAAGTGTAGAGACTCTAAAAACATTACTGAGTGTCCCATGGACACCACACCTTTGTCACACAAAATATTGTACCTTGTTTATATTCCACTTTGATCGTTTTTATGTGTATTTTATCGATGTACTTAACCTTTTGGCTTGTATGTATTTTTAGTTTTCGTGTTAAATTTTTGTTTTCGAATAAACGAGTCTGAAAACTTTTTTCCTATGTTCGTTTCACGAGTGACATCCCCTTCACTATGGCTATCTCTGCTCCCTCTAGCTCCACTTCCAAAGTCATCAACTAAAAGTTACATCGAGCTAGTTTGTAACCATTGTATTGTCGCCATCCTTTAGCATTGTTTATTGCTGGACAGAACGGTGTTAGCAAAACGTTTGATGAGATATAAAAATCATTGGATCGATCGTCCACATCTGCGTATAGTGTGGTGTTATAAAGAGTAGCAATCGGCGTAGTTTCCTGCGAAAACGTCAAGGAGAGTACATTGTGTTTGTCGAAGGCATACATGGCAAAGACGATTTCATAGTGTCTGGCCCCAGTCAGATTCATCTGGTCATCTGCAACGACATGTTAGTAGAAGACAAAGAAGACATTAAACTTTGGTTTACTCGCAAAGGTCATCATCGTAATGCTATAGATATTTTTTAATTCACCAAAATTTGTTTCACAAAGTAAAGCCCATCACACCATTAGTCTCAAGGCTCATTGCGTGGTCTTGTTTAAAAGTCTTAGAGATAGAACGCAAGTGCAAGTGTTAGCCAAACTGTTAGGAACTCCTTATCAGACTCATGCGTACGATGCCCCTCAAAGCCCTCACGCCGTTTTACTCGTGGATTTAAAACAAACTACCCTCAACTATTTACGATTTCATCACTGGTGCTAAGCATGTCGTGTACACGTCCCCGTCGACTTAAAAATTCTATAAAAAGTTAGGACAATTTTGTTCTGTCTCACACATCTTCAACATGACGCCCCTTCAGTACCATTTTCCCGTCAAATTAATTCGTGCCTTATACGGCATCAGTCGCGAAACCAATCCATATATGAATTATTAGCGGTGTGAAGACCAGGTCACGGCCCCAGACAAAAGACCCAAGAAATCAGGTTCTACTCACAAGAGAGGCGTTTTAGCCAGGACGCAACCATACATCTATAAACCACGAGCTGCAGCGACGGTGACCGCGTCTCTAGTAGTGTCGGGTTATTCCACATATCCGTTGCTTGTGATGTCAGCCAAACCTAATTTGACGAGAGTTTGTCCTAATTTGATGGGGAAAAAAATGGGAATCCGTGTCTCTAGGAACGTCTCTTTCAGCCGTGACACCATTCTCCTCTTTAGCGGCTGAGTCAGCTGCTTACAAAATACCATCCCCCAAAATCAGAGTTTAAGATAGATCTGGTATGTTACAGAGTTTACTGGATTTATCCAAGAAATAACTTTCCCGATGCGAACCCCTCAACATCGAGTGATGCCTCCCATGAAGCTGATAAGAAAAAAGAAAAGAGCAAAATCTGTCTCGCAGTTTGATGCCGCATCGATAAAACTCGTAGCCAAGTAGAGACGTCTACTCTACTCCCTATCGTCCAATGAAAAAGAGAAGCAGCCAAAGGAGAGGACAGTTTAGCGATATAGAAAAAAGTCGTCAAATGTTTGACGAAGCGATAGTCAAATAGTTCGTCAAACAAATTAGTTACAGACCCATTCAACCTACTCATAAAAAATCCACCTAACAATAACATAAAAAGATGTTCCAAGTCAACGACGTCAGAAACGGATACATTGAATGGTACAGCCAGGTGTTGCCACGACTTCAACTTTTTCACCAGAAAGTTTTAGATGAAACGACACGATTGACACTGAAACTTTTAAGACCCATATGAAAAGTACATATCACTATCACCACCACCACCCCGGTGACCAAGACAGACACAACCATAAGAATGCCTCTGGAACAAGAGGCACGAGAAGTCTTTCAAACACCGATAGCGGATCCTATCCAGAGTAAGAAGTGTCCTTTTGTTTTTCCTACCCACACACCCCAACGAGAGGAACTTAAAGCTTAAGTTAAAAAGGTGATGTCCATTCCTCCTTCGACAGAAGTGAAAATGAATGAAAGTCAACAAGAAGTGAGAAAGAAAGCACGCCAAAAGCCGTCCCATTACCACCAGAACTAGCACTCCCCTCGAATTCTACTCACGTGGCACGGCGGACAAGTAAATCCGTTTATAAACCACCTTTTCATCTCAGTCAGAGTAGCATCCGTGAAAAAGTGACTTACTAAGGAGAGAGAGAGAGAGAGAGAGAGAGAGAGAGAGAGAGAGAGAGAGAGAGAGAGAGAGAGAGAGAGAGAGAGAGAGTACTGTTGGAGAATTTGTTAGACAGCATTTACTACGGTCGAGTTCTTCCTGGCGGATACGGAGGAAATCAGAAATTGCATCGTGCTGCGACAATCCAACTAAAAAGTCTCCCTCTTTCTCAAGCTCAACGATGGTTACAATAATAAGCCACGTACACCTTACACAAACCCATTCGACGAAACCTTTCCAGAAATCGTACCAGAGTGGAGGGGATGGATCATCAAAGGCATTCCGATTTAGCCGATGTCTCTCATTTAACCACCTAGAATCGTGGCTATAATATACTTGCCGAAGTTTCAACGTGTGAACAAAAAAGAAGACATAGTGTTCGACATTGAAAGCATTCTTGATCGCCGAACCGTTAAAGTGTGAAAACATCATGCCAAAGAAGTCAAAGGAAATTGGAAAGGATATCAACTGAATTTTGACTATTGGGAAGTGGTTTTGGTCGAAATGACTCACCCATGATAAATCACAAACGTCACTGAAAATAAAAATAATTTTGAGGTTGAACTTCTGAAAGACCAAGTGTACTAATACTTGAATACAGACGAAACTGCAGATGTCTCTATGAAACGACTAGTGTCTCCCGATACTCCATGGTACATCTTTATGTTGCAAATTCGTGCAGGCTATTATTTTAGCTGAAAATCTATGGTGAACATGATTGGTTCCAAATTAAATGTGCTGTTTGGCAAAGCCTTTGATAAAACGAAACGAAGTTTCACCATTGAGCACCACAACATGGCTCGTCGCATACTGATAAAATTGTCAGATGCCAAAACGTTCTTCATTACATTATGTCCTGAATTGTTTGACATTTTGGGTAGAGACCATAAGATGATCAAGGCTCCACTCCTACCACCCACCAGACACCATCTTGAGGTTTTCGTTACCCTGAAAAGTGAACCAATGATTAAATTCGATAATGGTGTACTCTGATGTGGTGGAATACGACGTGGTGGGACACACGTCTGTACCTTTACTGTGAGTTATTCCATTCAAAGAGGATTCTGTCACATCGAATGACAAGGTGGAAAAAACTTATCACGTTCACCGCGAATTTATACATCTTTTACTATTTCCCAGTCAGTAAGTCGTATTGCGACATTGTCAACATTGGTATCAAATAAGATCTGGGACAAAATTTTCTATTTTCCAAAGGGAAAGTCTTGGTGAAACTCCATTTTTCAAAACGATTATCTAACGAATCGTAAGTCATGCATCATGTGTACAGAGAAGTTGCTCGACAGGAAGTCATGGTTTAAGAAATATGCTGAAATCGGCGTTTCGTTCGGTGGATCCTGCTTTAAAACCGATTGTGGCACAAGGATTGTATATCTTGAAAAATGCCGCTTTGACATAAGAAGCTTACTTTAGACAAAACTGTCTTGCTTCAAACCGGAAAAGAAATTTTTGGGCGACGGGAAACACCTATACATGAACTGGATGCTGCCCAGTCAGGCATTCATGCTTCCCGGCAACCACAGCAAGGACAAAACAGAAAGAGAAGACGAAAACACTCCTCTAGAGCAGTTGTCCCCAACCTTTTTATCGCCGCGGACCGGTCAACGTTTGATAATTTTACCGCGGCCCGCTGAGGGGGTGGACGTTGATTGTTTATATCTTAGATTGTTTTGATTTAATCATTTTAATTTAATTGTATTTAAACATGTCTTTAAAATAAAATACAGTTACACCAAAAAATTAATATTAATATAAAGTGATTTAACATTTTAACTCACTAGAACGCTAAATCAATGAGAACCCTTAGCTTGTTTCTTTGCAACGAGACGGTTTCATCTGGGGGTAATAGGAGACAATGACACCCGAAGTGTGTTGCTTATGTCCAGTTTATTCCGTTGTTTTGTTTTGGTTGCTGTCACTGCAGAAAACCCCGCTTCACACAGATAGGATGTCGGAAATGGCAATAGAGATTTAAGTGCTGTGGTGGCAATCTCAGGGTATTCTGCCATGACTTTAATCCAGAACACCGGCAGAGTTGTTGTTTCGAACGTAGTTTTAAGACCGCCGTCATTTGAAATCTCCAGCAGTTGATCTTCTTCTTGCATAGACATGCTAGATTCGCCTGGTTTGTTGACAAATGGGTTATAGATCCATTCCTTACCAGTTCGTGGGTCTTTTGTGGTTGGGAAGTAGCGCTCGAACTCGTTTAAAAGCAAAGACAGGTGATCGTGCACCAACTGGGAGAATGAATGCTCAGGCTCAGTCTCGCCTAAAATCTCCGCTAATGTCTGAAACATGTCCAAAATGCCTCTGTTCACGCGCCGTCCCCACAACTCCAGTTTGGCTTTAAATGCGGCTACTTTGTCTGATAACTTAAAAACAGTTGTCATTTTCCCCTGAAGGGACAGATTGAATTCATTGAGCAGGCTGAATATGTCACACAGGTAAGCCAATTTTGCGACCCATGCCTTGTCACTGAAATGTGCTGCCAGCGGTGACTTCTTTTCTGAGAGAAATCTTTGCAATGGCTCTCGTAATTCAAATACTCTGGTTAACGATTTTCCTCTGGATAACCATCTTATTTCTGTGTATAAGAGAAGGCATCTGTGCTCTGCGTCCATCTCCTCACAAAGATGCTCAAACAGGCGCGAGTTAAGGGCGTGTGCTTTGATGTGGTTAATAACTTTAACAACATCAATCAATACGCTGTTAAATTCCGGTGACATTTCTCGGCTTGCCAGCATTTCCCTGTGAATGATACAATGCTTAGATTCACTTTCAGGTGCATACTCCTTAATCCGAGCAGTTAAACCAGACAGTCGTCTGGTCATGGCAGCAGCTCTGTCTGTGCATATGCCGACACAAAAGGACCATTTTAGTTGTCCTGATATATAACCATCCAGTGATTTGAACAGTTCTGCTCCTGTGGTGTTGGTTGGCAAAGATAGTGCACATAACAAATCCTCATAACATCCTCCTGATATAGATATCGCACATAAACAAGTAGTATTGCCTTGTTGTCGATATTTGTAGATTCGTCAACCTGGAGTGCGCACCACGGTGATGTATTAATCCTCTCCAACAATTGTGTCTCAATGTCTTCGGCTATTTCCTCAATGCGCCTAGTCACAGTGCTAGCCGACAAAGGCACATGTGCTATCTTTTCCACAGCAGCCTTTCCTAGAAGTTCACGGCAAATGTCTTTAATGGAGGGCAATATCAATTCTTCACTGATAGTGAATGGCTTTTTAGCCTTAGCAATACGGTTAGCCACCAAATATGATGCTCTCAGTGCATTCTCCTTTATTGATGTGGTGGCCCTCATAAATTTCTTCTGTCCTTCGTGTAATCCAGGGTGCTTGGCGTTCAAGTGGCGAAGCAGTTTTGAAGGTTTCATTGCCTCATTAGAGAGCTGGTCGCCGCAAACTATGCAGAGCGGGGTTGGTGTGTGGGAATCACCTGTCCCGATAAATCCATATTTCAAGTAGGACTCATGGTATTATCTGTTAAAAGTTTTATGTTTCTTTGATGTTGAAGGCTCTTCTTCTGTCTCTTCACTGGGCCTTTTCTTTTTCCCAAGGAAACTTTCTAACGACGTCTGTTTCGTACTCATTTTTGCTAATTTGTGGGTTAAATTTGAGCAAACACAATATACACATACATCAAGCACTGTTAAACATGAGAAGGTACCGGTGAACAGAGAGAAGAGCGATACACACCTTCTCTCCACCAAAGCTACAACGCCACTGCCGCTTGCAGCCGCTCAGCTCCAAACGTCACCTAAAACCGCCCCGATATCACGGTGTTGGTGCGGCTTTAGGTGATGTCTCTCAGCTCCCGGTTAACCTCTCGTCCATGGAAAGTCGCACAAACCCGAGAGAAATACACCACAGTAAATAAAATGGAAATAATTTAATATTCCTTGGGCGGCCCGGTACCATTTGATCCACGGACCGGTACCGGTCCGCGGCCCGGGGGTTGGGGACCACTGCTCTAGAGGATTTAACACACACAGAGTTTGAAAGACCAAGAAATGAAGAACCGCCAGAGAATTTGACGTTTTTGATTATTAAAGTGAAAAATGATGCACCGTGAGTCTAGCAAATGTTCTAAGTTGGAAAAGGATCCGTTTACCATGCCACCCACTATAATATCTAAGCAAGAATCCCAATTAATATAAACTCCTCTTTGACGAACTCGGCCCATATCGAATTTGAAATCAAAGGATAGTCTGAAGATTAAATAGATCTGAGTAGCAGTTACTTGCAGTTGAACGTCAAAATGATCAAAACGGATGATATCTCTCCGTTATTTCTCCGGAAGCCTATACCAGAGTAGCTTCCGTCAACAATTTCATGCATTCCTTGTTCAGCGAAGTGGATTTGTACTTCAGTAACAAACTAGTTAGCAGCAGCATGGATACTTACCCTTAGAAAGCGTACCTCGAAAATATACTGACCGTATTGAACGGAACATGTAGAGCTAGATGTCTGGAGTTTTCAGAGTGGTTAGAGTGACCCAAGCGTTCCAAATTATCAGAGTGATTGAGGTCGACGTGGTGCAAGCTGTAAAGCCAACCACTGGAATTAACCGACGCAGCTGTGTATCTAAACTGTAGCAGCCGTGGAGATAAAATTAAGTGTGCTAATGACGGAGTGTACATAATTACATATGATCATGCAGCTACGTGCTAATTTTATGGTTTGTAAAACCCATTGCATATTTGGGGACTGTAAAGATAAACTGTATATCTGTCCATTTTCTTTCGAATAATTTTACTATGAGTGAATTCACTTTACTACAGGGGTAAACTTTGACATTGTTTGTTAGCTGAGTAAAATATATCATTCTTTTCAATGCGTAGTCTCTGTGAATCATTCAAACCTTGTGTTTGCATTTTGTAATGTAATTTGTTTGTATGTTCATAATTGTATTTGTGCGTTCTTATATTAATAAAACCATTATTTGGCTTATGCACGCACGTATTCATAATTAATTGCTCATTCAAGCCATTCATTACTAAACATTGTATTTACATAACTTTCATTTATGTTCTTTTATGAATCCGAATATCCCACCCGGTTATCTTGTTAGAATGGTGTCAGAATTGGGATCATTTCGGATTTAACAGAGCTCTGCATTTTTCATTATTCTTGTATGATATTTTTGTGTGTTTCAGATGCCTTTGACAAAAAAGTGAGGTTGAGTATACATTACTTTATATGTTTTTTTTGGCATACTTTTCATGTTGTTGTTTTTTTTGGGGGGTGTTGTTGTTGTTGTCTTTCATAGAAAGGAAAATACGGTGTATTAAAATATTAATTACGCATTTTGTATAGTACTGCACTTTAATTTGGTAGCACCAAACTCTTCAAATATCACCAATGAAAGAACTTGTGGAACTGGCGAAACGGTTTGGCTACGAGGGGGAGCCACTCAGAAATTTCGTTCGTGAAGAACACGATAGGGCAAGGGACACGAGAGAAAAAGAAAGGTTGAGTATACATTACTTTATATGTTTTTTTTGGCATACTTTTCATGTTGTTGTTTTTTTGGGGGGGTGTTGTTGTTGTTGTCTTTCATAGAAAGGAAAATACGGTGTAGTAAAATATTAATTACGCATTTTGTATAGTACTGCACTTTAATTTGGTAGCACCAAACTCTTCAAATATCACCAATGAAAGAACTTGTGGAATTGGCGAAACGGTTTGGCTACGAGAGGGAGCCACTCAGAAATTTCGTTCGTGAAGAACACGATAGGGCAAGGGACACGAGAGAAAAAGAAAGGGAAGCAAAGAGGGAATTGATATAATTAGAAAAGAATACAGCGAAAAGTTAGAATTAGATAAGGGGAAGATAGAATTAGAAGAAGAAAATAAAACAGACGGGAAGGGAAAATATAGAATTGGAGAAGTGAAAGATATAATTAGCAAAACAGGCCGAAAATGAAAGGATATAATGGGAAAGGAAACCACAAAATAGGATAAAAGAGAACTGCTAAAATAAAAAGAGATAGGAAGTTAGAACGGGAAAAACAAGAGTGATCAGAAGCTTTGGAGTTTGAAGACAGAAGTAGGGAGAGGGAACATCAAAGAAAGTCTGTGTCACAAAATTAGAAAACAAGTAACTTGGTTATGGCTTAGAAATATTTGACTGTTTTCCATTGTACATGCGCACAACTTTATTTAGGGTAAATAAGTGTTTTTCCAGGTGAGCGACGGAACAACAAGGTATCTCGCCGGATATTATTTGCGATGAGGGACATTATAATCATGATATGCACAGGTGTTTTACCCTGAATATTACCAACTCTCTTACAGATTTAAGGAAGATCTATTCATAACCGACACACTGGTCGTTTCGGATCTCCTCAAAGTGTGTACTCTCTCCATCGTGTTCTTCAGAAATGGTGGTTTACGAATGTAAACGTATCTAATTCAAGGGTGCTGTATGCTGTCTGTACGTATGTATACATATGACTTTACATGTGGTGGATCCGTGAAGGGTACGAGCGGCCGATACAAGTGTGGGTCAACGCAAGGACTCTGTGAAACTGGGCGGTTCATCATTTTATGATTCGTATGACTGTACAAAGGTCAAGAAGCATGTTTGTTCCAGTTGTTGTTTCAATTGGGTACATTTTCATTTACATGAGATTATTTTGAATCTTTGTTGTATTCCAGGAGATTATGTTAATCTCACTTACAGTGCATGAATTTATTTGCAACATATTTGAATACCTTGAGATTGTTTGAATCTTAATCGTAGTTCATACCTATGATTCTCTGAATATCCTAAACAGTGCATAATATTATTAGAAAATTATATAAAATACATGAGGCTTTTTTAATCTGTATTTCATATTGATATCATATTTTCGGTTTATTTTCAATGTGTGAATGGTTGTGTAAAGTGATTGGATCAATCGTATCTTGAGAACGTGTGAGAATCATTGTATTTATACATGATTTAATTTTCTTTATTATTAATTTCATAAATTTCCATCTTTCACACATTGCGTTTGTATTATTCATTTAATCAAAAACCCATTCGGTTCTTTTCTGCAACAGTCTGAGCTATTGCAAACTAACACAGAAAGGACACATGATTGTCAATTGAGAAGTCCAAAGTTGCCCCCATTTGAAGACGACAATGATAATATGGATAGTTATCTACACAGCTTTGAAGTTATGGCACTGTACAAAAATGGATAAAGATATATTGGTCGCTTCATCTTAGTGCATTATTGAAGGGTAAAGCAGAGTACATTAGCGTTTATCCGCAGACTATTCACTGAATAACCTCGCGTTGAAAGACGCAATTCTGAAGATATACCAGCTAATCGAGCAAGGGTTTCGCAAGAAATTTAAGGATAGCAAACCCAAGAGAGACGAGACATTCGCCCATTTCGTCAGTAAGACGTGCAATTACTTGCAGCGGTGGGTCGAATGTGGTAAGGTCGTCCAGACATTTGAGGGTCTCATCGATTTCTTGCTTCGGGACCAGCTATTGACAACTTGTAACA
The DNA here is from genome assembly GCA_029339505.1 of Unio delphinus. Taxonomy (NCBI): domain Eukaryota; kingdom Metazoa; phylum Mollusca; class Bivalvia; order Unionida; family Unionidae; genus Unio; species Unio delphinus. Next base: position 1,118,826 of record JAQISU010000360.1, read on the forward strand.
AGGTTTTATATTTGTTCTTGAGGGAAATGTCCTTCACGAATATATATGACACGGCCAAACAGGGAGGTTCACATAATGTCATCTTGTGAGAAAGAAAAGGACCAAAACCCCAGGGAACCTGAGAAACCTGGTATGGATAAACAAGCAAGGCATCAGGACAAACACTGTTTCACTTGCAAGGAGTGGGTTTATATTTACTCCAATTTTCCTAAGCGGAAGGGACCAGTCCAAAGGGCCGCGGTGGCCATTGAAGACAGACGGAAGGTAGATAGAAAAATATGTTTCCCAACAAGCTTAGCGGGATGCAATACACAAACCATTGGCACATGCCAAGATCGGTCGCGATGCAATGCAATTGATCGGCACGTGTGTTGTCTCCGAGGCTAGGGGACCGACGGCAAATGGCACTGTCAATGGAAAACAAGCGACTGTTTTACGAGACACGGGGTGCACTACTGTAGTCGTGAAACGGAGCCTAGTCCGCGATAATCAATTGTTTGGGTTTAAATCGTCATGTATGCTACTAGACCAACCAATTGACCACGCCCTGTCGCAATGATAGTTATCGAAACACCTTTTTTGACCGGAACCGTGGAAGCTTTTTGCATGGCAAACCCGATCTATGAATGTACGATTGGCAATATACAGGGATATAAACTCCCAACAATGTCTGACTTCAGATACCCGATCATCCAAGCGATGTAATCTAGGCATCGGGTAAAGGAAGAAAACAAGCCTTTATGTAAATTAAAAGTTTCGGAAGCCATCACTGATATCTCTCGCGAAGACTTTCAGAATGAGCAAGAACGTGACGCGTCTCTTCGTGCAACCGCAGAGAAAGCATTATCGAGTACCACGAGGAAGTGTAAGAACGAAGGTTCCTCTAAATTCCTTACTCGAAAAGGTTTAATGCATACGGAATACTCTACCATTGATAGGAAGAATACAGTATTCCCTATAGAGTATTCCGTACGAGTCAAGTATAGCGGTCATTTAGAGTTGAAGAAAACAACAGATAGGGTATTAAGATATTCTACTGACCTGGTGTAAATAGCGACGTAGCGCGGTTTTGTCGCTCATGTGATGTTTCCCAAATGGAATTTTAGGTACTTTTTGTCATTTATATATCTTTTTCTGTAATAATACATGCAGATACAGATGGTCACTTTGACCTTTTACACCTTAATTGCAAAATATAATTCTTATTAGACAGTTTTATTTTAATATTTTGTTCTGATTTTCTAAAATAAAGATCAAAATATTTAACTATTGCCTAAAATGCAGCATTAAGCTTTAGGTGAATATGAACTTGCCAAATAATTTAATATTCACTAATGTGATCTCTGACAAGCAGATCTATGTAAATTGTTTTTATATAATTTAAAACTAAAGTAAGGTAGACGTAAGTCCATTAAAATGCAAAACTATGAACTTTCAAAACATTTACTGAAAGAAATTAGTTGGATGCAAAGTCATGAGAGGTTATCACCATTATGCATGGTGGAAGAGACCTACGTGATCATATTTAGAGCAAAACACGACTAGAAAATATCCTATTGCCTACTGTAATTACTCTATAAATGTAAATTGAATAAATTGTATGTATGTATTGTTTAGTTACACACGAAAGTGCAAAACACTTCACTTAACACAGAAACAGTTGATATATCTGAATATGTTTTTAATATCCCACTGAAAGACACTCTGCGATTTACAGAAGGTAATAGTTTTGCTTGTTATCCACAAATAGAACCATATGATTGCTTTTAAAGTAAGGTTAATTGGACTTGCATATGTGGAGTCACTGTATTGCTGCTGTTGCTGTCTATAAGGCTTGGGGTACTTATTCAGTTCCCATAGTAAATTTATGCGAACACCACGATATTAACAATTCAATAACTTAATTGTTTTTATTGCTCATTAACAAACATATGTCAGCTTCTGTGTGGAGGAAAGGATATGAGCCGCAGCAATTTCTGGACCTGCATGTGTTTGAAACATGTTCTTCAATTCCGCACCAAAGACTCTGGTGCTAATTTTAGCAATGAGTGTTCCATACTCAAGACTGTTAAATGACTGAAATTCCATTAATAAAACAATGTCTTTAAAACAAAATTCACTTAAAACATAACTTACATTATTAACCAATCCTGGTCTGCCAAACCCATATATACTCTATTCTATGTGGGTCCCCCCCCCCCCCCTTTCCAGACTGGTTCCCATTTATCCGTTTCATTAGTAGGTATAACGGTACCAATTGCGCAAGTCCAAGTAGGTGGAGCTTAAAGTGTAGGGAACATTACAATCAGAAATAAACAACAACACTAGCTATGATTGGTGGATTATGTAAAAGTTGTACTTTCTGTTAGGCTTAAAAAAAGTTTAGCCTCTTGGCAACATGTGAATTTATGCTAATTCCATTATAGATCATATTTTGTATTTTTTATGATTTTTTGAAAATGTAATACACATGACTGAAAATAGGTATGTTGTGACTAGATAACTCATACCCCGGTCTAGTTCCAGCAGAGTTATCTCTCTTAAATGCAATGGAGTACCTGATTTTGTCATCATCAAATTGACAATCTAACATTGTTCTCTATAACAGTGTGTGAGATAGAAAATATATTTATCTCTCCAAATATTAGCATTGAAGTCTATGGATAAACAATTGGTACCGTGATACCAGTACCGTGTGTCCTTTAATGGCGAATGCCATGGGTCGCTGTCACCCTCAAGGTCCAGAAAGAGACAAATTATTTAATACATACGCTTTCCATTATAAAACACCATGATCTAACATAATGATGTTTTAATAAAACAGTACATAATATTGTTCTTAAAACTTATGGAAAGAAACTAAAAGAAAATACGCACGAGACAAACATAAAAATCTACTCTCAAGTGATAACTCGAATTTTACAATCAATAAATATAAAGGTTCATTATTGTAATTAAAATGAGGGTAAGGTAAATCGTTTCAGTGATCATAATCAACCAATTTGCTTTTAATATTGAGAGAGAGAGAGAGAGAGAGAGAGAGAGAGAGAGAGAGAGAGAGAGAGATATGGGGTGGGTGGGGTGACGTTGTCTATGGACAGTCAGTAGCAGAGGCGTAGCTGGGGGGGGGGGGGCATGGGGGGTACATATGTCCCCGGGCGCCAAGGTACAGGGGCGCCAAAATGAGGCTTGCAACGTTACATTATAATAAGTAGACAAGGGTAATAAATCGGTCACAAGATCGCTGGGGCGCCAATTTTATAGTTCGTCCCCGGGCGCAAAATATCATCGCTACGCCTCTGGTCAGCAGGGGGTAATGGCTGGTACGTAAACATTGCATAAAAATGGCTAATGGCCAATACTTCAATTAAACTTGTATATCATTTATGTAAATATATGGCAACAGTGTTCATTAGATGCCATTACACATTTCACGCTGAACACCGAAAAACGTAATGCAGCACACAATACTAAAACAAGCATCATCATGACAGAGAAACAGTTTTGCCTATCGGCGTTAGAAAGCACAAGGGACTCACATGATTTCTAATGATTAGAACATTCAAAAACTCTAAAAAGACTGCATAGTTTGTATACTAAATACAAATTATTTGTTAAATATTTCTTACAAACTGATCTTTGAAGTTGTAAGACAAAGAAATCTCTCTCACAGAACGCTGCTAGAATTCTCTCTGTTACACAATATTACCTTAAAGATAGATGTAACACTTATAAGATAGGAAATCTTACTAATACTTATGTTATTTTTGTTCCTATAAAAACAAATAGTAACATATTATTGATATAGATTTTTATTTCACTCGCTTAAAACAAATACATACTTATATTATATGAAATAAAGAAAGCAAATGGAAAAAAAATTATCCCTTTTTTGCTAAGTGCTGCAAATCTTCAAAATATCTTAAGTAGTACTATGGTCCTATGAACAACCAAGAAATTCCAATAGTTTGCAAAAACACTATTCAAAATTATTCTCAAAAAATTATTCCTATAAAACAGTCTAATCTAGACTACCTAATGCTTTAATGTTCACGACCGCTATGACAAAGGACAAACCGAAAAGAAAAAACGATAAAATACATCACTTTTAGACACATATAACCTTTTGAATAAAGCCACAGCTTTTAAAAAGAAATTCTTAGCAACCAATTACACATAAATTATCTAAATAAAATACACCCCCTTTTGAATTAATTTAGAAAAAAAATCAAAATTCCTTTTTTTTCCTATTTTGATTTTAACTATTAAAATATTCAAAATTACATTAAATATTAACTTAAGGGAAACAACTCTTTAATTTGAAATAGTTAGTGCCGTCCATACAGAATATCTTACATGCATACAAACTAAAAATACAATTTACAAACATATTGGACAAATGACTCTGGCAAAGTCAACTGGGAATTTTCTTAAATAAAAATTTTATAAGGAAAAGGAGTGAAAATTGGCCCTGGAACTTAATAGTTCCAGGGAAAAGAGTACAATCCTAAGTTTAAGGAACTAGACTGTAAAGAAATCATATTCTCTATAGCTATAATAGAGATTTGAAAGTATTATCGGTCGAAATTCCTATATGGGTAATATAACTATTATAATTTGACAAACAATGCAAAGATTAACCATCATCCAAATTATTAATAAATTAAAAATCTATACAAAAATATACAGAACAATCTGCACTCACGGGTGGACGGGATCCACTACACCATTACATCACATTTTCTAATAGATGGTGTCCCTCAATCGACTCGAACCAGCTGTATGTGCTGAGGAGAGACACGAGGGTCAACCCCCCCCCCCCTCACATTCCAAAACAGTAATATTATTTTTTACGACTTTCTTGGTAAAGATGAAAATGTCTGACTGATATCGTACATGCAACTGCATCACCATTAGGCAATAAGCGCTTCTTGGGGTAGAGGGTTGGGAAGAATGTCAATGGGGGGAGGGGGGGGGGGGAGGGGGAGTGTTCGATTTGGACATTTCTGTACTAGTATAATGTTTCTGCAGACTTACCTCCCCTAGTCACTACATGTCGCAACACATCATCATCATCATCATCATCATCATCATCATCAGTCTCTTGACCTAGTGTGGTCGTTGAGGCACTGTGCTGCTGAAGATCTGAGCCGGTTCCTTCCACTTTGTCTCGATCGTGTGCAAATGCCTGTTTATTCGCAAAACATTCCTGGTCCATTCTGTGATGATGTCTGTCCACTTTTTTCTCTGTCTACCTCTCCTTCTGCCACCCTGGACGCTGCCCTGCAGTACTGTTGTGATAGACTGTTGGCTCTAGTCATATGGCCATACCATTTCAGCTGTCTGTTTTCGACAGTCGTGAAGAGGTCTTCAAAATGGTCTACTTTGTGATGTAGTTCATGAAAGAGATGCCATGGATGGTTCTGTCGCATCTCATTTCAAGTGCATGGATTCTTCGTTGTAATTCTGCTGAGTCCAGGTCTCACATAAAGAAAAAAAATTGAGATGACTAGTGCTCTCAATAGTCTGATTTTAGTTTTGAAACAGATATTCTTGTTTCTCTGGATGGGTCTTAGCTTTGACACAGGTGTCGTTGTTTGTACTGATCGTGACAATTTTTTTTGCTCTTGGTCCCCCTTCGGTGATTATAGAACCAAGGTATTTGAACTGGTCCCCTGTTTTTAGTTCCTGTCCTCTGACTTTAATCTTGGTTGAGATTTGTTTGCCATTATTTGTCATCAGCTTTGTCTTTTCGGCGCATATCTCCATGTCAAATCTGGAAGATGTTCATCTAGGTTATTCACTAAGGTGGCAAGCTCGTCATTACTGCCTGACATTCCATCAATGTCGTCTGCAAAGCGGAGGTTGGTGATGTTACGCCCTCCGATGCTGACGGTCCCACAGTGGTTTTCTAGGGCTTCGCTCATGATGCGCTCTAAGTAGATGTTGAAAAGCGCGAGTGACAGGAGACAGCCTTGGCGCACTCCAACTGTTGTCTTGAACCAGCACTCCAAAGAGCCTTGAGCAATTACTGCATTGGTTGCCTTGGCGTACAGTTGCTTGATTGTATTAGTCAACTTTTGTCCCATGTTGTACTTCTTCACTGTGGACCAAAATGCCTCATGCCACACTATGTCAAAAGTCTTTTTAGAATCTATAAACACATGATATAGGTCTTGTTGGTATTGCTAGTGCTTTTCACACAGAACCCTGAGATTGGATATTTGTTCAGATTTGCTTCTTCTACGCTGAAACCCTGCCTGTTTTTCAGTGATTATTTCTTCTGCTTGTGGTTTCAATGTGTTCAAGATGATCTTCAGAATCACCTTACTAACTTGGCTGATCAAACTGATAGTTCTGTAATTTTGGCACCGCTGGAGATTACCTTTTTAGGGCAGTGTTATAATCAGTGACTAGGTCAAATGTGTTGGCCATTCACCTGTCTGCCAGATCTTGTTGCAGATTATTTGTTATTAGCTCTATCTCTGCCACCCCCCCACCCCCCCACCCGCTCCCGACTTGATAAGTTCAGCTGGGATGTTGTGTTCTCCAGCTGCCTTCCGATTCCTCAGTGCTCTTATTGCTGTAATACATTCTTGACGTTGATCTAAATTCTGACCTTGATTCAAGGTTGGTGGCGACCACGTAAACAGGTTTTTAGTTTTTTTAAAAAATGATTGGTTGTTGTCAATGTTAAGATGGCACTAGTGAATTTAGAAGTAAGCAATTTTTATTCTTAAAGTAAGAATGATTTATTCTCTCGTTAGGTCATGTTACGAGTACGTCATAAGAACGAACACGTGACTCATTTCCCTTATTGTGATTTCACAATTTCGAGAAAGAAAAATCAAGACTGTGTATACAAATACGATATAGTCTTTGTTTTAGTTAAATTTTCTTAGTTTTGGACTTTTAAAGCTGTCCATAAATCATTTTTTTTTAAATCCATGTTAATTTTTCTGCAGTTCATATGGATTTTAAAGGATTAGTTAGTATCTTTGGAAATAGTTAATGTCTCATACTTAATTCTTGGACAAAGACAGTTTATCAAAATATCATTCGGATTTCTTACACAGAAATATTAAATATTGTGATTATTTCTAGATGTTTCTCTCATTCTTCAGAGAGTTGTTCGTGATTTAGATTTTTTTAAAAAAAATGAAACTAATAATGAAAGAAAATTTCGTAATAACGTTTCTCTTTTTGATTTTTATATTTATTGATCGCTGCTGAAAATTACTTACTATAAGAAGCATTGAGTGCTCTGGTATGGTTCCCTGCGTTTGTTTTGGAACTCCACGTTCCAGGTATGAAACAGATGCAATTTGTCTAATCGCATGCTCTCAACGATGGATGCAGTTTTGAAGTCGGCGACACGCCTAGCATTAGAAAAATTTCCCCGAAAATCAGAAAAGTTCATTCAATATGGAACCGCTGGATTTAGAACTAGGTGATACATTTGATCTTCTATATTCTCCTATATCTGTCAGTGTTTTGTTAAAATTGTAAGGGTTGTGAAAATACAGGCCAATACCCGTTACACGTTTTCGAGGAGTTAAACAATGTATCGAAAACGTTTTGTATTCGAAATGTTTCTAAAGTATAAAAAAAAATTGTTTTCGCACATCAGTTATATCATTCATGTAGGCAGAGAGAGAGAGAGAGAGAGAGAGAGAGAGAGAGAGAGAGAGAGAGAGAGAGAGAGTGAGTAGTTCACGATGCTGAGCTGAACAAACTAGATTTGACGAGCGACCACTCCTACCCCTTTCACATTCGACTGGCCTTCCACTCAGAATTTCAATTTCTCTTCAGATAGGTAGATAAGACTTATCTCAATATAATCATGCCACTTTCGGTAGATATAAGTCAAACAAAGGAAGAAGCATTTCTTCCAAGTGCAGAACATTCCATTTTGAATTTCAAATCGGACTCCCTCAAGTTCAGTAAGAATAGTCTGCGTTATGGTTTAATGACATTCTTCAGCACACGATAGGTTATACATGGCGGCCAGTATTAATGGTGGAGAAAAAAATCCAAACCCCACCCCACCTCCACCCCGCCCTGGAAAGAACCACTGACTCACGAGAAGCTATTGGCAAGCTTTCTCACATATCTACATTCACATTGTCATTGGCCAAATCTGAGACTCTAACCCACAAAGACGGGGGTGAGATCGCAGTGATCCATAATGGAGAGCGCTTTAGACCACTTAGCCACTCTGGGCCCCTAAAATTGTTTGTAGTACTGACATTAATTATATTAGTATCCCTACTTTGTAGACGTTGGTACTAAAATGTTCCTGAATGTATCACTGGAAACTTTCCACTATCAGGAGCAGAGAGAATATCATTAACTACTTTGGGCGATGACAGACTCAGACTGTACATTGCTGAAAAGACTTTGAATTAGGATGAGATACCAGTTGGATTAAAAATGATGGGAATTCTCCGGATGAGAAAGAGAGACATTAATAACATCAGTTAGTGAAGGCAACATTGGATCAAAGCACTCAAGCAGCAGTGATTTTGGAATTGGATCAAGTTTATGTGACTTTGGTGCACTTTTCATTACGATTATCTGCACTACATCTATAGAGACAGGTTCAAACGCTGCCAACAGCCATTGCTGAAACTCTGTTTAACAAGTGTATGGTTATGACGCATGAATTGAAATTGTGCTGTCAAGCTAATCTCTAAAGGTTTGTACCCCATCCTGGATGAAATTTGTGAACTGGTCTGGAAGGTCTACTGGAGAGAAGGTAGTTGGAAGTGAATGCAAAGTGTAAATATGAGGGGGGTCTAATCTCTACTTAAAGCCAGAAGTCATTATTTTCAAAAATGATGGAGACAAGACCATCAGCAATCAAAACTGAATAAAATAAGCTGCTTGACCATAGTTAAGTGGGCCAACTTAATCATGTATCTACATTTTAGTGATGTTGGTCAAATTTATGCAGCATTTGAAACTATGGTCACCGGAAATGTTATGAATCATTGGCTTGAGGGTCATACAAACTCTTTGGTAATTACACCATATGATTTTGCAGAAACTATACAGTTGTATACATTTTAACTGCTGGTAAATAAATTACTTAATGAACTTCCATTTCAATAAACCCAGTTCACTCACTATTGAGGTAGTTTTCACTTGTTGCCTAATAATTTTTTTTAATTTTTGAATTGTTTAGTAGAAAGCATAGCCATAGGCAGTCACAAATAGAGTTAATTACATGGATAATCATGTCAAATGCCCAGATTTTGTGTTTCATGTTTTCCTCAACCCTGACCCTGTGGAACATGAATAAGGATTATAACCCAAGTTGTTTCATATACTGTTTGCTCATTTTTTCTGTTGCTTGCACCAGTACATAGTTTGGTGAAAAATAATGTCACTCTAATTGAAAGTATTTTAATATAGCCATTGCACCCTTCCATATCCTTCCTGCCCACCTCCAATCCAGGAACCAATGGGCAGAGACCCCAAAAATGTCATTCAGATGAGCAGCCTATATTTTAAACCACAGCTTGGACCCCAGTGAAAATAAGTCTAATAAATTCTGTATGGGTTTGTCGTATCAAATAATTAATGGGTTAATTACTCCATTGGTCTAAATGGTTAGAGCATCTGCCTCAGATACAGAGGGTTGCAGGTTAATAACCTGGCCATGTAATACCAAAGACTTTTAAAAATGGTACTAGGTGATGCATCGTTTGGTATATGGTACATGTTGGGATTGGAGCTGCCACACTGTAGGCATCATAGTGATACGACTAAAATTGCTAAAAGTTAAAATCCAACAAACTCACAGACACACACAACATCGATGGGTCAGTTGTTTGATTTTGTGGGATGTCTTTTTTTTTTCATTGCAAAAGGGGCTTTGCTCCTTATTTCCTCAGCGTCATTTAGCCAATAGATTGCTGAATGTGTCATTAAAACTAACCAACCAACCTGCAAAACAAACAAAATAATATTACTGCTACAGATGGAGGGTATCACAATGTTATCTTGCTAAATCATAGGGACATACAAACATAGGGACATACAAACGTAATTTATTCAGAATTAACTGCCAGAAGATTCATGTAGTTTTTAAGAGAAGGCAAATTCAACCACTGAATTTGGATGGGTCATCATATACCACTGCACATTAGAATATGGGATCAAACCCAGAACTACATAGGTGCAAAGCTGACATGTTACTCATGTGCTGTATATAGAAATGTTGAACTATTTACATAATTATGAAATTAATCATTTTTCCATGGGACTACAGGATGACGAACTCATAACTGGTTTAAGACAAAATTTCAGTGTGGGAACAAGTGGATATGACATATGCTCCCCTCCCCTCTTCAGGGAAACTTACCTTAGCATGTTGATTCAGGGCAACATTAAATGGGAAGGGGATGAATTAAGTATTTTATAGCAGGTGAGGGTTGGCTCACCAACTACCACAGCCATGTTGGACCCATTAAACATATATATTCAAGACAGATAATGAGTTTGTTTCCAAGTTTTCCCAAGTTTTCTGGGTCAAGTGGAAAATGCAGATGACAAATATGAAGTTGTTTCAGCAGGATCGAAGTCACATTAAAGATATATAATAATTACGTATTGAGTGTACCTGATCTGCCTGAGAGAGACATTTCATTCTGACAAATGTATAGATTATCTCGCAATATTTGGGTACACTAGCATTTTAAAAAAACAGTGTTTTCTGTCATTTCCTAGAAAGAATCTTTGTTTTGCTTGTAATAAAATAGTATTACCAATTTTGACTAAGCCTTTATACCAGGCATTTAGAATGGCTCAAATCGCATCATGTGACACAGAAAACTAGCAGTAATTAGTTCATAACATCAGAAATGAACTATTTGTGGATTCATGTACCATTCTTGTATACTTGGATAGTATTTATAAACAATGGGTAAAACAAAATAAAGATTATTTCTTGAGTTTGAATTTTTGTAAAATTTAACTACACAGTTTACTGGATTCCTTAAGTCCTGAAGCTTGAAAAATGGCTACACATTCTGCAACACTATCCTTTGCCATTCAAGTCATAAATATACTCTAAAATTTGAAGTTTTTTCTTGAAAATATCTTGTTTTCTAAATCAGATGATCACACTATGGATGCCCCTTTAGAGAAGATCTTGAAATTGCATTCGTTATGAGTGAAAGCTTCTAGAGAGTGGGGTGGTTTTCATTTCCCATCAAGAACTGACAAAAAGAGAATTATTTTTAAGGGAGTAAATCCAAATTTAGCTTTAGAAAGACAGCCTTCATATAGTTTGAAAAAAATCTATCTCTGAGTCATTAGGAAAATGAACTAAATTAAATCATTATTTTAGCTGGAACAAAATTCTGGCAGGAAACAAATATTCTTGAATTATATTTATAAAAAAATCTCAGGTCTATTCTGAAAACCAAAGAAATTAAATGGTAGCAATCTAAGCACATACTGGTCCAAATTATCATCAAATTTAACTGTTGTCTACATAAAGAATACAATGAAATTTATTATCGATAGCCAGCAGGCAAAATATATGTCCACACAAACTGGAGACTGTCCATTTTGGATACATTTTAAGTACTAAGTGGATAGACTAATGTCTGAATGGAATGGAAGAATGTCTTGATATGTGTACTCCTGACTCGACGCTATCCTAGAGAAGCCTGCAACATATGTCATCCTATTGCGCACACTATTTTATTGCAAAGTAATAACTGGTAATCAGTACTGTTTACATAGATTTCATTCAATAATTTGATTGTAGACATAATAGCCATACAAAACAATCTAAAATTTCCATTTTCTTTTCATTTTCAAGGGGAATTGATCTGCCTCATGTCATATACAGAATGGGTATTTTGGCTGTCCTCAGATCCAAGATCAAGAAAGGTATTGGATCCTAGTTATGATTTCTCTGGAATAAAAGCATATGTCCAGATCAAAGATCTAGTAAGGTATTCATTTCTGGCTGTGTTTTCTTACATGTATTCATATCTAACATCAGGTAAGGTATTCATTCCTATGTTTTCTATGGCTTAAATGCATATTTTCATATCTAAGATCAAGTAAGGTATTATTTCTTTATGTTCTTTGGCTTAAATGCATATTTTCATATCTAAGATCAAGTAAGGCATTATTTTTTTATGTTCTTTGGCTTAAATGCATATTTTCATATCTAAGATCAAGTAAGGCATTATTTCTTTATGTTCTTTGGCTTAAATGCATATTTTCATATCTAAGATCAAGTAAGGCATTATTTCTTTATGTTCTTTGGCTTAAATGCATATTTTCATATCTAAGATCAAGTAAGGCATTATTTCTTTATGTTCTTTGGCTTAAATGCATATTTTCATATCTAAGATCAAGTAAGGCATTATTTCTTTATGTTCTTTGGCATAAATGCATATTTTCATATCTAAGATCAAGTAAGGTATTATTTCTTTATGTTCTTTGGCTTAAATGCATATTTTCATATCTAAGATCAAGTAAGGCATTATTTCTTTATGTTCTTTGGCATAAATGCATATTTTCATATCTAAGATCAAGTAAGGCATTATTTCTTTATGTTCTTTGGCTTAAATGCATATTTTCATATCTAAGATCAAGTAAGGCATTATTTCTTTATGTTCTTTGGCTTAAATGCATATTTTCATATCTAAGATCAAGTAAGGCATTATTTCTTTATGTTCTTTGGCTTAAATGCATATTTTCATATCTAAGATCAAGTAAGGCATTATTTCTTTATGTTCTTTGGCATAAATGCATATTTTCATATCTAAGATCAAGTAAGGTATTATTTCTTTGTGTTCTTTGGCATAAATGCATATTTTCATATCTAAGATCAAGTAAGGCATTATTTCTTTATGTTCTTTGGCTTAAATGCATATTTTCATATCTAAGATCAAGTAAGGCATTATTTCTTTATGTTCTTTGGCATAAATGCATATTTTCATATCTAAGATCAAGTAAGGCATTATTTCTTTATGTTCTTTGGCTTAAATGCATATTTTCATATCTAAGATCAAGTAAGGTATTATTTCTTTATGTTCTTTGGCATAAATGCATATTTTCATATCTAAGATCAAGTAAGGTATTATTTCTTTATGTTCTTTGGCTTATATGCATATTTTCATATCTAAGATCAAGTAAGGCATTATTTCTTTATGTTCTTTGGCTTAAATGCATATTTTCATATCTAAGATCAAGTAAGGCATTATTTCTTTATGTTCTTTGGCTTAAATGCATATTTTCATATCTAAGATCAAGTAAGGTATTATTTCTTTATGTTCTTTGGCTTAAATGCATATTTTCATATCTAAGATCAAGTAAGGTATTATTTCTTTATGTTCTTTGGCTTAAATGCATATTTTCATATCTAAGATCAAGTAAGGCATTATTTCTTTATGTTCTTTGGCTTAAATGCATATTTTCATATCTAAGATCAAGTAAGGCATTATTTCTTTATGTTCTTTGGCTTAAATGCATATTTTCATATCTAAGATCAAGTAAGGTATTATTTCTTTATGTTCTTTGGCTTAAATGCATATTTTCATATCTAAGATCAAGTAAGGCATTATTTCTTTATGTTCTTTGGCTTAAATGCATATTTTCATATCTAAGATCAAGTAAGGCATTATTTCTTTATGTTCTTTGGCTTAAATGCATATTTTCATATCTAAGATCAAGTAAGGCATTATTTCTTTATGTTCTTTGGCTTAAATGCATATTTTCATATCTAAGATCAAGTAAGGTATTATTTCTTTGTGTTCTTTGGCCTAATACAGTGGAACCCCACTATAACATGATAATTGGGGTCCACAAAATTGGATCACGTTAATAGCGGGGTCGCATTAATGTGGGGTTTTACAGTATTTTCAAGTTTTTAATAATAATGATAATAATAATGAGGACTTTGTATAGCGCCTAATATTTAGAAGCTCTAAGCTTTACACCATCTATAATTATATGATTACACTACAGAAAAACAAATGACAAAAACAATGAAATTGGAAAACATAAAAACATACTGAAAACATATAAGATACAAAACATTATTAGGCCTCTTTTAAGTTTGTCCCTGCAGTCGAAAAAGGTGAGTTTTAAGAGCACTCTTAAAAGGGACCACTATGTCTTTGTGTCTTATTTCATTGGGTAATTCATTCCACATCGCCGGGCCCTGGTATGCAAAAGAATGTTGTCCATGTGACTTCGTTTTCACAGTGGGAACAATGAGTATATGATTGTCAGAAGAAGAGCATAAGTATCTTGCTGGTGTATACACATGGGTGAGGCCGGATAGGTATGTTGGAAATGGAATCTGTCAGTGAAACATAGCACAGAGAAAAAATTTTGTGTTTGATTCTGTATCGAATTGATAGCCAGTGTAGGGTACAGAGAGCAGTGGTGAGGTGTGCTCTGATCGAGGTACTCTAAAGATGATCCGTGCAGCTGTGTTTTGAAGTTTTTGGAGTAGATATTGTGATGAAGCAGACAGAATTGAGTTACAATAGTCCAGTCTTGAAAGTACTAATGAACACACAAGTGTTTTAGTGGCATCAATTAAAAGATATTTACAAATGGAACTGATGCGTCACAATTCAAGATATGCAGCCTTGCATATGTTCATGACATGTTGGTTCAATGTGAGAGTACTGTCTAGAGCAACACCTTGGTTTTGTACTGACTGTGAGAATTTAATGTTGGTGTTGCTGATATTTATTGTCTGAGGTAAAGGATGTGAATGAGAAAGTCTTTGTGTTGTGATCAGAATAGCCTCAGTTTTATCATCATTCATCTGCAGCTTGTTACATGTCATCCATGATTTCACATCAGAAATGCACCTCTCTACTCATAAAGCACAGCATTGGCATATATACATGTATTCATGTCTAATTAAAAAAATCTGGGTATTATCGGATGAATATTAAATGGAATGCAGTAATAAGACATTACTTATTGCGGGATTCCACATTACATATATTTAGATCTAAGATCATGCAAAGTTTTAATTCTGTTTTCTTTGGTTTAAATGCATGCATTCATATCTAAGATCAAGTAAGGTATTCATTCCTGTTTTCTTTGGCTTAAATGCATATACTACGATCTAAGATCAAGCAAGGTATAGGCCAAATTGTCTGGTTAATTGGTCTCTATATGCATCAGTATAATTGCAAGTCCATGCACATTATGTACAGCACTTAGTTTTAGTTTAATTTGTAGTATAGAATTATTATCACTTTGTGTATTTATTTGCAGCAACTATTGGTGTGATGATAACAGCATCACACAATCCTGAGGATGACAATGGAGTAAAGTTGATTGATCCAATGGGAGAAATGCTAGAAGCATTGTGGGAAGATATAGCCACCAGATTAGCCAATGTTCCGTGAGTATTAAATCCTAAACAGTTTTGATTACTGGTTAGCAGCAAGTTATAGTGATTGTCTGCATATGAATTATTTTGCAGAGACAACTACAAGATGGTCAGTAGTAACACCTTTGCATTTGGTATAACTTATTGAAATGGTAAGTAGTTGCAATTTTGCATTGTCATTGACCAAAGCAAACCTAATCAGTTCATTCACACTTCTTGGTTCTTGATGGAAACACCACAGTGGATTTTAAATGCCATTCAAGAGGGTGACTTTGCAGTCAGTTTGGACTTGAAAGACACATATCTTCACATCCCTAATCACAAAGCTTCCAGGAAGTTCGTCCATTTTATCTACAATAAAATCATTTGGACCCAGTGTCAGTCTCTGGGTCTCTGGGTCCATCTGATGAAACATGGTTTGGACCATATCCATACCATCTGCAAGGCGTCAACATCAAGTTACCTGGATGACATCCAGCGAAAAGATCAGGTGACTTATGTATTAAAACAGAATTAGATAACTCTTGTTAAACTGCTTACATATCTTGGATTTCTCATCAGTGAAGACAAATGTAACCTAGTGCCATCTTGACAATTTATTCATCTAAGTATGGAATTCAACATACAGCTAAATAGAGTACATCTCCCTCAGGAATGTGCATTGCAAATCAGGTCCATGGTGGCGTCATTTCTCTTGAGGTATTCTCTCACTGAATGTGAATTCCTTCACTTTTTCGCTTGCTCAATGCAGTAGTGGACATCATCATCATAGGTCACCTTTATATTTACCCATCACAAATAATTATCTTATCCCAATCTAAGCCAAACGTTTGCCCACTGGACTAATCTTTCCCCATTTGGACATACATCACAATTAATTTTACTATATGTTATTTACCGTATTTTGTTGTGTATAACGCGCACTTTTTTTACCTAATTTTCTTATCTTAAGTCAGGGTTGCGTGTTTTATACAAGAGCTAAAAAATAAAAAGATTTTTTCCAGGTCGATCTGAAGAGGATGAAGGCACTCACTACTTGTGAAATATTAAATCCATTGTACATTGCATTGTAACTAAAATGTTTACCAATACTAGCCGTATTAAAGAAATAAATAATGCTTACAAATAGTCTTGTTCTTTGATTGCTTATGTAAATAAACTGGTTTCATTTCACATCACTGTGTCAAGTTGTGTTCTGTGCCACGGCCGGAAATACATGTGCAGAGTGCCGCATTGCAGCGGAACAAATACCACTGTGTGGATTACCGTACTTGCTCCGTAAATGTTCAGTACCGTATTCCATAACTGTTGATCTAATCGAATTTTTCTTCTTTTATTATTGGTTGAATTGAAATATAATATGTGTAGGATTCAACTAGTGTTAATGTTCTCATCAGAGCATCTGTTGGGGACATATTTTTTGCGACTACGGGTTCTTTCCTACGGGAACACTAATACGTTGTGGAACAAAATAATCAATGTATGAAGTCGGAAAACATTTTTTTCCTCTTTGGAAAATAAGCTTGTTACTTAGTTTTATTTCTCATCTTAAATCATAGTATTTGAGATATCTTTGCAATTATACAGTGATCAATGGCTTCAATGCTTCATTGACTCGGTGTGGTCTTTTCACGGTAATCGGCGCCAGGTAAGCTTTGATGCGCTCAACATAGTTAAAATGCTTTGTCTCGGTGAGCAGTATTTTAATTGATTCAGCTCGGTGTTTTTAATGGTGATCAGTGCTTCATTGACTCGGCGTGGTCTTTTCAAGGTACTTGGTACCGACTAAAGCTTTGATGTGCTAAACTCTTTCTTTGTTTTATTTCTCAGTTTAAATAACAATATTTGATGCGGTACTTCTTTGTTACAATACATAATTACAATGCATTGTCTTGGTAAATTCTAGCCTGAACATATGTTTATATTTTAGAGGTGTCATGATAATCCAAATAAGTATAAATACTGGACCTAAACTTTCACATATCATATTGTATTCGATCTTGAATCTAAATGAACATTGGTCGTATAAGAAATTCGTATACTTCGAAAGACAAGCTAATCATCATTGCCTATGCAGAAGCACATGGTAACAGAGCCGCTGGGAGGGAGTTTAATGTTGGAGAGTCTTCTATTAGGGAGTGGAGAAGAATGAAAGAAAGACTGAAGAAAATGCCACGAACAAAACAGGCAGAGAGAGGGACAAGTGCAAAGTATCCGGAAGTGGAGAGTGGAGTCCTTGAATGGGTCATGGAAAACGGGGAATTGCAATATCTACGACAGAGATTCGCTTTCAGGCAATATTGATTGCCAAACAGAAAAAAATAGACGACTTTAAGGGGTCTGTGAGCTGGGCTTACGCATTTTTACGATGGAACGATTTGTCAATTCGGCGACGCACACATATAGCCCAGAAGCTGCCAGAAGATCATGAAGACAAACTGCTGGAATTCCAGAGATTCATAATTAAACAGCGCAGGAGACTTAAGTTTGAGTTGAGCCAGATAGGAAATGCTGATCAGACGCCCATGACGTTTGATCTTCCATCCAGCACCACTGTCCATATGAAAGGGGCCAACACCGTCAGCATAACCACAACTGGCAACGAGAAAAATCGTTTTACGGTGATGCTTGCCTGTACCGCGGGTGGCGGAAAGCTCCCTCCATATGTTATTTTCAAAAGGAAGACACTTCCAAAGGGTGCAGTGTGGCCAAAGGGGATTATCGTCAGGTGTCAGGAAAAAGGATGGATGGATGAAACGTTAATGAATGACTGGATAAAACATGTATGGGGAAAACGGCCAGGTGGTTACACCAAGAAAAGTTTATTAGTTCTGGATGCCTTCCGATGCCACAAGTCAGATCATGTCAAGGACCTGCTAAAGACAGACTACCAAACCACTCTGGGCATAATTCCTGGTGGTATGACATCGATGCTCCAGCCCTTAGATGTCAGCATCAACAAGCCGATGAAAACGATGCTCAGAAGGAAATGGAATGAGTGGTATGCTGGTGACCAACACACATTTACACCGTGTGGAAAGATGAGGAAACCCGAGCTGACTGACGTCTGCCAGTGGATAGTGGATGCATGGGCCGAGCTAGATCCAAGTATCATCATCCATGCCTTCAAAAAGTGCTGCATCTCAAATAAAATGGATGGCATAGAGGATGACATCTTGTGGGAGGACAATGCCAAACATGAAGACCACTCAGAGAGCGAGGACAAAGATGATGATGAAAGTTATTATGCAGCAACACCAGGAATGATGACAGACGAGGACATACAGCGACTTTTCGAAAGTGATGACGACGAAGAGGAATTTGAGGGATTTGATGCAATAGATTGCGTCAACTAGACGAACCTTTAAAGGGCCCTTTTAAGGGACAACAATAAAATCGGGAAGATACAATATCAGTATTGCCACTTTTTCATTAACTATCTAAAATGACCAACTGTTGTTGCACTATGAAAACGGAGCGAAATACCGGTAGTCACAATTTTAAAATGCATTATATCACATGCGCGTTATATGGCAGAACTACGTTTTTTCCACTTATTTTGGGTCGAAAATCGGGGTGCGCGTTATACATCGGTGCGCGTTATACACACCAAAATACGGTACATATATTTCTTAGTACTGACTTTTCAACTGTGTGACAAAATCAATACAAATCATATGTTAATCTAAAATACATTCTAAGATGACTTCACGGTGAAGTTCTTGTCAGGGCTTGATCTGCATTTTTTTTTATCTGCTGCACTGTAAACAGACTAGCATGTAAACAGAACACTGATTTCACTTCCGGATCATCACCAAGGCCTTATTACTCAATGTGCACTGTTGCCAAAATACACACAGACAACCACTCGGAGCTCATATTCTCAGGAATAAACAATTAGCTTTAAATCCCTACCAGAAATGCATTAATATAACTTTTCTATCACCACCAAAATGATAGAGGAAAAAATGTTCTAAAAATAGACTAGTACTACACTGAACTGGAAATAATAATTGTGATGTGATTCGATTTGCACCAATATGATGTACCATCTGCAGACTTGGACCAATCTAACTTGGCTCACGAGCAGCTCACAGTAGGTATATCTTAACATGTACAACGACCAGAGATCTCAGTCTGTATATATGCAAGCATAGATTGCTGGGGGACACACCTACTTCCATCCTTTTGGGAAGCCAGTGGACTGTTGTCTCCACAGGACTGGCAGATACTTATCAATATTCTCAAGATGAAGGCCATTTTTAAACCTTTCACTGGTGGCATGGTTTTTTAACTGGAAAGATAGTCATCATTTTATCCGACTACTCTATGTGGGTGACTTATCTCAAAAGACAAGGCAGAACCAGTCCCCAGACCATTACTTATTCTAAAATTGTGTCATCAACAGTAAATCCACATCCTAGTTTGTCATATTCCTAAATGACTACCGTATTTACCGCATATGTTGGGACACAAAAAAATAATTATTTTTTTTCGTGTCCAAGAACTTATGGTGAATTTTTTTTAAACCTAAATCATGTGTCCCAAAACTTAGGAAATGAAAAACATTATGTTCAATTTGGCCCCATCCCACCCCGCATGTTACAATAAAATAGATAAATAAAATGTGTATTTGATAATAAAATGAAAGAAACAAGAAACTAACCTTGAACTGTTATCATTTATTCAAATTTTTGGTCGACATTTGCATTTTATTAAAGGAAAAATATATCCACAAACTCCGTATGAGTAGCACATGAATCCATTATCCATAGTGTAATAGCTTTCGTCAGACAACACAATACATTAGTCATTGACGTGAATATTGAGAAACTAATCATGTTTAGTTGGTCCTCAAAGATTTGAATGTTATGAAAATGAAAATTGGATCCCGCAAAATCACATACGAATGAGATAGAGGAAGAAAGAGTGAGAATTATCAAACCCCATTGGTCGAAAGCAACTGACATTTACGCGTGATACGGTGTAAGGTACAAAATAACCAAAAGTGTATTATATCCATGGTAACAATATGACAATATCTCGCAAACTAAAATCATTATTAGAAATACATTCACAGTGAGTACAAATGACAATCTTTTTGATTCCATGGGTTACAAAAGTATTATTAAAACAAGTTAATGCTGTGTATAACTCGAAACCAGTTTGTGTCAATTATGACTACAGACGGCTTTTAAATGAAAGCCCAGGTGTTGAATAAACACACCTTGTAACAGCCATAAACTCGTTGTTTGAACTTACTGGCAGGATATCAGATACAAAGGTTAATTTATTGCAAAGCAAGCCGAGCCTGGAAGCAGACTTTGGATTCCTATTAGCGTGGAGATTTTTTTTTTTAACTATGCATGTGTATACAAAGTTGGCCAACATGGGGAAGTCAAGGAAAATGACAACACCTCTCGTATTAAAACAAGCCAGATCTGATCCGAAAATCATTTAAAGTTTGTGGTACAGTCCTACCCGTTTATCTCGTTATCCTCGGGCCCGAGGAAATGTTGTGGACATAGGCAGATGTCGAGATAAGTGGGGGGGGGGGGCCTGAAAAAAGATAAAATTTAAAATTCGTCAGCAAAGGGTGACCTGTCGTCAGTGAATAACATTTACACGTTGAGAAAAAAAATGGAAATTTTGAGTAAATGAAGACAGAATCAGTGTGAAATACACTTGTACATTGACAAATTACATTTTGGTTACCTTTGTGTAATAAAATCCAAATTAAAATACTGCATTGATCACATCCTGATACGAAAAACGTTACGATATTCACCGTCGGCATTAGCACATGGCTGGAAAGTTGTAATTTACATGCTTCATGTACATGTACTTAAATTGGCCTCAATTTTGGTCAGTCTGTTCCCATCTTATTGAGGCTAGGAAGGGGATGGGGTTATTCACAGGGAAGTGAAAAACTGTCAACAGTACATGTATTCTCCACAAATACTTTTGTATCCGTTGTTATGATGCTCATTAAAGCAACTGAACCAACCACTTGTTGCAGCGAAGTTCGCCACACTAAGTGTTTTCGATAATGCTTCATATGAACCATTTTGATGCTTCCACCACGTCTTCAAATGTAGCAGTCTTGCTTCTTCCTTTGGGGAGCGCAGTTACCTTCAACTTAGTCTTTCTTTATAGACTCAGCAGCTTTCATCCTTCCTGAACGTGTTATTTGTAAGCGAAAAAATTTCACAGACCTCTTTGCGAGATGTTCATTCCTTATCTTCCTTAACAGCCAGATATTTAGTTTCCAGAAACTGTAAATTTAATTTGCGTATTACCCTGCTGTTGTTAGCCATCGTAAATGTAAATATAGTTCAAAATGAAACTTTCACAGCAACAAAAAAAAAATTGTTTTAATCACCGATCACTTTTCAAATGTCTCAGAAACGCGTAATCCGTATTTTCACGTAATTTTTATATATTGGATTCAGAAGATCACATATACAGGAAGCCTCTGTACGCATCAATTTCATGGACGGCAAATTTAAAGGCTTGCTAGTCCTGCCTCAACCACCTGTCGATTGGGAAATTGTGTTCATCAATTGATCCTGTTAGCTGTGCTGATATTTACAATCAGAAAATTCAGTGACTGAAAGACCCACAGATGTACATGCTGTCATTGTAAGAATGCATCTGAAGAACGTGACCCACAAGCAAGGCGGCAAGATCAAAGACTTAACTAGCTGCAGAGTGGTGGGAAAATGTGCTGCTAAGTTTTTTTTATCCGGCCACGACACCAAAATCTTGGCGGCAAGATCAACTAATTCTTGAACAAAGTATGGGTAGGAACTGGCAGTTTGTCGACATAAATTATTAGAAAACAAAGTACAGTCACTATTTACCGATATATCTGTCTCTTTCTTTTTCTCTCTCTCTGAATATATTTTTACGAAAAGTGAAAACAAACAACACGCACAGTTTTCTTTTTTAAAGTTTTACTTAATAAAATATACATTTGAGTACATTTTCTGACATTTAATTTTCGAATGATTTAAAAGGTGTCCCACAATTTACAACTCAAAAAAAGCTGTGTGTCCCAGAATATACAGTGCACAAAAAAATTCCTTTTAAAATAAATTTATGGTGTCCCAACATATACGGTAAAATCGGTAAACATAATGGCAGATTATTTGTCAGCTGGCACAGATGCATTGGTCTCATCATCTCAGTTTTCACTCAGATATGTACCAAAAGGACCAACCAATAGTACCAAGCTCCCAACCTTTGTCTCACCAAACGAAGATCTCAATTTCCTTGGCAGTCATGGTTCTATCCCAATATTAGAACAGCCTGGATGCATACCCTCCAACACCTCTGATTCTGAAGGTGATGCCAAAAGAAATGAAGTGTCACTCAGATGGGAGAAATCATGGATCAACAACTTTCTTAGTCTCACAAAGAAATTCCATAGAAAATAGTGAATTTCCCTTACCTGCTGAAACATGATGTGAGTTATTTTGCCACAACCCAGAGCTTTGTCATGTCAGGATCATGTTGAACAAGATATCAGAAATATATTATTCTCACAATCAGTCATGGAGAGAATCATTGGAGCAAGAAGGTTCTTCACTTGGAATGTATATGAAGGCAAATGGACTTTTTTTTTAAAGTTAGGACCAAGCAGAAAGGTTATGCCTCGAGGATCATTGACACCTTTGTCATTATGGAACAGACGATATAAGGTGAAACATCAATTTACTCTCCAACTTTGATTATACATGGCCAAAATGTTTGCTTTGTGCCCAATATGGAACTCATGGTTACTAACATGATTGAACACCATTTGAACTGCTTTCAGGGACATATTTGACTCACCTTTCACACAAGAACTGCTTAGGACATTGCCCTATCATGTGACCTGAATTACATGCAGTCTTGACCTTTGTACTGAAATCAGTGTCTACTCTGGACACTTCCATTCAAGGCTACCTTCAGGACAGAGTATGATCCTTGAAGGGGTATTTTAAAAGACAGCGCTGTTGCATTAAGGGAGAATCACCCCAACTTTTACCTCTCAAACAGTGACAGGTTGATATAATAGCACAGACCTTTTTGCCTGGGAATAAGTTATTTGCTCTGCATATCAAAAAATAACTCTAATTCAGGTGAATTTATTATGTGTTTTAGCTGACAAGGTTAGAGCAGTTGCCACAAGCATAGTCTTTGACAAGGACTGTTCTCTAACTGATATTTTCTACGCCTTGTGATGGAGATATGAGTTCACATTCTCCAGTTTTACCTCAGAGATTGTTCATCCCAAATGGCTCAACTCAGTCTGGTAGGGCTTTTAGCGGTGATGCAACAGTTTACCTTTCCAGATTGTTCGACAGCTTTATAGGATGTGGCTTCATGACATCTTACATATTTGCCGGAGGATAAATTGCCCCTTTAGAAGCTGCTCCCTTACAAATGAAGTCTACTCCATTTGAGTTAACTAAAATCTGTCTTGCATACCTTATAGAAATGGAGATCACATCTCCAGGGTAAGGTGATATACCTCCCTCCACCTCTTGCCTATTCTCCAAAGGTACATTGTATTATGATTGGGTAATGTATTTTTTCTAGAGAAATATGTTTTTTTCTGAATACTTACCCAACCATATTACACATACACCCTCCCACAGTTACATCCTTATAGAAACAATGCCTTATGCTCTAGCAGTGAGATAGTCATAAGTTTTGCCAACATCCTCTATATCAAGGGGTAATCACTCTGCCTTATTGCCACCTAGGTGGCAGATAACTTTAAAATCTTTGTACTATAACTCTTTTCTGGGAAGGCTGGATTTGTAAAGTACCATAGTAGTTCTTCCAAGGGATTATGTTTGAGCAAGTATTTGTGAAGAAACTTGATTTACTAGTAAAAATTATTTAGGTGACAATGATAAACTCAAAATGTTTATTGACTGTTCCAACGGCCTAGTGGTGTGGGAGGCCATGGGTTCAGTTTCTGGCCGAGTCATACCTAAGACTTATAAAAATGGTACTAACAGCTTCCTCGCTTGATGTTCAGCATTTAGAGGTTAATGTTAGGACTGGTCTGCCTGGTGTCTGGATAATGTGACAGAGTGTGACATCATGCTACTTGTCTGCGGCATGATGCTCCAGTGCTAGACATCACTATAAACTGCCGCACTGCAGACATGGAAGTGATATGACTGAAATATTGTTAAAGCTAAGTTTAAAATTCAAATCACACATAATGCTTATTGAGTAATTCATGATGTATTTTTTCAATAATTCATGAACTGGATTCCGGTCAGTATATATTTCATATTGAATGCTGAATATTGGTGATTTATTTTGTTTTACAGGGAAACAAATCTTCCATTGAAATGTCTGTCATTATGAAAATCAAAAAATGTGCATAAAACTAAAATATGTCAAGCTTGAAATAATGTAACTGACTAAAGGTTTATCTTATCCTTTTCATTAAGGCAACGGGGATACCAAATACTGGATATAAAACTGAATTTAAAAACATTTAAGTAGTTTCAACTGTTGCATTTATCCATTAGTTTCAGATGTCATCTTTAGTCTTTTATCACACCTGCTTTAGCAAAGTGTGGCATAGGTTACACAGGGCTTGAATTTCTTTGTAGCCAGAAGGACTAGTGTACTGAGAAATTTACTAATCCTGCCAAAAATTTACTAGTCCTGTCCACAAAACATAACTGTTTTTCTCTCTAAACTCTTTTTGTGTTGCCCACAGCTTTCATGTGAGTTTACCGATTCAAGTTTAATGTTCAAACAACCTGGATGTTTTCTCTGTGTTTGTTTTTGTGAATTCCATACACCAGTTACACTGCATAATGTTCTTGTCCTCGTCATAATTCAACCATTCCCTGTCTTGTCCATGTCTTCTGAAATGTACGATTTTGCTTTTCCCTATCATAAGAATTATTCCTCTTTTGTCATTTTCATTCAACATCTGCTTTTTTCCAGAGGCTGAACACCTTCTATAAAATACCACATTTTGCCTGTCTTGTAAGGCAGGAATTGTGCCTCATTTTGAAATACAAGATGTTACAATATAGGTGAAATTAATTAAAGTAAGAAAAGGAATGGCACAGTTTCCTTTATACAGGAAAGACCGAGCAAGAAACACATTGTTTTTGCCCCTCACCTCCCAATTAAATGGCCTCTCCCTAATAAAGTCTTGACTTCTGCAGGATCAAAGCAGTGGCTACTGTAAACACTGTTATAAAATATTAACATCAAAAGATAATATTAGTTTCACCTTGGGAAATGTGTGTTCCCATCAAGCGAAGCCATCTGACGCGTTGTATTTAACAGCTCCAATTATGGTCTCATCATTAATAGCATAAGTTTAGTAAGTGTTCCTAATTAATCGGACCTCAATGTATTGTTGAAATTAATAATAAGCAGGTGAATTTTCAAATCTTAGATTCCCAGCCTGAGAGATTTTAATTCCCAACAAATGTATGGCTTTCTGCTTGGATATCTCCACGTGTATTCAATTATTTGTTTAGTCTTGTATTGGAAAAATATCAAAACGATTTTTTTGTCATAGAAAAAGTAGTTGTATGGAAATGATGTGTCAGTAATGTGATCATAATAAATTGATCTAATTCTTATATTTTTTTTGATGCAAATGTAAATTATGCAGTTTTCCATTTGTGACTGTTGGCGTGTTTGGCTAGCAAGCCCAAAAAAAAGGAAACAAACAAGCATGCAAACTAATTTCTTGCAATAGTTGATGCCATGTTCTCTTGTGTTGTAGGTTTGTTTGTTTGTTTGATTTGGATTTTTAACGTAGCTTTAACAATTTTTCAGTCATATTGCTACGATGTCTGCAGTGAGACAGTTTATAGTGATGTCTACCACTGGGGCATCATGCCGCAGACATGTAGCATGATGTCCCACCCAGTCACATTATCCTGACACCAGGCCGACCAGTCCTAACACTAACCTCTTAATGCTGAACGTCAAGTAGTTTTGTAGTTGATACTGTGGTCGCGTTAATAAAGTGTGATTTTATTTAAGGTTATTTTTATTTAATTTGCTGCAAGATTAATTAGGATATCAATTACCAAACTTCCGTTGTTAATGACGGGACCATGATTGGTGCTGTTAAGCAAAATGCACAAAATCAGATGGCTTCTTCTAATAGAAATACACATTTCTGAGGCAGAAATTGACTTCTTTTCATGCTAATATTTTATGACTGTTTACAACTGTCACTGCATTGATTCTACAGAATATATGCTGAAGTCACGTCTTTATTAGGGTATTGAGTAAACTAACTCTGACTGTTGATAAAAAAAAAAAAACGTACTAGCCCATCGGACTAATTACATTATGATAGTTACTAGTCCGACAGGAAATCTGCTTGCCTCGGGCTAGCGGACTACCACTAGTTTTGTGCCCTGAAGGTATCACATTTATTCTGACTGTGACAACACTATGGTTATCATTTATGTTCACATTTTGTGTTAAAGTTTGTCAGGACAGGTTAATTTGAGATATAAGAGCATATGAACACAGGTGAGAATGAGGTCTGTGTAACACATGTTTGGCTTTTATATTTTCTTTGTTTTCTTGTAGAGATGCTCAGTTGGCAGGAACATTATCATCTTTGATTGAAGAAAAGAAGATTGATATGGGGCAAAGTGCAAGTGTCAGTTTTGCCCGAGATACAAGGTAAATTGAAGCCGTCATAATACCAGTTGTGACACTGTTTCTTAAGTAATTTAAAGCCAAAAATACTTTGAAAATTGAACGTGTTCACAAATTTCTAAATATTTATTCTACTTTTATCTTAAGTGAGCTTAAACATCTTGCAGAAATGATAGTTTGCAGAAATGCAACTTTAGACAAGCATTGCCATACTTCCTTTATTATTAAATTTGTTTTATTGATATTAAATTAAAAATATATCTTTGTCATCTCTTGCAGATTGCAAATGACATAAGCTCCAGTTTTAACTTTTGGTGACTATTTTAGGAAATGCTGCCATTTTTTACATTCAATGCTCTTGTTTTAAGACATAAAATTCTGTAGATTCCTGATTATTTTAATGTATATGGAGTATTTTAATTTATGTGTAAATCCAAAGTCATCATTAGGCGTCTTTCTTTGCCAGGTTTTTTTTTTTTTCATTAAATGTCAAGCAACTAGCTTGCCTGAAATTCCAGAGAAGTTTATGTGTGAGTTTTATGAGGTTAATGACAACCAAAGAAAAAACTGGTAGCTAGATTAGGTACAGAAATTCACTTGACAAAGAAAGTCTTTTAAATGTAAGTGCTGTTAGTTTCTCATGTATGGGGTGCAGAAAGGCAACTCTTTCATTAATGGAAATACTGATTTGCAGTTTTCTGCATTTACATGACATGTGACAAATCTGGATCATTTACATAACATATTTAATTCTTATACTCAAACACTGAGGTTGGGACTTGTGATTTAGTTAGGGACCTGAATGATTTTCATTGGGTCTGCCCATATTTCTTTCTTATTGGCCATTCAATTACCTTTCTTGTTGATGTTAACTGATATATTTTATTTAAATTCCTGTTTAGAGAAAATCTTAATACCAGATTTTATTCTTAAAGCACTGAATGCAAAGATGTTCACTTCAGCATGGACCTGCACCAGAACTGTTTTTTATACTGTAAAGAGTTAGAATAAACATAAAATGACTGTATGTTGCAGGCCTAGCAGTGAGCTTCTGGCCCAAGCATTACAAGCTGGCATTGAAGTCATGCAGGGAACATTCCAAGACTATGGTAAAGCTCAAAGATTTCATTTTATATATATTTAGAGTTAAGTATCACTTTTCCAGCAGTCATGATGTTTTGTCTGAGTTGCGTATAAAAGGCTTTTGCAAGTCAGGTAAATTGTGATAGTTCATAGCAAGACACATCATTCTGATCTGTAGAACACTAAATTTTTCCTATATAAATTAAAGTAGGTGAGTTACATCCTTGATTAATGTACAGAATATGGTCATAAAATATAGCAATTAGGTATTTTGATTTTGCTTATTCAAAATGTATTTGATAATTATTTTCTATGTCAGGTCTCCTTACCACCCCTCAGCTGCACTACATGGTGCGATGTAAAAACTCAGCAGGAGGATATGGAAAACCAACGGAAGATGGGTACTATGAGAAACTCACTTCTGCCTTCCTAAAGCTGCATGCGCAAGTAAGACATAAAACTTTCACATGGTAGAGTAGACTGAATAAAAGAAAGCACAAGTAACAACCAAGATAACTGAATGGAAATAGACACAGAGAAAAACAAAAAGATAGATTGAATGAGTTGTGTCTATATAAATTTAATTTCTATTGTAGGTCACATGCACAGGGAGATACTCTGGGTCTCTATATCTGGATGCTGCTAATGGTGTTGGAGCAATGAAGGTCAGAGAAGTTGAGAAATACATAGCAGAAGCTCTCACCATATCACTCTACAATGATGGATCTCAGGGAAAACTTAACGACAGGGTATTCATGGAGATTTGATAGATTTAAAACTAGAAATCATAAATTAAATCACTCGCAAACAAGAACTACAACATTTCAAATGAATAATCTTGCACATATGTTGAAAATAATTGTTCCTGTACTTTGGTTTTGGTTGTACTGTAACCTTCTAATACATACTGTAGTTGAGATACATATATTTTGCAGCACATCTCTTACAAATTATGAAACTAGACAAAAGAGGCAATTGTATAAAATGTATTTAGGGTCTATCAGATACACAATGTCCAATTATAATGTGCTTTACAGTTTGTTTTGTGAATAATGGTTTTTAATAGTGGCTGCTTTATGGTTTATGCTTTATGATCGAATTATCTAATGTAATATCTTTACCAAATTTGTTATGCTGTTTTACATTTTTATCAGTTGGAAATGTTTATGGGCCCAGATTGGTTATTCCTTTTCAAATTTGTTTCCGCAACGTAACATTCTGAAGAGTTGCAGAACTATTGTCAAATTTAGCATGCAGTTCTATATTGATGTGAAATGAGTTAACAGCATCGAAGAGGTTATGGCCCCTTGATTGCCAATGGTGGAGTTATCTGCATATAAAGATGTTTAAGTCCCATGATTGTCTATTGTGATAACTTGTGTTCCCATAGTATAACTTTTCCAATGTGTGTTGAATTTGAATCAAATTTCTTATACAGCTTCATACTGATGAGACCTTGAATGAATTCATTTTCTGGCATTCCATATCACCATTTACTGGATGTATGCCCCCTCATTTCCTGTTATCCTGACTTTGGTTTTAAAGCATAACTTTACCAAACTTTAACCTGAATTTACTATGGAATGTCATGTTGATGATACCTGGAATGAATTTTATTTCGATGACATAATCTCAAAGACCACTCCCACCCCTGCAATTAGTATGTCTGACTTTGGTTTTTACATCTGGTCTTTAGCCAGGTAGATTGGATTTCCACCAGATTTGGTATATAACATTTGGCTTTTTCCCCAATTGGCATTTATTAAAGAGATCACTGATCAGATTTCGAGTAGAATTGTTACCTTGGGGAATTCTAGTTCCAGCAACATTGTTATCCTGCTGATACAAGACTCAGATGCTTTCAGTACCTATCTCCCAGTCCATGACAGAAATGTAGCAGCTGTTCATATGTCCACACTGCTGTTTTATTTAATGGAGACAAATGTGTTCCATGCCATGTCAAAGCTAGTCCAGAGCACGTAGTCTCTTGACCATCAGTGTTAAATTTGGCCTCATTTGCAATTTTCTTACCGAGAAATCCTGCAATAACCAAAATTGGGAGGACATGCCCAGGATTGCAGTAGTCATTAACCAGCAATCTCACTATGCCATGGCCAATGCATTGACTGCTTCGGGCAACTTAGACCTGATGCAATGTTACACATGTCTGTGGTCCATGCTGCTCAGGCCTTATCATACCCAAGTCTTATGACTCCATTTGGGTCACCAATGCTTTTTGTAGGAAGAACTGGGTCACCATTGCTTTTTGGAGGAAGAAGTTTGGAGGCAGGTGGCTGAGGAACTGCCCCTCTAAATTGCTTCTCAGCCTAAACTGATGTTTCAAAACAATCTGTCCCCGCTAATGTGGAGGGATGGTAAGCAGACCAGGGACAAGGGATCTTTTCAGTCAGTGTGCAATATAGATACCAGTCCAAATCTAGGATACATCAATCTAAGCTATGAGACATACACACAGAGGCGACAAGAAACCAAGCTCCTCCACTTTCAAGCCTCCTAACTGTAAATATTCTCTTACCCAGCAGATGGTCTTCCTGTCGCAGTGGACTGCTACAATTTCAAAATTATTTGATCACCCTATTCCCTCAAAATAATTGGATGTACCATTTAGTTGAGAGAAGAATTGCTTTACTACAACAGAAAATAATGTCACCCAGTGAAAAACAGGCCAAGGAGATTGTGCTAACCCACTATTTTATTCAAGGCTGTTTCTTATTTGAAAGGCAAACAGCAAGATGAGGCTGATTATTGACCTGAATTGCCTCAACCAATGCATTTCACCACTGATATTCAACTTAAGGCAAGATCAATCACTCTCACCATCTGATGGGATGAGTATGCCATCAGTCTTGATCTGACCTACACATACTTTCATATCAGAGAACATGTTTTCATTTGCAAGAGAATCCAGCCATCACCCCCTAGAAGGATACCCAAAATAGAGGTCAGCTGCTCAGCATTCCTGCCTCCTATTATCTATTATCATAATTTTAAAGTGGTTGTCGAATGAATTTGAAAGAGAAAGCAGATTTTAAATATATTGTGTTTCTACAAGAATACTTAACATTTCACATTACTTAAAATCCCTTCCAACCCCATGACCATGCAAGCATCGTCGCTAGTATATCACTCAAATGAGAAACTAGACACACCTGGATGGCAATGGAAGATAATCGGCAAAGGTAATTGCCCTTTGTATGAAATGGAACCAAATGTACTTACAAACTTGCTTCCTTTATATTTCCGGGTTTGAATAGTTTTTCTATTTTAAAATTTGAACATTTTAGTTCTTGTCTAAATACCTGAATTATAAAAGTGGTTATAGTTTTACTACAACAAGATCATTGTTAATTTGGCTTTTAGATTTTTTTGTAGCAGTCATGAAATTAGCAAATATGAGTTTACCACCTATAACATTATACAGTTGTTTACCATAATCAAAACAAATTATAAAGAGATGTATACATGTATCTTTATTTGGTTGCAGTGTGGTGCAGATTTTGTGAAGACTGGTCAGTGTGCACCAAATGGTATGTAACTTCTTTGCATCATCCTAATAATAATATTCACTGTAGCCAGAATTGTTACTTATGTTATTAAGTGAGGTCTACAAATGCCAAAATATGCTTTAGCACAGCTGTTTGGAAATAGGGAACAGAAAAGGAATGTTTGTTGATATAAAATTATATTATAGTTAGTTCTCACACAGTGCATAAACTAAAATAGACATAAAATCATTTAAATACACTGACAGAATAAAAATTCAAATTAACACTAAAGTCAAAACATGACCATAAAGAGGACATCTCTTAAAATAAATGTAATATTCAATAACAGTATGGACACTTTTTATTTTTTTTTCAGTCCAGTAGGTATAATTTAATCTTTAGAAAATACATATTCACTAACAACAGAAAAATCACTTATTAATATTATAAATGTAAATTTAATTTGTTATTAAAATTGTATTAATTTTCTAGATAACTAAATGAGAAAAATCTCCAAAATTGATAATAACCTTTTTAAAGAAGAATATCTAACAAGAATCAAGTTAAATGAATCCAGCTCATTGGGTATAGTCCTGAGATTTTGTTAAAATGAAAATATGTTCTGATTTTGAACTCACGGATTAGTCATATAAAATGATCATGGTACCTGTCTCTATTTTTATCCATTCATTTTCGAGTTATAATGCTTAGATAATGCAATGGGGTCAGATACAAAATTATTAAATTGGGATTAATTGATGATTATACTCAAAGAAAAAGGTCGAGGAGAAATTATGTTGCTTCATTCATGAATATAAAATTTCATATTTAGTTCATTTATAGATACAGAAATTTTATTTCACATTTCACATCAGCTTTCTGTATCTTTTCAGCAGTTTAACACTAAAATTTTCTGAGGAATTAACTACATTTAAATCATTCTGACACTAACAATAGCTTAACTACAGCTAAACCATTCTGACACTGTGACAATAGCTTAACTACATCTAAATCATTCTGACACTGACAATAGCTTAACTACATCTAAACCATTCTGACACTGTGACAATAGCTTAACTACATCTGAATCATTCTGACACTGTGACAGTAGCTTAACTACATCTAAAGTTTCTAAACCATTCTGACACTGACAATAGCTTAACTACAGCTAAACCATTCTGACACTGACAATAGCTTAACTACAGCTAAACCATTCTCACTGACAATAGCTTAACTACAGCTAAACCATTCTGACACTGACAATAGCTTAACTACATCTAAACCATTCTGACACTGTGACAATAGCTTAACTACATCTAAACCATTCTGACACTGACAATAGCTTGATGATGATGATTCCTTTTCTGAACTAGCCTAACTAGTACAGAAGTCCTTAACCTTATTGAAATTTTTTTTGTAATCTACCTTTAAGGTGCTGTAATGTGTTTATTTGAGTGGTTTGTTTTACTGCAGTGAATGCATTTTGTTTTACAACTTTATACTTAATATCATGGTGGTATTAATGCACTGTTCATCTAGACGTTAAATCGCAACTCATTAGCTGATCTAATGTACAATATTATGGCCACCATTGTGTGAGGCCAGCTTGAAAATTGTATTATGTCTGTTTCTCCTAAATGGTTGGCTGTAGGAGCATAGGATTTTCATGAAAAGACTTCTTATCATATACAGTACTTCTTGAAAATCATGCTACTTCTTCTAAATGGATTGTCTTGTTGACATGGGGATTTTACAGAAAGTCTTTATATGATATTTAGTTCTAAATTTAATAAAAGATATTCTGATGAAAGATTGAAGTTTTTTTTACATATTTGGTGTAAGCATCTATTTTTTTCTTCTCATTCTTGAAATGGGTTGTGGGGTGTGGGGTCCTTTCCAAAATCTACAGTAATTGTGGTAATCACTTACAATCAAACAAGTAATACATAGTTTCCATTTAGACTTTACTGTCTTGTAATATTTCAGGAATTCCTGTGAAGGCAGGTGTAAAATGTGCATCCTTTGATGGTGATGCAGACAGAATAGTATACTTTTATGTGGATGATGGTAAGAGTTTGTCTACCACTGTGGATGACAAATTTAAGTTAATTGAACCAGATTGTTTCACTTTTTTTAAAAATCACTTGAAATTTTAGTTTTTAAAATGTAATTATTTTGAGAATTTTGATAATGTATTTATTTTGCTATCAAATTTAACCTTTTTTATTTTAATATGAACTTGAAATTTATATGTAACTGCATCAGAAAACTCTCCTTGAAGCACAAGACAGGCTTTGTTTTAAAATTAACTCTTTCCATTATCGGAATATGTTATTGTATGTACTCACTTATAAATTGAGTCCAACTGTTAACAACACAGACCCTGATCTGCTGTCACATAATAGGCTGGCAGATTAGGGTCTGTGTTGTACTGATTACTCC
The DNA here is from genome assembly GCA_029339505.1 of Unio delphinus. Taxonomy (NCBI): domain Eukaryota; kingdom Metazoa; phylum Mollusca; class Bivalvia; order Unionida; family Unionidae; genus Unio; species Unio delphinus. Next base: position 1,152,909 of record JAQISU010000360.1, read on the forward strand.
TAACAAATCACATAGACCCAGATTTGTTGGCAAATTATCCAAAGGCTAATGGGTCTATGTAGTCTGCAGCTGGATTAAACTTATAATCAGTCATATATTGTATTTTATATCAACACAATCGTGAATTTAATGCTAGAATACAATTTTATTTTATTTACAGATGGCTCTTTTCATCTCTTAGATGGGGACAGAATGGCCACATTGGTAGAGAATTGTTTTTCCAGTTCATGTTTAAAAGACTTTGTTATACATTAGACAATAAAAAATCTCTTTTTGTCATGGAATGCATATGGTTGCTAGTCCCATGATAAAAATAAAAAATGTCTGGTTAACTTAACAAAGAATATGGTTGCTAGTCCCATGATAAATTAAAAAATGTCTGGTTAACTTAACCAAGAATATGGTTGCTAGTCTCATGATAAATTAAAAAATGTCTGGTTAACTTAACAAAGAATATGGTTGCTAGTCCCATGATAAATTAAAAAATGTCTGGTTAACTTAATAAAAGAATATGGTAACCATTGCTAGTCCCATGATAAATTAAAAAATGTCTGGTTAACTTAACAAAGATGTGGTTGCTAGTCCCATGATAAAAATAAAAAATGTCTGGTTAACTTAACAAAGAATATGGTTGGTTAACTTAACAAAGATGTGGTTGCTAGTCCCATGATAAAAATAAAAAATGTCTGGTTAACTTAACAAAGAATATGGTTGCTAGTCCCATGATAAAAATAAAAAATGTGTGGTTAACTTAACAAAGAATATGGTTGCTAGTCCCATGACAAATTAAAATATGTGTGGTTAAGTTAACAAAGAATATGGTTGCTAGTCCCATGACAAATTAAAAAATGTCTGGTTAACTTAACAAAGAATATGGTAACTGTTGCTAGTCCCATGATAAATTAAAAAATGTCTGGTTAACTTAACAAAGAATATGGTTGCTAGTCCCATGATAAATTAAAAAATGTCTGGTTAACTTAACAAAGAATATGGTTGCTAGTCCCATGAAAAAAATGTCTGGTTAACTTAACAAAGAATATGGTTGCTAGTCCCATGATAAATTAAAAAATGTCTGGTTAACTTAACAAAGAATATGGTTGCTAGTCCCATGATAAATTAAAAAATGTCTGGTTAACTTAACAAAGAATATGGTTGCTAGTCCCATGATAAATTAAAAAATGTCTGGTTAACTTAACAAAGAATATGGTTGCTAGTCCCATGATAAATTAAAAAATGTCTGGTTAACTTAACAAAGAATATGGTTGCTAGTCCCATGATAAAAATAAAAAATGTGTGGTTAAGTTAACAAAGAATATGGTTGCTAGTCCCATGACAAATTAAAAAATGTCTGGTTAACTTAACAAAGAATATGGTTGCTAGTCCTATGATAAAAATAAAAAATGTGTGGTTAACTTAACAAAGAATATGGCTGCTAGTCCCATGACAAATTAAAATATGTGTGGTTAAGTTAACAAAGAATATGGTTGCTAGTCCCATGACAAATTAAAAAATGTCTGGTTAACTTAACAAAGAATATGGTAACTGTTGCTAGTCCCATGATAAATTAAAAAATGTCTGGTTAACTTAACAAAGAATATGGTAACTGTTGCTAGTCCCATGATAAATTAAAAAATGTCTGGTTAACTTAACAAAGAATATGGTTGCTAGTCCCATGATAAATTAAAAAATGTCTGGTTAACTTAACAAAGAATATGGTTGCTAGTCCCATGATAAATTAAAAAATGTCTGGTTAACTTAACAAAGAATATGGTTGCTAGTCCCATGATAAATTAAAAAATGTCTGGTTAACTTAACAAAGAATATGGTTGCTAGTCCCATGATAAATAAAAAAAAATGTCTGGTTAACTTAACAAAGAATATGGTTGCTAGTCCCATGATAAATTAAAAAATGTCTGGTTAACTTAACAAAAAATATGGTAACCATTGCTAGTCCCATGATAAATTAAAAAATGTCTGGTTAACTTAACAAAGAATATGGTTGCTAGTCCCATGATAACAATAAAAAATGTCTGGTTAACTTAACAAAGAATATGGTTGCTAGTCCCATGAGAAATTAAAAAATGTCTGGTTAACTTAACAAAGAATATGGTTGCTAGTCCCATGATAAAAATAAAAAATGTGTGGTTAAGTTAACAAAGAATATGGTTGCTAGTCCCATGAGAAATTAAAATATGTGTGGTTAACTTAACAAAGAATATGGTTGCTAGTCCCATGACAAATTAAAAAATGTCTGGTTAACTTAACAAAGAATATGGTAACCGTTGCTAGTCCCATGATAAATTAAAAAATGTCTGGTTAACTTAACAAAGAATATGGTTGCTAGTCCCATGATAAATTAAAAAATGTCTGGTTAACTTAACAAAGAATATGGTTTTGTTAGTACCATATATTCTCAAGTATAAGTTGAGTCATAATTGCAAACTAGACAGACCCAGATTTGCAATTGCATAATGCACTGGTGGATCTGATACCATATGGTTTGTTATGAGTAATCTGATACCATATGGTTTGTTATGAGTAATCTGATACCATATGGTTTGTTATGAGTAATCTGATACCATATGGTTTGTTATGAGTAATCCATACGTAGATCCTGATATACAAGCACATTATGTCATAACAAATCATAGCCTTGCAGTTGGACATGACTTAGAAGGAAGTATTTATGGTTTAAATGCTAGAAATTTATTAAGGCTAAACAAATTTATGATGACTCTTGTTATGTGCTGATATTGTATAACAGCTGGCAGTGTGTGCTTACTGCATTATATTATATTATATTATATATATATATATATATATATATATATATATATATATATATATATATATATATATATATATATATATATATATATATATATATATATATATATATATATATATATATATATATATATATATATATATATATATATATATATATATATTGCTACAGATATTTCATATTGACCCATGCAGTGAGCTTATTGCTACAGATATTTCATTGCAGATGTTCCATATGGAACATTATACCACATGTATTTATAAGGGCATGCCCTTTATTGGTGACAGCTCACATAAACAAATCCATAAAAGTTCATGTGTTTTGATCCCAGCATGTCTTGGGGGGGAAAAGAAGTAGTTTTCTAAACTTGCCTATGACAGAAGTATTTTCTTGTATCATACCACCCTGCATTCAAAGTGTGGTATGTCTACTGTGTTTTATTAAGGTTCATTCACTGATGCCATATTTGGACAAAAATGCATTTAACCTAATTTGAAGGCTCCCAGCAAAGACAAAGGGAGCTAACTCATCAAGTATTTACATACTGGGAACGAAGACTATGCTTATACATTCCTTTGCCATGTACATTTATTATAATGTTCTTTAATTTTGTTAAAAATTACTAATATATAGTTTTCATGTGCACATGCCATATATTTTCTTGAATATATTCAATTTGTTTACATGACAAATTTAAAACCATCTTGATAATTTGAGTCTTATTAATCTGTCAGATTTCTTGTATCTGATTTTAATACCACAACAGTTTCTTTGTAATAGGACAAAGATATGCTTCCTGATCAACATACAATATTGTGAACATTTATTTTTTCGTCTTTTTGACATCATATCATGATATTTACAGGTTGCAGGGTTCTTACAAGGATTAATTCAGTCCACAGGTCTAGATTTAAAGATAGGTCTTGTGCAGACAGCATATGCCAATGGAAGTTCCACCAACTACATTACCCAGCAATTGGTAAACAGTCTTGTTTTGATTACTTCATATTTACATGATTAAAACTACCTATTTCTTCTCTGGACTAGTCAGCTGGATTTTTCTTTCCAAGAGAGGCATTCAAGAAACAAAGACTCTGTAAAAAAAATTTTACCACAAAGGTATTTCGCATAAGTACTTTAGTAGCACGCTATATGAAGTTTGCTCTCCTTGAATAGAGAAGCTATCCTTGTCTTCAAAATGCATGGTTATTGTATTGACTTAAAGATCCTTTGACTATTAACAAATGTTAACAGAACTTTACTTGAAGACATTGATGAACATCATGTGAAAGCTAGTGGGAAAGCTTATGTTGGATATTTGGCACACATTGAAGCTCTCTCTCTTCACCAGTCAAATACTCTATTGCATTGATTTGATATTGGTGTATTATGTCTTAATAAAATATTTGGTAACATATAATTTATTTGTTCAGCATGATTTACACAGCAATGAAGTTTCTAGGTCTAATTTACACTCATGATTATACAGTATTTGAGAAATGGCTTAAACAAGCATAAAGTGTATTTTTAGCTCCTAATCAACAAAGGCTTATGAAAATGTTAAGTTAAATTCATCATTGTGTCAACTAAAGAATTTTTTTATTAATCTTTTTGTTTCAGAAAGTCCCTGTAGCCTGTGTACCTACAGGAGTCAAACACCTGCATCACAAGGCACAAGACTTTGATGTGGGGGTGTACTTTGAAGCTAATGGGCATGGCACAGTAAGTAAGATGTTAAGACTGATGAAGGAGGGGTGTACTTTGAAGCTAATGGGCATGGCACAGTAAGTAAGATGTTAAGACTGATGAAGGAGGGGTGTACTTTGAAGCTAATGGGCATGGCACAGTAAGTAAGATGTTAAGACTGGTTAAGTAGGGGTGTACTTTGAAGCTAATGGGCATGGCACAGTAAGTAAGATGTTAAGACTGATGAAGGAGGGGTGTACTTTGAAGCTAATGGGCATGGGTCAGTAAGTAAGATGTTAAGACTGATGAAGGAGGGGTGTACTTTGAAGCTAATGGGCATGGCACAGTAAGATGTTAAGACTGGTTAAGTAGGGGTGTACTTTGAAGCTAATGGGCATGGCACAGTAAGTAAGATGTTAAGACTGATGAAGGAGGGGTGTACTTTGAAGCTAATGGGCATGGCACAGTAAGTAAGATGTTAAGACTGATGAAGGAGGGGTGTACTTTGAAGCTAATGGGCATGGCACAGTAAGATGTTAAAGACTGGTTAAGTAGGGGTGTACTTTGAAGCTAATGGGCATGGCACAGTAAGTAAGATGTTAAGACTTTAATAGAGTAGGAGTGTACTTCAAAGCTAATGGGCATGGCACAGTAAGATGTTAAGACTGATGAAGGAGGGGTGTACTTTGAATCTAATGGACATGGCACAGTAAGATGTTAAGACTGATGAAGGAGGGGTGTACATTGAAGCTAATGGGCATGGCACAGTAAGATGTTAAGACTGGTAAAGTTGGAGTGTACTTCAAAGCTAATGAGCATGGCATGATAAAATGTTAAGACTTTGATGAAGTAAGGGTGTACTTCAAAGCTAATGGGCATGGCATGATAAAATGTTAAGACTTTGATGAAGTAAGGGTGTACTTCAAAGCTAATGAGCATGGCATGATAAAATGTTAAGACTTTGATGAAGTAAGGGTGTACTTCAAAGCTAATGGGCATGGCATGATAAAATGTTAAGACTTTGATGAAGTAAGGGTGTACTTCAAAGCTAATGAGCATGGCATGATAAAATGTTAAGACTTTGATGAAGTAAGGGTGTACTTCAAAGCTAATGAGCATGGCATGATAAAATGTTAAGACTTTGATGAAGTAAGGGTGTACTTCAAAGCTAATGAGCATGGTATGATAAAATGTTAAGACTTTGATGAATTAAGGGTGTACTTCAAAGCTAATGGGCATGGCATGATAAAATGTTAAGACTTTGATGAAGTAAGGGTGTACTTCAAAGCTAATGAGCATGGCATGATAAAATGTTAAGACTTTGATGAAGTAAGGGTGTACTTCAAAGCTAATGGGCATGGCATGATAAAATGTTAAGACTTTGATGAAGTAAGGGTGTACTTCAAAGCTAATGAGCATGGCATGATAAAATGTTAAGACTTTGATGAAGTAGGGGTGTACTTCAAAGCTAATGCTCATGGCATGATAAGATTTAAGACTTTGATGAAGTAGGAGTGTACTTCAAAGCTAATTGGCATGGCACAGTAAGATGTTAAGACTGATGAAGTAGGGGTGTACTTTGAAGCTAAGAAAAATGGCGTTAAACCCCATTACAACAACAACTTCCTTGCAAGGGGCCCAAAGCGGTCCAAAGCTAATGACTTTGATGAAGTAGGGGTGTACTTCAAAGCTTATTGTATGGAAGTTTATCACATTATTTCCACAACATTCATGCAGTAGTAAATATTTCAAAATCAATAGTCTTTTCTTACTTTCTTATATATATATTTTTTCTGTGTCATCCACTTCTAGGAAGGCCATCCCCCTTATATGGTCATTTTCCTGCTACAGAAGGGTGGCCTTATAAAATGCAGACCATTGAATTATTTACTTCCAAAATGCAACATTTACTACATTACCAAAAGAATCCAAATATAATATACTTTCAAAGTGAATCCCATCTATAGAACATTTTTGTGGAATGATACTTTTTCCATAAAAAGGACCAGCAGAGAGGTGTAACAAATTGTTTTCATTTTATTTTGAATACCTGGTATCTAATTTTCAATTTTTGTAAAAATTGTTTTTTTTAAAAAAAAATTACTTTTGATGTTTATCTAAAAAAAATTATTTAACAAATCACAAAGTATTCACATTTTTTTACATCATAAAAAATTAAAATTTTAAACACAGGAAAATAAATCAGAAGATGATTTGTCTTTATTTTCATATTTTTGTAGGTTCTTTTTAGTGATAGAGCAATGGAAAAAGTAGAAGGTGCAGTTGTTGACACAAGGTGAGTTTTTGTCATTTCAAAGTTTCTTCAGAAAATGATAATACTTTAGAAGAACTACTTCCTTGCGGGATCCCCTAGTGGCTGAGTGGTCTAAAGCGCTCTCCATTACGTATCACTGCCATCTCACCGCTGTTTGCATGGGTTCGAGTCTCGGATTCAGCCAATGTGGGTAATTGAGAAAGCTTGCCAGTAGCTTATCATGGGTCAGTGGTTCTTTCTGGGGGTTTTCCAGGTTCTTCCTCCACCATTAATACTGGCTGCTATGTATAGCCTATCTTGTGCTGAAAAATGGCGTTAAACCATATTACGACAACAACTTCCTTGCAAGGGGCCCAAAGCGGTCCAGTGCTCTAAAACGCTCATCATCTCACCTGTCTACATGGGTTGGAGTCTCGGGCTCAGCCAATGTGGGTATGTGAGAAAGCTTGCCAGTAGCTTTTCGTGAGGCGATGGTTCTTTCTGTGGATTTCCGGTTTCTTCTTCCACCGTTAATACTGGATGCCACATATTGCCAATGTTGTGCTGAAAATGGCATCAAACCCTATAACAACAACAATAACAACAACTTACTTACAAATTCAGCCCTCTCATGTTAAACCTTTTTTGGTGGTGTTCTACAGTTTTGTATTTTATACAAAATGCAAACCAGAGTATTATTTACTTCCAAAATGTAAATTTTACTACAGTTACAAAAGAATCCAAATATAATAGTTTCAAAGTGAATCCAATCTGAAGGACATTTTATTTGGAATGATACTATTTTAGAATTTTTAAAAATATAAATTTCTCTTTGTTTCCACATTAGTTATGGTGGCTATTTAAATAGACCTTGTATATCCTGGGTATTTAAGAACCTTTAATTCTTTTTATTCTTTTGTATGATTGATGGGTGTAATAATGGTTATAGAGTATACAGCTTGGACTTATTTTAAGATGTGCATCTCTTAAAATCCTGCTAGATCGTCTTGGTCATTTTCGCTTCATGGACCTTAAGAGGTTAATTTTTACAATAAAGAGCGGATAACTTGTTTTTACATTTGATATATTTGGTAATTCATTCATTGCACTTTCAGAAGCTGGTATTATTTAGTCTGGCAGAATTCATTTTTCCTTTTTAATAATTGCTAAAGATAGTGTACTTTAGATTTTTTTAGATTTATTTTTTGGAGCACAAGGGACAAGTCATTCTCATTAGTTTTGTACTTAGCTGATGTACAATTTTCACAGCTTCAATGGCCTGGTGGTTAGAGCATCCACATTTGATGCAGGAGGTTGTGGATTTGAACCCTGGTCGAGTCATACCAAAGAGTTATAAAATCTTAAGATTTTAAGAATCTTAAAATCTTAGTAACTGAACTATTCACAGGATTTGGCATCAGTTTCTGTATCAAGAAAGAGATCGTTCTGAATGCCACATAGGTGGGCAGATAACTTTTATCTTTTTAGCCAAACGTTTTTTTCTGGGTAGGCTGTATTTGCAAGGTAGTAGTCATTCTGCTAAGGTATTATAATCAGCCAAGTATTATTTGAAGAATTCATATTTTACAAGCCAAAAATGTTTGCCAATGCTACACAGTTTGTATTTAGTTTACATTTGAAAACTGAATATCATCAATGTTGTGTTTATTTATTAGATATTTTGACATAAAAGGGAGGTATTTGGTAACAGACAAATGTCAATGAGTGCCCTTTCCATGCACGACACAAAAGGGTGGCATTGGATAATAGCATAGCTGCCAACTGTCCTGTTTTTTTTCGTATTTGTCCTGTATTTTGGACATGAATATGGGTGTAAATTATTTTTGCAAAAATAGGTTTTTAATTTTAAAAAAGTAAAAAAAAAATTCCTGGGAATTTTCAGTTTAGAATGCGCACTAAGTTCTATTTTGATAGAATGTATCACATGTATATAGGAATACAGTTCTACAATATGATTGGTTTGTTCAAAATCGAGGCTACCATGCCTGTCTTTATCTGCCATATTGGATTTTGAAAATAGTAACCACTGTCACTGTGTCTCGTTTTTGTAACATTAAACTTTTTATCATGTTGAATTGGAAAGCAGAATTTTCTGAATTTTCTTCCAGAAAAAGAGAAGAAAGCAACTGGAAAGACAGTTGTACCGTCTTGTGTAGATTTGTGAAACCATGTAGTAAAAGAGAAAACATGACGTTTTGCAAATTGTGTAATGTGATTTCGCTATTGAGTATGCCGGCACCCGTAAAATATAAAAGCATTAAAAAGCTCATGAACATTAGCTTCCTGGTTCATCACATACAACTCAACCTGAACTTACGATGTAAGTAAATATTAGAGAACCTTAATGTAATTCGATCAAAATTTGGTTTATTAAATTTCTTTTAAAAACGTACCTTCTTCTTTTAGTTACTAGTGCTGCTTGCAATTTATTTTGCACACATTTTCCAGACAGGAAAATCACAAAGGCAAACTAGTATGCTCAAAAAAAAAAACAGTAAGAAAATCACAGAATTGAGATGATCAGTGAAAGTTAGTACATTGGAATTGATAATGATTGAAATCGTCAATGAAAGTTAGTACATTGGAATTGATAATGATTGAAGAAAAAAATGTGTGGAAAGGCTGCTGTAAACAGCCTGTGTCTGAGTGTGTTGCACTCTGCACTTTCTGAATGGGGAAATTGAACATGGTGCCTGTCCAGAAAGTACAAGTGTGCAACAAATGCATCTTTGACATTAAATAATATGTAAGGCACTGTCTTACTTTAATGATGGTTGTATATGTTGTAAATAGTTACATAGGCCTGAAAATTTTAAAAATCAATATTTGTTCCTGAAAATTAGTATTTTTGTCACAAACAGTCAGTAATTTTGTACTTCGGGGCTAGTAGCTATATAACAGGCAAAGTCTGCAAGTGCCCTTTCCATGCACTTGCCACAGTATGTTGGGATTGGGTAACAGACAATGTCTCTAAGTGACATTTCCCATGTAAATGACATACAAAATTGTAATTACACCTTATTAATAATCAGTGCATGCTCATATTACAGATAATTATACCTAAAATTAATAATTTGTGAAACTAGCAGTGACTTTGTGTTAAAAATACATTACGCTATAAAGTTGTTTCTAAAACAAGTCCATTTGCAAAATGGATAGACCCAAATCTGTAATCACATTGTGCCAGCAGATTTGGGTCATTGCAGTTTCTTAGAAGTATTCATGGACTCTGATCGGCCAGCACATTATGGGACAGTATATTAGGATCAATATTGTTTCCAGTTGGACATGAGTCTAATTGAATATATATGGTGTTATTTTATAATACTGTGGATATAAAACGCTGCTTGATAGCTGGAGTTCTTGAGAGTACCTAAATGCAAATTTTTTGCCTGCTATTTCTTTTTTGCCAAACTTTTATATTTCTTTATAGCCTTCCTAGTGAGAGGAGAGCTGCTGCAGATAAATTGAAGACTGTGATAGATCTAATAAATCAGGTAATATATTTCACACATGCTTGTAGTCGACGATACTTTGCATCAGTATATTGCACAAGATGGTTTTTATTCTCTCAAAAAGTTTGCAAATAGGGTGAGTTCCATGTGATTATGTATGTATAACATTGTTCACAGTGTGTAGAGCTGGGTATCATGAAAAAGTAATTGTTTGTTGTTGTAGCTATATCAAATGTCCCGAGGCAGTGCTGCTTATTTAATTAGTAGAATGGGTTACCATTCACATGGGGGAATCCAGCATTTTTTTTGTTAGAAGGATACCCAAGGTAGAAGTGGAATGCTCAGCATTCTCTCCTCATATTACTTAATCTCCTAACGTAATGTGATTGGTGAATGTGTTCAAAGAAGAAGGCGAAATTTTAAGTAAATTATGTTTTCTCCAAGAATAAATATCCAATAACATTACTTAAAAACCCTCCCAGCCACATAGCCAATTTAGCATACTCAGTATCTCACTCAGCTAAATAACAACACCTGGTGGTGCAGAAGGGAGGTAACAAGCAAGAGTTATTGACCTTTTTCTATTGAAATAGACACAAAAAGATGATTTACATCTTTTAGTAGGGCTGGATTTATGAGGTAGCAAACTGATATTTCTAATGTATTGTGATTGGGTAATTATTCACAGTGAAACTTACTTTACTTAAAAATTTATTTTTTCATCTGAACAATAAACATACATTCACAACATGGGGACAAATCTTATTTGTAACAGGTTTTGGGTGCATCCAGTAGGAAATATGTAGTAAAATGTATGAGAAACATGCAGATTTGCCACACTGATCAATGGAAATAGCTCTAGTTTAATCCATCAACTTAAATTGGTCCAGATTGGCATAGAAGGTTTCTGTTAAACATTTTTTCTTGTTTTGATGGATTGGCCTGATTGGTGCATATATAGTGTTGTTATCATTTGAATTATCACTGGCATAAAGTGTTGTACTTTAGCATATAAGTCCTTATCATATATACTTCATACTGTGTTGTAATGAAAATTAATTTGTGTATGTGCATCCAGGTAGATACTGCAGAGTGAAATAAAAAGTTGGTCAATGCAATTCATTTTTCCTGCTCTAATGTTATTATTTAGCCTTTAAGTTGAGCTAATACCTTTGATGCCTTGCTGATGTGATTTTTCATCTACATTTATCCTGAGGAATGCTACACTGCTGTACCAAATTAGTGACCAAATTAGTGACCGAATTCAATACTGTTTTTCAGCATTTATTATTTGTTCACAGACTGTTTTTCAGCATTTATTATTTGTTCACAGACTTTTTCAGCATTTATTGTTTGTTCACAGACCCTTGTTCAGCATTTATTATTTGTTCACAGACCCTTGTTCAGCATTTATTGTTTGTTCACAGACTGTTGGTGATGCTATATCAGATATGTTGCTGGTGGAGACTGTTCTACATTGTCAAGGTTGGGGTATACAGGATTGGAAAAAGTGTTATACTGATCTTCCAAATAGACAGTCTAAAGTCACGGTAAATAATTGTATTTGAATGCTTTGTTTGTTGTAATGTAATTTTAGAAAATGCCCATCTTGAAACTGAAGACACCCAGACATCCATTGGCATACTAACAAACATCCAGGAATTGTTGAAGTGTTTTAAGACTCAGAAAGTATGTTTTTTTTCCATGGGGTTGGAGGTGGGTAAGATGGACTCGTCCTGAATCAAAACTGTTTTGACATTTTTCCTTTTATAAATGAACCGCACTTCCACATTGCATCTAACTTGACCAATTCTAGCTGCCAAAATGTGTTTTGCAATTTACAATAAAATCAAACTTCAATAAATGTTGCCAGAGATCAAGACTAGCCAATATCCTTTAATAAAGATGTCTTAAGCAGTCTCATTCAAGGCACCCAAGTTTAATAACATTTGTTTCTGATTTACCAAACTTAAAAAAAAAGAATTGTGATGTTCCACTTCATGTACTTTACCTATATAAATCAGCCTGATGGACTCTCACACAGTATTTCTCATAGGACTAGCAAGCACAAAATCATCCTAGCTGTTGCCAGTTAGTTAAGTAATCTGTGGGATGGTGGTGATGGCCTCTATAACAGTTAACTGTAAAAACTGCCTATTGGTAATAGCTTTCCATGTATATTAATTGTAAAACTGTGAGAGTTACGACTGTTTTAATATTTAATCTACCATATTTTACGGCCTTTAAGTCGATGCGGAGTATACATTGAATTAACTAATTTTGTAAATTTTCCACTCTGATCCATATATGTTGACTTGGAGTACAAGATGCGGCTAGATCAATAACTTGACTTCATATTTTACACTAGTAACTTCTGGTTTCATGAATATTAATGGTATCACTGTATGATATTCCATAATACCAGCAATCATGAAATTGCATCACAAATGCTAATATGCTTGTGGTTTTACTTTTGTACAAGACACTGCTATATTCTGTTATCAATTGACATGGCTGAATAAACAGTCCATGCTTGTTTTACTTGATATACATTGCAACAAGAGCCACATGGCTGTTCATGCTATGTACATGTTAATTAAAAGTCTAAAGCTTTAACCTGATTATTCCATGAATGATTATGACTGAAAGGATTGATACAAATACACCGAACTCATTAAAATGTGCCCATACTATTGCAATGAAAACAATGCCCGTGGCTAAATTCATTATTTATATCTAGAGAAGAGAGTGAGCATCATTTCCTGTGGTCCTTAATCCACTTTATTTTAAAAATGAATAGTGTAATTGAACAATGGGGTACCGGCAATTGAGTAAGTCAGAGTGTATGTCACCAAAGCCAATATCAGGGTTTAAACAATCATGGCAACTGGCTTTGATTGTTGCTGGGAAAGCAAAGACCAATTTATCAACTACCGGTATAATCAAAGAGATACATTGAAACAACAGCTGGTTAAAAATGAATATAGGTGATGTGTTGACATTGCAATTTCCTGTAAAATGAAATGTGAAACTAAAAATGAATCATTGATGATCTGTGAGTAGTCCATCTATATATATGATTTTGTTTTATTTAACCATATTTATTTGAGAAACTTTGTCAAATACAATTATAAACATATGATTTGGTGAATTCAGTAGAATGCAAAATCTATGGTATTTTATCAATAATCATAGATTATGCGAGTTAAAATGGATTGTATCCCTTTGTAGGATCAATTAGATCAATGAAAAAGCTATGTCAGTAATTGCTTGCGTGTCCAACAGTATACTGGAAAATCAAATTTCAATGGACAAGTTGCTAAAATGTGATAGGAAGAATGAGGTATGGCTATAAAGGATGAATAAAACAAAATAAATTCATATCTTAGCAAATTAGCACAGTACACTATAGAGTACACACTGTGTGTTATGTGGACCAGTGAATTTTTTTACCGCTAATTGTTTTCTTTTATTTCATGTTTGAGAAGTAAGAAATTACATGCAGAATGCAAACTAAATTGTGACAAAACTTATAAATATAAATGCATCATATTAGTTTATAAACATTTATTGACGTTATGATTTAACAAGAATTTGTAGTTCAGTGTTACCTGTTTTCGATTATCCTGATTAAGGAGAAATTTTAATAGCATACAGGGTACTGTAATCCATATATAAGTATGCAATTTCAATGACATAATCAATATATAAGTTGATTCAGATTATAATATAACTAGCTAATATATATATTGTCTAATATAACTAGCTAATATATACATTGTATAATATAACTAGCTATCATATATATTGTCTAATATAACTAGCTATCATATATATTGTCTGATATAACTAGCTAATATATACATTGTATAATATAACTAGCTATCATATATATTGTCTAATATAACTAGCTATCATATATATTGTCTAATATAACTAGCTAATATATACATTGTATAATCTAACTAGCTATCATATATATTGTCTAATATAACTAGCTAATATATACATTGTATAATATAACTAGCTATCATATATATTGTCTTTTATAACTAGCTAATGTATACATTGTATAATATAACTAGCTATCATATATATTGTATAATATAACTAGCTATCATATATATTGTCTAATATGACTAGCTATCATATACATTGTATAATATAACTAGCTATCATATATATTGTCTTTTATAACTAGCTAATATATACATTGTATAATATAACTAGCTATCATATATATTGTCTAATATAACTAGCTAATATATACATTGTATAATATAACTAGCTATCATATATATTGTCTAATATGACTAACTATCATATATATTGTATAATATAACTAGCTATCATATATATTGTCTTTTATAACTAGCTAATGTATACATTGTATAATATAACTAGCTATCATATATATTGTCTAATATGACTAGCTATCATATATATTGTCTAATATAACTAGCTATCATATATATTGTCTAATATAACTAGCTATCATATATATTGTCTAATATAACTAGCTAATATATACATTGTATAATATAACTAGCTATCATATATATTGTCTAATATAACTAGCTATCATATATATTGTCTAATATAACTAGCTATCATATACATTGTATAATCTAACTAGCTATCATATATATTGTCTTATATAACTAGCTAATATATACATTGTATAATATAACTAGCAATCATATATATTGTCTAATATAACTAACTAATATATATATTGTCTAATATAACTAGCTATCATATATATTGTCTAATATAACTAGCTATCATATACAGTCTGATAATTAAAATACATAGTTAGAAAATGCAGATGAATTTGTTTTCAAATATTCTTGAGAATAAATATATTTCACACTGTTCAATTATCTAAGTTTTAAGTTGAAGATTGATTTAGTTCTATGGATTATAATGGTTTAAAAGTCATTTAATAGTATTACCATTTTCATTAGATCAATGTTGTAGAAAGACCAGTCAAAATCTGTACCATGACCTAATGAAATCATTACAAAAAGTGATAATGTGCATTGATTCAGATATTTCAAATGATAGATACAGTCCTACCCGTTTATATCGACATCGCTTATCTCGACAAGCCGCCTATGTCGACAAAAAAGCAAAGTCCCGGTCCCGTGATCTACTATTAATATCAAATTGTCATGCCTATGTCGATGTCGAGATAAAAGAAAAACGTTGATGTCGACAGAAGCCCTTGGTCCCAGCTTGAACAAATCCTTTGTTTTCAAAACGTTTATGTCGACAAGCTGCCAGTTAAGACCAATACTTTGTTTAACAATTAGTTGATCTTGCCGCCAGACTACAATTTTGCCGCCTAATCATTCATGTCGACCAGCTGTGAGTTCCGACCCATACTTTGTTTCAACAACAGTTTGATATTGCCGCCAGGTTTAAATTTCACCGCCTAATCGTTCATGTCGACCAGCTGTGAGTTCTGGCCCATACTTTGTTTAACAATTAGTTGATCATGCCACCAATTTTAATTTTCCAGCCTAACCATTTATATTTGCAAGAGGCCAGTTACAACATGTACTTATTCAACAACTAGTTGATCTTGCCGCCAGGCTTTAATATCGTGGTGGGTTAAAAGTTATTAAGTTGGCCTCTCACGGCAACTAACATAAAAGTAATGATCTCTGATAGATTATAGCATTTTCCAAAGTGATCAGTAATTAAAACAAGAGTATTGTGCTGTGAAAGTCTTCTTTTCAAGTTTATATTTATGATGGCTACCAACACCAGTGTAAAACGCAAATTAAATTTACATTCTCTGGAAACTAAATATCTGGCTGTTATTGAAGTTGAGGGTGGAGCATCTTGCAAAGACGTCTGCAAAAAATTTTCAATTAAACATAACACCCTGTCAGGATGGATGAAAGCTGATGAGTCTGTAAAGAAAGACTATGTTGAAGGTAACTGCACTCACCAAAGGAAGAAGCAGAAGACTGCTAAATTTGTAGAGGTGGAGGAAGCCACAGCAAAATGGTTCAATGAAACCACTTTATCCATAGATCGTGATATGATCATTGAAAAAGCGAAAGAATTTGCAAAAAAAACTTTGTGTGGAGAACTTCGCTGCAATAAATGGTTGGTTCAGTCGCTTTAAAGATCGTCATAATACAAGACTCAAGCAGAAAAAGCTTGCATAAAGTTCAGAATGCATGTACTCTCCGTATGTTCCATGCACACTTGTTGTGCAAACATTTAATTATAATTATTTAAATTAAATGAAATTTTATTGTAATTTTTTGGCACTGATTATGTTATAGACAATAATTTCAACTACATTTACATGTATTTGTCATTAAAATCTTTTACTGTTACATGTATGTATTTGTATTTTGAACTGCTATCTCTGAGACATATTTTAAATGTATACCACTTGTAATAATATTGTACACGTATTGCAAGAATAATTTTTTTAATACTTTTTTTTTGGTCAATTAATACAATATTATACCTTCATTAATCATATCAGCCACATATCTCTTGTTTTCTTTGATGTACTTTTCACGATGACTTATATATAAATAAATACATGTACTGTTTAAACAAACGTGTTGACAGGTTTTCATTTCCCCGTGAAAAGCCCCATCCCCTTGGTGGCCTCAATAATATGGGAACAGACTGACCAAAATCAAGGCTGATTTAAGTACATGTACTTAAGCATGCAACTAACAACTAGGCACACATGTGCTAATGCTGACATTGAATCTCTCACGTTTTTCATATCAGGATTTGACCGATGCAATATTTTATTGTGGACTTTATTACACAAAGGTAACCAAAATGTTATTTGTCAATATACAAGTGCATTTCACTCTAGTTTTGTCCTCACATACTAAAAATTTACATTGTTGTTTTCAAAGTGTAAATACTACTCAGTGATGACCGGTTACCCCTTACTGAAGAATTTAACTTGCATTTTTTTTTTTGTGCAGACCCCCCCCCCCCCCATAACACTTATCTCGACATCGACTTATCTCGACAATATTTCCTCAGTCCCGAGAATGTCGAGATAAACGGGTAGGACTGTAATTAGTATAGAGGCAGGGAATTCCTGGGTTTGAGCCCTTGCCTTGCCTTTCCATTCTATTTTGTTTATATTCACCTTGAAAGTAGTAGGATCATAGAGTGTCACCTAGTCCATCCATCAATTTATCTATCAAAGTATGTTTGATTTTTACATTTGGGTAATTCAAGCCCTGTTGTTTCGTAAGTATTCTTGTTTCCCCTGTGATATTTGACACCATTCATTTAACCACCTTTTAAACAAGTAGTGAAGAGTAGGGGGTGGGGGAGTCAATCAATCCCGTGACCTCCATTATGGTAGGTAACTGACCAAACTGATATATTCCTTTTATTTTCAAACTGTGTTTATGTGTATTGTTGGTGTAACATGTTTGCTGTTCAAATTTTGTTTGGTGTTTTTAATACTTCATCAGTTTTTAAAACTAGACTTTAATAGAATACTAACACAAGTGTAAACAAACGTATAAGTCCATTATCTCTTGTTTTGAGAACTTAGATTTCTTATCTGTGTTAGGTGAAGGACAGAACAGTGATTCAGACCACAGATGCAGAGAGAAAAACTACATCACCTCCTGGTCTGCAGGAAGCCATTGACAAACTTGTGGCAGTTTTTAATCAAGGGCGCTCCTTTGTAAGGTAAATAGTAATAGGTATTGAAAATACCATGAACTTTTATAAACCAGTGCATCTGTAACCTGGTTTTCTTTGCATACTGGTTGTATACTTTGGTATTAATAGGGGAAAATAGCGAGCATATCCTTTGTTTTTGGCAGATGCTACTAAATGTGTGGTGCAAGCAGCATGTGCAGTATATTAATGCAAAATTAAAGTTCTCATTGCAATATTGCACTTTATCACTTGATGAGCTGAGATCCGAATTAACATGAAGGAATGCAGAAATGTCAGATTCCAAGATCTAAAAATAATTGGCAAAAATATGAACATTTGAAACATTTAAAAGATTTTGAAGTTTGATGTATACCCTTATAAAAATCGCGAGCTTATTTCAAGACAGTGCACGTGCGAGCCCACGACTTCGCTGTATTGCACATAGAGGTCGGATTTGAAACGATTATGAAGTCATGGCAGGCTCGTACGAGCATTAAACACTCTCAACGCATGCATATAGCAAGCTCGCAGAAATTTTGCTCGCGCCAGCTAGTAATAAACACGCAAGCTTGTGAGGCACTGTCAACTAGCTAGCACACGCGAGCTCGCAATGAGCATACAAGCTCGTCACTGGCTGTGAACCAGCTTGTACTAGCTGGTTGACAGCATGTAACGAGCTTGTATTCTCATTGCAAGTTTAGCACGAGATCGTATGTGCAAAGTAGCAAGCTCGCAGTGAATTGTAACGAGTTCAATACAAGCTTGTGGTTAGCTACTCACACTTACATTGAGACCTTTCTACAGCAAACTTTGCAGTCCCTGGTCAATCAACAGGGAAGATCAAGCTTCATATAAAAAAAATACAGTGAACTCTCACCAAATGCAACGCAATACAAATTATGAAACAAAACTAAAATCTTGCAGCTAATGTTTTTTTTTTCTTCAATGCACCAAAATATATTTGTTTTCCTCACTGTGCTTTAGTTTTGATATATCTCTTTGTATTGTTCCAATTCTCAGAATAGATTATAGCAATACCTTTTTTGATGAACCAACAACAATAAAAAAAAGTAATTATAACAAGAAATGTCATAAATGGAAAGTGAGATTTCTATTTATTTCAATAATTATTAAAAAAAACAAAAACATAAGTTTTAGAATCTAATACAATAATTAAAACCAACAGACTGACTAGAAAAATTAACATCAGATGATATTTTACTATTTAATAAATCCAACTGACTGAAGAAAATCATAAAGTTTAAAGGACATATAAAAAATTTACGTTAGGGACCTTCGTTTAGTATGTACACATGGAGGGGGGTAATCAAAATGCACACGCTTGCATATAGTGTAAGTTCCTACTGATAATGTACGTATGCATATGAAACAGGGTGGATGGGTGTGAAACCTCTATAATAATTTGACTAATATGTAACCTGTTAGACTGGCTTCAGTCTACGTTTGAACTGTAGCGGACACTAGACAAACTTTGGCTTGGCATCAAGAGTATGTACTATGTACACAGGCGGGGGATGTCTTAATAAGTATGCATGGGGGGGAGGGGGCCATTCTTTGCCAGATTTGTGCGTATGTACTAAATGGATGGTCAATTTATTTTGGGGAACATCTGGCAGTCCCCACTTGCTGTTGATGATATTCATTCATAGCTGGTGATGCCTATCTCTATCCACAGTGCTCAATGAACCAACCTCACTAAAAGTAACTGTCATAAATAGAAAATGAAACTTCCATGCTTTATGATTGTGTTAAAAACAACATAATTAATTTTTTGAATCTAATACAATTAAAATAAACAAATGGACTACAAACTTAAGATCACATGACTTTTTAAATATCTTAATAAATCCAACTCGTAAGCTGTTTTGAAGTAAAATGTCTTTAAAATCAGCACATTTCATTTAGGTAACGTCTAGCTATGCCACACTTGCTGTTGATTATACTGTTGAACTCATTCAAAGTTTCTGATGCCTCACTCTCTTCACATGGCTCCTTGATGTAATCTGTTGAAAAACACCAGATGAAGCAGCAAGCTGATGTTTATTAGGTTTTTCGTGCTCTTGTATTGCATGCCCAGTAGCGAAATCACATTACACAATTTGCAAAACGTAGAGTTTTCTCCTTTACCAGATTGTTTTGCAAATCTAAACAGGACGGTACAATTGTCATTCCAGCTCTGTTTTCTTGTCTTTCACGGATAAAATTCCGAATTATTCTTCTTTCCTATTCAACATGATTAGAAGTTGCATATTACGAAGATGAGATACAGTGACAGCGGTAACTGTTTGCAAAATCCAATATGGCGGGTAAATACAGGCATGGTAGCCTCAATTTTGAATGAACCAATCATATTAAAGAACTGTATTTCCTATATACATGCAATACATCGCTATCATAATGGAACAGAGTGCCCATACTAAACTGAATATTGCATTGAATTTTTTTAAATTATTTTTAAATTTTAGAAAAAAAACATTTTTTGCACAAAAAACGTACACCTGTAATCTGGTTCAAAATATGGAGAAAAAAAACGGTATTTGTGTTATAGGCAGTCAAGTAATACACAAGACTTTCAGATGAACAGCTCAACCTTTTAACTTCAATCCTTGGCCTTAATGAACCTAAAAAAGTGCTTTGTTTCTACAGGATGTATAAAGATGGAATTCTGTTTCAATCTTTACATTATTCTGCAGTTTCAGAATGAAACTCGTACACTGTTATTTTCTGCGAAAATGATGAATCAAGAAAACTTAGCCATGCTGAGAAATATATTGAAGTTTATACACAGTGTCACAGAAATTGTACCATTGATTGTTTGTGTTAAGCACAATATTATGCAGTCATAAAGGAACTGATTCTGAAGTTTCGTTCGAAAATGGCGTGATTGATGAAAATCATGTTAATATAGTCCATTTGAAATCTAAGTATGTGCAGTACAAAATAGTTCCAGTTACAAATGTCAAAGACTTGTGTGTGTATATTCAATTAAATGATGGCAAGAACACTGCTTTTACTAATGTGTGCCCCCCAATTCTGTTGAATATGATTGATAAATATACATTCATGTAGTAAGTCTGGACCATGCAGACATGTGTGTATATATATATATATATATATATATATATATATATATATATAATATTGTACACATTTTCACTACTATTTGTATGAATCCTTCATGTACTTATCCTTAAAGCTTTGTACATATTTTATTGTTGCAATAGATCAATTATCTAGTTTTAATAGCATTTGTTGTCTAAAGACACCTCATCTTGTAAAAATCTGTGCATCATATATATATATCTATACATGTATAAATGTAAATGTAGAGGGAAGGCCTGACCAAATGAGCTTCTTTTAATAAAGTCATTATTACCAAGGGTGGCCAACTAGACGACCTAGCAAATAACTATTAGAAGTGGAATTTCAATACCTTTTTCAAAACAAGTCAAGATTATTGTTTTGATATGCAAATTAATGATTTTATACACAAAATGTTACATTTTCTAGTAATTTAATTTTTCACCATATCTATTTTATAGATAATTAATTTATCTGCAGGGTTTGCTAGCAAGATCGTTTGAGCAACTTTACTTGAATGTAGCCAAATTACTTCTATGAGCTCAGTGTGAGCTCCAATGTAGTATGCGAGCTACAGTTAAGATCGTAAGAAGCATGCTACGAGCTATCACAAGCTCACGCAAGCTTGATTTAGGATTGCATTTTTATAAGGGTATATATGACTTTTGTGTCCATTTAAATTTAGACTTAAAATGGATGCCCATAATAATTCACATTACATTTTTGCCTTGAGAGGCAACTTTACCAATGTGCAAGAAAGAGATAAAGGTAACTTTAAAGCAAAAATTAAATGTTTTATTTGACATAATTTGAGCCAAAAAATTAGATGATGTTCTGTGATTAGATACAAATAGGTACAAATATACACATTTGCATTACTTCTGCACGTGTATATTGATAAATTCAACTTTGTGAAAAGTGTATGCAGAGCAGAAATATGCTATTCAGTAATATAAATTGTGGAATCTGTGCTATGGACTCTTCGAGTGTGTGGCAGACAAGAGGCCACAGTCTCATTGCAAATGTGTCCTTGTTTTTCTGTATACATGTTTCAAAAAATGAAAACATGCACACAGTTTTGAAATAAAGAAAAAATGTACAAGTCACTTTGAAGATGAGAGATATTAATACACCTGGAAAAGATAAAATAACAAACATTGGGCATACATTATGGCTGTATGCTTGCTTTGTACTTACATCTGTGTGTAAATGTACATGTCAAACTTCAGTGAACAATTACATGACAACAAATGTAAAAATTAGATGTGGTGACACACTATACTTTCATAGCAGACAATTTTAAGATGCTGCATGAATGCATCATATCATGTGTTGAAGTTTTTCCAGAAATTTATTTTCTGTGCCACACACAACTTCATGTATGTATAAATTATGTAAATCACTTTATATGAGGTCAGCCAACGTGTTTTCACAACATGTGTAGGAGATATAAGTTGGGATTCTGCACTTTCTGTAAACTCTAATCACTACCAAATATTTAGGAGTCCATTTGTTTTTAAAAGAAATAATATGTTTTTTTTCTCCAAAGATTTTTTAAAAAACAATAGATTCTATTATAAAGTCTCAAGCATATTGCACAAATATTAAAAGCCCCTTGACAGGAAATTACAACATTCTCACTTATCCTTTAAATGGTCATTGATAAAAATACATTAATTGCATTGGGCATAAGGGTCCTTGAAAAAATTGGATAAAGTCCTTGAATTATGTCACACCAAAGGTGTATGAATCCTGATTATGTGTCAATATCAGTAGAACTTTGTATATGTTTTTTAATATTTTTCTTTGCTTTCTTTTAGGCCATCGGGAACAGAGGACATTGTCAGAGTGTATGCTGAAGCTGATACACAGGTTAGTATAGCTTTAAGACAAGTTTTAGAAGAGAGCACATCCATACAGCTGTATTTAGGATAGCATAGCTTTAAAGGTGACAAAAACCCGGACATGCATACTTTTATTGTAAATAGAAGGATATTTAGTAGTTTGTGTATTTAATCTATCCCAACTATTTGTTTATTTGCATCTTATGTATTTGCACTTCAATTTCATAAAAGAATACTGTCCTGTTTTGCGAGATCACACGGAATTACCCTGCCGCGAATTTGTTAGCTCCCTTCCAAATACACAGGATGTGACGTCATTTGAGACGTATACAAGTCATATTCAGTTTGTGCAGCGAAGTGTTAAGTAGAAACAAGATGGTTCAATACGCAGCTCTAAATTGTGTGAATCAAATATACAAGTTAAGTGTCTCAAAATATGTCTTGCAAATTAATCTTTTACGAAGAAAAACAAAAATAAGGAACATATTGAATACTTTGTTCTTCTTCTATACCACCGCTGGGCAACTCCCGAATTGCACAGAGAACCCATATGAAAGGGTACCTTAAACATTTTAGGAAAATCTTTAAAAGGACTAATAAATTAAAAAAGACTCAAGTATGGAGAAGTACAATTTAAATTTTAAAAAATGTATGGATCTCCACTTGAGCACGGTCGAACTCGTTATGAAATAAATAGACAATGCGATGAACGACACGGAAAAAATACAAGCCGTAAAAACAAAAGTTTCTTTCCCCCCCCCCCAAACAAAGATGGTACATCGTACTTCTTTCAAAATTAAAAATCAAATAAATGAATATAAAAAAAATTGTGAAAAAAGTCTTATATATCACATACATATAGCACCGACATCAATATCATATATGGAGTACAGGTGACCTCTAGCCAAGGTCGACAAAATGAACTAGGGAAAGAATTAGATGAATAAAACCCACTCGAATGATCAACCCTATAGAAACACTAAAGATACAAATACCCCATCACAGTTTGACTATATAAACAGAAATTTTAGGAAGGTGAGATAAAATATATTAAAAAACACCAAACTATACATATCGGGAGTAACATACCAACGCATGAAAATTTTGTTCCTTTGTTTTCGAAAATGGGAGTGGGGATCTGTCTGGTGCCCGCCACCCCACCCCCCACCCCCCAAAATAGATGTGTAAATAACAGAAGTTCCAGACAGAAGATTGTTTTTTTTTTTCTCACATTTCTAAAGGAATCTAAAAGGCGAGCTGTATGAGCAATCAAATTAAAGAGAGATGGCTTTATGCTAACTCAACACACCACTTTGTTCCAGAGACATTTCGAGCTTGAATATTTCTCTAAAGACCCAAGAGCAGCGCCATTGTCAGAATTTGACGAGTCCTGTTTAACTTTATCCCACGAATTTATCCTGTAAGGTTGGATGTTAATATAATATTCTACTTCGGGAATGTTGTTCTTGTTGTTGTTGTAGGGTTAAACGCCATTTTCAGCACACGATAGGCTATACATGGCGGCCAGTATTTATTGGTAGAGGAAGAACCCGGGAAACCCCCCAGAAAGAACCA
This sequence comes from Unio delphinus, assembly GCA_029339505.1. Taxonomy (NCBI): domain Eukaryota; kingdom Metazoa; phylum Mollusca; class Bivalvia; order Unionida; family Unionidae; genus Unio; species Unio delphinus. The sequence continues at coordinate 1,177,308 of JAQISU010000360.1, forward strand.
CCGACCCACGAGAAGCTACTAGCAATGGATTTTACATAATGTATTATGTAGAAAGATATGACACAATAACGCATGACCGATTGAATAATGACTTTGTTTACCAATTCAAATTTCAACCTCAATTGAATTATCATTTTGTACATCCGCTTGTGCAGTTGGAGATATGTATACAAGTGGATGCGACACTCAAATGTATAAATCCAGCTGTCCAAATGAAGATGGTTTCACCATCTAAAGCATAGAGAAGTGTTCTGATTTTAGTCATGGATGCGGTGTAGTAAGCTACAAATGAATGATGATAAGCTGAATCCATTCGCCCAAAATTAACAGAAAAAATTAAAATCAGCGAATTTTCCATTAAATAAATAAATAAATAATAGTCCGGAGAAGTACAATTTATTTTTTTTTAAAAAATGTATGGACCTCCACTCGAGCACAGTCGAATTCAATATGGATTAATAGACAATGCGAAGAACGACACGGAAAAAATACAAGTTATAAAACAATCAGTTTCTTTCCCTCCCTCCCCCACCCACCCTTAACAATTTTTTTTGTTGATTTTTTAAAAAATATATATCAAATGCCTATAGCACCAACATAAATAGCGTACAGGTTATCTCTTGCCAAGGTCGATAAAATGAACTGGGGAATGAATTTTGAGATTATATGAATAAAACCTACTCGGATGATCAATCCAGGAAACACTAAAGATACAATACAACTCAAATTTTAAGTACATAAACGGAAATTTTAGAAAGAGGAGAAAAAATATATATTTAAAAAAAACCACCAAACTACATATCGGGAGGAACACACCAACGCATGAAAACTTTGTTCCTTTGTTTAAGAAAATGGGGGCTGGGATCTGTATGGTTCCTGCCACCCCCACCCCCCAAAACAGATGTGTGAATAATATAAGTTCCAGACATAAGATTAGTTTTTTTCACATTCCCAAAGGACCCTAAAAGGAGAGCTGTATGGGAGATCAAATTAAAGAGAGAAGGCTTCATGGTAACTCAACACACCAGGTTGTGCCAGAGACATTTCGAGTTTGAATGTTTCGCTAAAGAACCAAGAGCAGCGCCATTTTTTTTTCAAAATCTGACAAGTCCTGTTCATCTTTGTCCCACGAATCTATCATTTAAGGTTGGATGTTAATGGTATATTCTACTTCGGTAATGTTATTGTTGTTGTTGTTGTTGTTGTAGGGTTTAACGTCATTTTTTCCAGCACACGATAGGCTATAAATGGCGGCTAGTATTAATGATGGAGGAAGAACCCGAGAAAAACCCCTGAAAACACACCGACCCACGAGAAGCTACTGGCACGCTTTCTCACATACCCCACAGGCCGAATCTGAGACTCGAACCCGCGTAGACAGAGGTGAGATGGCAGTAATCCAAAAGGAGAGCGCTTTAGACCACTCGGCCACTTGGGCTATCTGGCTGATTCTTCAAACTTCTGATTCGGACCATGTGAAATATTATTCAGTTTTGTACAGGATTTAAACGTGAAATTTAAAATTGCTGTTAAAGATGATTTTCTCATTATGTCCGAACCCAAGTACGTCGAGCAGTTCAAATATGTATTTAAGGTAACAAAATCCCGTTAGTAGTGTAATGATATATAATGAAATGAGGTAAACATTATTATTTTGCATCGGCAATTTAGTAGTGAAATATTTTTTAAACTTGTTGTTCAACTTTAAATAATTTGCTTCATTAAGAACTAATAAAATTACGAAAATACTAACAAATAAGAAGAAATAGACTAAACTATGTTGAACTAAGTAGAGACAGTATTTCCCGAGTATGCGTCAATGCTGTTTTTTTTTTTTATTTATCGAGTTCAAGTATCATTCATTATTAGGTTGAAGCTCTTTCATATATAAAATATATCAAATAATTTTGAAGAGCAGAGCAAAAGGGACAGATGTCTCTTCTGTTTCGTTAAGTACAGAAGCTGAATTGATCAAATGGAAAACTTGAAAAGTTACAAATTTTTTAATTTTAATAAGTTATTAGGTTAAAGAAAGACAACAATAAACAAAACCTTAACAACCATGTGGCGACATCTCACAATTATTATATAGGATCTTTCTACCTGTTCTCTATGGGACGAGTTCTCCATAATTCTTTATCAACAATGCCGGTGTGTATAGTGTCTCAAATGACGTCACTTCCGCTATTTGTGAGGGGGAGGGAAGCGTGTTGTTTTATTCAAGACGGATCGGGATATATGATCGGTTTTTCATACATTTCTTCGTAACGAGTAAGAATGAAATGTTCAAATTTTCAGAAAGTGACCAATATACATATAGCAAATAATATAAAAAATTTGAGCGAATTTCATTTTTGCATGTTTGTACCCTTTAAATAGCTGGTTGATATGCAGATTATTACAGCTTTAAAACAAGTTTTAAGTGTCAGAAGAAGGCACTTGTACACAACTGCTTTTCTTCTCTGGTCCTGCAAAGATGAATGACTGTGGGCACATGCACATTAGGTCATGGTAGTTCTTTAGTACTTTTTTGGGATTCATTCATGTGCTGTACTTCAATGATTATGGAGGCAGCAGTGTGTGAGTTAAATACCCAAAAGCAAAACCTAAAGGTAATTACAAAAGCACACAAAGGTAGTTCATAATTACCAACCCTTGGTACCAAGATGATTAATCCCACACATATAAAGTTTTGTGTTGCAGGCAGCCATGCTTGACATATAGTGCTGTGCAAAAAGCTTCACGCTTTGGCAACAAGCTGACTTGTATTTCAATACTTAAACACTTTGATTAATAGTTAGGCGTATAATTGTAATACAAATATCACATTTTGCTGACTCTTGATAATTTAAAAGCATATGCATAGCTCAATACTTCTTACTTTGTGTACATTGAAGATACTACTGCATTCTTTTTAATGTCAACTGCATTCTTTTTAATATCAGCTGCATTCTCTTTTATGTCTCTTTTCGCAGTCACACAAGTTTGAGTATATAAATGTTTTCAACTTATTTATAAATATCAGTACATTATGTTGGCACATACATGTATGTCACACAGATGTACTGTATAATAGATTATTCAAAAAGGCTTTATTTTAACAATATTAGTGATGATTCCATCTTCAGCATCCATGAAAATTTTATATAATGTAATATATTTGACAAATAAAAATATCTGACAAACAAAAGTGTCCAGTCAAAGACCATGAAAAATGTCATAAAATCAATATTAAAAATTTTGGCCACACAAAAAACTTACAAAACATTTTGTTTCTGTTGTATAGATCCAAAATATAAATTGAAAGAAGCATGGTAATTATCTCTTCCAGAAATTTACATTTATCTCACACTGTAAATTTATATCACTTCATTCCAGGCCAATGCGGACAAACTTGCCTATGAAGTGTCACTTCTTGTGTACCGGCTAGCTGGGGGAATAGGAGAGGAACCCAAGCTTATCTCGTAATAGTTGGAGAATGCCTGCAGTCAAAATATGCATTACCTTTGTAATAACCCATACACTTGGTGTAGCAAAGTTTATAAACTTTTTTGTTAAAAACTTTATACATATTCATTGTCAGTTTAGAAAATTCCAAAATCTCCTTTCCATGTAAGACATGTTGTCCAAAATGTTATTTTAAATTTCTGATGTTAATGGCTCAGTTTTTGATTAATTCAGCAGACAAGGTTGATAAACATGGCATCTGGATAAAATGAATGTTGTCTGTTTCTAAATGGGAAGCTTCCAGAAGGTTGCCATGTCCTGTGCATGTTATTGACACTAGCCATTGATGTACCTTCCTGAATACAAGACTGTTTACTGCAGAGAGGCGATCAGTCTTATTGAAAAAAGATGTGATTATTGTTATAAACTTGATTATTTAATATGTAAATGAAATACATTGGAATATTTTTAATCATATTGTATCATTACTTCTTTTAGGAGTAGCTTGAAATATTGTGTATCTATTTTCCAGCTTACTAGCTTAACTAAATCAATCATTCTTACACATGTATCAGGAATCAACCTTGACTTGAATATTCAGTCTAAAGTGACATCTTCTTTTGGACAGAATAAAGAGGTATGTGAGAATTAAGCAAGGAGAAGATGTAATATATATATAACTTTTGGTTCTCTTATTTTAACTATATCCTCTACTTTACATTATGCATAATGTATTTAACAGTGATTTTAAGCAGTAGTTTTTCTCAATGTGATTAAACTTAGATCTCCGCTGTTATACATGAAGATCTGACAGTGTCCACTTAGGGGACATGTTCTAGTAACCTATGTTTTTACCATAATCACTACTTTTACCAACCAATTAGATGAAGTCTAATATCTTTTCATTGGAGATAAAGCACTGTGGACCAAGAGCATGAATGTGGTGGCGCTCTACAGTTTCGTACTTTGCATAGGGTTAGAATTTTAAAGAAAAATAATTTTCTGGGATTTCTTCACTGGTTATACTGGCAATATAATAAAGACTTTGTATATCTTAGGTGTTGGGAGAAGAACTTTCAATTCCCTTTATTTTGATGTATGATTGATGGGTGTACTTTAGGTTCTAGAGTATACAGCTTGGGCTAACATAAGATCTGCTCATGTAAACAAACTGCTAGCTCCGCATGGTCATTTTCACTCCCTGGACTTCAGAGGTAAATTGTAGAAAAATGGTACGATAACTTTTTTTACTTTTCAGATATTTTGTAATTTGTTCATTGCACTTTCAGAAGCTGCTATTGCCTACTTCAGCAAAATTCGTTTTCCCTAGTTTAATAACTGCTAAAGTTAGTGTACTTTTGATTAATTCTGGCTAATTTTTCAAGCACAAGGGAGCATCCATTTTGTTGTACCATGCGCTTAGATCATTTACAATTTCCACAAGTGCAGTATCCAAAGAAATATCAGCCACATTACATCAAAGTAGCATTGAGATATGCCAACATATTCTCCATTGTGCATGTTACAAATGCAAACAACTTCACCTCACATACGTCACTATCTGAAAAGTACATATTAACTGGTGAGCGCCCCCATAAAGAGCATTCAGGTGTATACCCATGGAGTTATATTTATTGCTGTTTGTATTAATATTGGCTCATTTAGTTTAAATTCACTGCAGTTTAGAACTTAAATATCTTTACATTCCAAATTCTGCTTTAATTAAGCGGCTGCAGGTGGGCTTGAGAAGAGTTATGTCCCTTTCTATTGTACACAATACGACATAGACTAGTGGCAATTAGAAACCTCTGTGTGTCATTGTTTTTAAAAATGTTTCATTAATTTCACATTTCTCAAGGAAGATGCTATCAGTTCTTCTTTGAACTGGTAATAATTTGGATATTTTTCCCTGTTTTTTCATTGTCAAATTAAACTATTAACAAAATTTATTTTTTTGGTATTAAATAATTTTGTATTGACATATAAAAAAAAATTCTGTAGTATCATATGGTCATGGTTTATTAAGCTAAGTCAGAAATATTTCAAACTAAATTAACAGTTCAAGATATAATGACATATAAAAGAGCTTTAACTCAACATACACAAGTCTACAGCAAGTGTCACATTTGGACAGGCTCACATGAACAACATGGTTATAGAATAATTTATGTAACCTTTCGTGGGAAAAGAAAGATTGCTTTGGCTCACCGACTAAGGTTCTATGTTGAAACTATGATAAATTCACTACCATATCAGTGTGACGTATCACATAGATGCCATACAAAAACATGATCATTTATCACTTGAACCAAAAAAGAGAAAATTTGGCTAGAAAATCATGTAAAGCCTATGGTGAATGCCAAGGCAATATGGGCTAGGGGGAGTGGTGTATACTGTGATAGTCAGGTACATTTAATAATTGTTACATGCATTCATTTAAAGGATTTAAAGTGTATGGATGTTCATTGGGTATAAAATTATTTATTGAATTAGCAAACATTGAATTTTGTACAAGTTTTCTGTTGCTTTTTTGTTTGTGTTTGATGTAGCATATGTACTTGTACTGAAGACTTGATTTCCTCTTCCTATCTTTTACTGTTCTCTGATCTCATTCTGCTATGAGCTAAAATACTGGATCAGACTGAGTAGAACAATTCCATGAGACTTGGTCAGTGGGAGTGTAAAGTTTCCTGTACCATACTCAGAGCTATGAGGGAATGAATGACATAATGCATCAAAATTTCTGCTCCATACTGATATTTTAGGTGCATAGGTAAAAATGATATTGTGCAAGCTCTCGCACTTATTTGTGTTTAGAAAGTGTGAAATTTTACTTAGCTTGACATCTAAGACAAAATTTCTTAGTAAATATTCAAGCTTTTTAATATAAGAAAGATTTAAATGTTTCCCATATGGCAGAAATTTTGAGTAATAGGATGCTAAATGGGCAAGTCAGTCACTCCAACTTTGGCCTTGTAGCAAGAAAGTGCCAACATCGCATTTTAATTTCCTGTGCCTGGGCCTCACTTTCTATGCCCTTGGCACTTTTCTGGACAGGCAGCCTGTTCTGCTTCCTGCAGATTGCAGTTTGTACATTTAACTGTTAAAAAGGCACACAGTCCTTGAGTTTTGCTTTTTTATACATCGGTGGATTATATCGCTTGCAATTTCCAGCTCAGTCATACATTATGCACAATGTTCCCAATATCCTAGTTAGTTTTGGTATGTTCATAATTACATTTCCATTGATGTTGACAACACGCTGCAACATGTGACCCAACAATTAAGTTTTCTTCATTTCTTTCTTTCTCCAATTCAGGGCAAAGCTTGGGTGCACTTTATTTGGGCCACAGGAAGATAGTGATTCTTCATATACATCAATTCTTGGGCGCTTTATTTGTGGAGATGTAGAACCAGATTGCAACCTGAATAGGTTGGTCACTCTTGGATACTCGTAATCCATAGTCCTATGGTTGACTGTGTTGTATGAACTCTTGTGGACAAATAGCTATTTTCTTAGCTCTTCCTTTAGCCATGTTTTCTTAGATAGTGGCTAATGTGGGTTGATGTAGTATTAGTGACATCATGGTTGCCAGTTGTTCCTGGTTGTGATGGATCTTAGTATGTAACATCATAATCAGGCTGGGGCTTAAAATTGTTGGGAAACACACCTACCCCCTTTTTTGGCATACAAGTCTGCATGTTTTGGTTTTATAATTAATTTTACCATATAAAGCAGTCAACATATTTGATTTTCATTGTAATCGATTATGTATGTAATCATCAATCACATTCCTGGTCCATGGAATGGTCTCACCAGGAGTTAATTCCCCTTGACTTTTCATTTCAATTCTTTGACATACAAGCATTAGTGCAGATTCAAATTAGATTACTAGTGCCGGGGAAAAAAGTAATTATTTACAAACAAAATATATATTTATGTCTACTGTTATGAATTTATAGCATCAAGGACTTTTTTTCTTAATCCAATGCTGGACAATTTTTGCACTATTACCTCAAACTTTATGGAATTTTCCTCACTTTTCTCACTTGATTTACATGTATACATGACCCAAGTATAGTTTGCAACTTTGGAAATGATCTAAATACATTATTTGATGTTTGGATTGAAAAATAAAACAAATAATTCATATGCATTTATTCTTGAATGTCTTTCTTTAATGTCAAAATAATAGCATTTCCCAGTGACGTTAAAATACAGTTTTGACGTCATGAAGCTACATTTAAGTTACTTCAGAGGGGTATAGTAAATTAACTATGTATTTGTAATTTTGGAAGTAAATACCATGTATGATATATCAATATGTTTGAAATTGACAGCAGAATATGACAAGTTTTTCAATAAGTTGAAAACACATCTTTAGTGGTTCTTTAAGGTGGCGCTCTACAGTTTCGTACTTTGCATAGGGTTAGAATTTTAAAGAAAAATAATTTTCTGGGATTTCTTCACTGGTTATACTGGCAATATAATAAAGACTTTGTATATCTTAGGTGTTGGGAGAAGAACTTTCAATTCCCTTTATTTTGATGTATGATTGATGGGTGTACTTTAGGTTCTAGAGTATACAGCTTGGGCTAACATAAGATCTGCTCATGTAAACAAACTGCTAGCTCCGCATGGTCATTTTCACTCCCTGGACTTCAGAGGTAAATTGTAGAAAAATGGTACGATAACTTTTTTTACTTTTCAGATATTTTGTAATTTGTTCATTGCACTTTCAGAAGCTGCTATTGCCTACTTCAGCAAAATTCGTTTTCCCTAGTTTAATAACTGCTAAAGTTAGTGTACTTTTGATTAATTCTGGCTAATTTTTCAAGCACAAGGGAGCATCCATTTTGTTGTACCATGCGCTTAGATCATTTACAATTTCCACAAGTGCAGTATCCAAAGAAATATCAGCCACATTACATCAAAGTAGCATTGAGATATGCCAACATATTCTCCATTGTGCATGTTACAAATGCAAACAACTTCACCTCACATACGTCACTATCTGAAAAGTACATATTAACTGGTGAGCGCCCCCTGTGTATCGAATAATTTGATTCAGTTTTAAAGTTTGATAGCTGTATTTCCATTGGCTAATTCAAAAGGTCACCAGAACATGACCCTTAAGTAGTCATCAGATCTTCACGTAGGACAGCGAAAATCTGATGTTAATCAGATTAGTGTTTATCATCCAGTAGAAAATTCTGTTTTGTATGTACAGTGCAAACCTGCTATAAAGCAATAATTGGGGTCCAAAAAATTGGATCACGTTAATAGTGGGTCGCATTAATTCATATTTTTACAATTTTAATTGATAGGGGTACCTAGATTACAGGAATGTTAGTACAAATAGGTAAATATACCTAATCAACTGCCACTTGCGAGATTTAATTTTTTTTATTTTCCACAACTTGACTAGCAAATAGTCAGAAACATTTCCAAACCCCTTTGATAATTTATATGACAGCACATGTGCAGAAGGTCGTCACACCTTATTGTTTATCCATTCAGATCATAGAGGTCACTGATGTTACAGATATGAACTTCAACAACTATTTGTTTAAGAAGTTAAAACCAAATTAAATGTGAATCTTTTGAGAGTCAGTATTTTTGGTAAAATTTTGAAAAGAAATGAAATGGCTTGTTTGGTTTGCAGTTGATTAACTGTTTATCCCTGTTTCTAATTACAATGATTAATTTAGGTACTTCTGTCAGTTTGAATTAATTACAATCTATAATTCCTGTGCTTATGTAAAGTGAAATAGACAAAATAAATGATGTAGAGACCATGAAGGCACATAATCATTTAGTAAGAGATTGACTATTTGATTAGGTGCCTTTTGAAATCAGTACACACGTTTCTTCATTTATCTTGAGAATTACTTTTTCTTTTATCTAATATAATGGAAGAGTAATGCTTTATGTTTTTGATACGAATAAGAGCAGATGAGGATTTTCTGGATTTTTTATAGCCAGATTTTTTTCTTCTCTGAACAGTTTCATTCCTGGCCTTGAAAATGAAATGTCAACCTTAACAGGGCCATATTTGGAAGTGTGTCCATGTATTTTCTGTTGAAAATGAAATGTCAACCTTAACAGGGCCATATTTGGAAGTGTGTCCATGTATTTTCTATTGAGGACATTTGTAAATTCCTTTTATCAACTGTTGTTCACCTGCATGTGTTAGAGACTCTTGTTTCTGACATTGATATCAACACCTGTTAAAGCTGCAATACCAGAGGCTACAACAAAGTATCTAGTCAGCTGGGTTGATGGAGAGTCTCAAAAGCCATAAAAATTGTCATCCAGTGTACATCTGCAGAATTACAAGGTGAATTTGTTTTCACTTTTTTAATAGAATGGAAAAGTTAACATTTTTTTGCATCTTAGTCACCCACTAAACCTGGCAGTGTGACTCCATATATATTTATAGATATACATTCCATTCATGAATTATTAATTCAGAAATACAAAAATTTACCTATGGTTTTATATATATATATATATATATATATATATATATATATATATATATATATATATTCACACCCACCCTCTCTCTCTCTCATATCTTTGCTAGACATTTATTATGTTCACCATTTATTGTAATGCTGTATTTACCACTGTGTAGATCTTTAGGGTTGAACAAATCCATTTGCCAATGCTTAATCATGGGCAAGTCAAAATACAGAGTGAGAAAGAGGTTATGTTTAATTGTGAATACTGTTATTTCCTGCAGTTTTTATACCCTTCAAATATCGGCATATCTATATAGTATTTACATGTTTATATCGTAATACACTGTTAAGATTTGTCACTTTTCATATTGTTGTCAATGTAAGTATGCATTTTCTTGTGCAGACATGATACTAGTATTGTCTACTATTTTTTATAAAGTTTTGACAAAAGAGGAGTAAATATTTATTTATGAACTTGTTATATGTTACATTCTAATCATAATATTTATAAGGATATTGGATTTGCCAACCTTTATGTTGGTGGTTAGGCTCATCCCAAGTCATTATGATGGCCATATAGACCTGGGCTGACTTTCTGGTTCGCTGAAATGTACCAAGCTTGCTATTAAAAGTCAGCTTTTCAGAGAATGTTTTCATGCATGTTGTTGATTTCAAGGTGTCTAAGCAATAATTTGTATTTACTTGAGTGATTTTTCTTATAGGTGTGTTTGGAAATAAAAGACATCTATAATGATTAGTCATATGTATTCTCAAAATATATGATAAGCTTACCAAAACATCCACCAGTCACATGTGGCGTTTATTATGTTATGTATGCATAATTATTGGATATATACTATTTGGCAAATAATTACATGGATAAAATTAGATATTCTTAAATCATTCAGGTGTTTAAATAAATAAATAAATTACATAACCATTCTAATAAACGTCAAACTATGTTATTGTTGGTGTGGTCAAAATACAAGTTTTTATTAGCTTAACATGAAAACAAAAAAAGCACTTGAGTAACTTCTTTACACAAATGAATCTAATGAATGTGTTGCAAAGATAAATAGCCAGTGTTACAACACATGCAAGAAAGTTCCAGTTGTCATGGAGTTATGGGTATCCCTGGTTAAAGTATCACAAAGAAAATGATCTCATATTCTACAGACACTGTCTTTGCTTTTGTAACTCTACTTACATTCATTTCTCCATTTATCCTCATTTGCATATCTGTATAAATGTAGTTAGATTTTTTAAAAAGAATAAATTTAATAATTGACATAATTACTTTAAAATGCAAAAAAAGATAAATCTTAGCATAATAAGCTGTTGATTTGTAAGCAAAATATAACTTAAAGAAAACATACATATTAAGTTTTACCTTAAATTTAAATTGTTGTTGCAATATTATGTTGTCATATTTTTTAGAACTCCGATCTCCAAAGTGCAAGTTCAATTTTACAGTCAGCTTTCCTAGGTAACATTACTTAAATTTGTTCAGCACTGATCTTGTTAAAAGAGGAAAGTTGTGGCAACTTTTATACATTATTGCAGATTTGACCAAAGATTAATGTTGGACTAACCATGGTCATTTTTGTATTCTTATTTAATGGTTAAAATGGCATAGGAAACTTGTTTGAGTGATCACCTTACATGCATGCAAACACATGCTTTGTTTTAAATAAAAACTAGTTTTATAAAAAAAACAATTGCTAGTTGTAATTTTAGCCATATTGTGGAAGGTAATCAGATATTAGGTACCTGGTGTTTTTTCTAATGTACTTATTTTTTAGCCATATTATTTACTTTTAGTATATGTAAATGGTATTGATTTTGATGCTGTTTTTTTAATAACAAGTTTAACAGGGAGCTTTGTTTAGCATGTAGAATGACATTAGTATATCAAGCTAATTAGGATACATTAAGACCTTTAGTCAAACCAGTGGGGATAATTAGGACCTTGAGTCAAACCAGTGGGGGATACATTAAGACCTTTAGTCAGGCCAGTGGGGATACATTAGGACCTTTAGTTAAGCCAGTGGAGATACATTATGACCTTTAGTCAAGCCAGTGGGGATAAATTAAGACCTTTAGTCAAACCAGTGGGGATACATTATGACCTTTAGTCAAATCAGTGGGGATAATTAAGACCTTGAGTCAAGCCAGTGGGGATACATTTAGACCTTTAGTAAAACCAGTGGGGATAAATTAAGACCTTTAGTCAAGCCAGTGGGGATACATTAGGACCTTTAGTCAAGCAAGTGGGGGATAAAGACCTTTAGTCTACCAATGGGGATAAATTAAGACCTTTAGTCAAGCAAGTGGGGATAAATTAATACCTTTAGTCTACCAGTGGGGATACATCAGGACCTTTAATCAGTCAAGTTGGGGATACATTAGGAGCTTTAGTCAAGTCAGTTAGTTAGGCCAGTGGGTATACATTAAGACCTATAGTCGAGCTGGTGTGGGGATACATTAGGACCAATACTCAAACCAGTGGGGATACATGATAACCTTTAGTCAAGCCAATGGGAATACATTAAGGCATTTAGTCAAGCCGGTGGTGGATACATTAGGGCCTTTAGTCAAGCCAGTGGGGATACATTAGGAACTTTAGCCGGTGGGGGGAAACATATATTCAAGGTATTTTTATGGTGCTTATATCTCATGTTTGATCATGGCTATGCAATAAAGCAAATTAAAAATAGAAGGAATTTATTGTTTTCCTTTCCCTTCCTCTTTGTGAGAATGAAATATTGAAGAGCTTCCATTTATGTTAACTAAAGGTAGACCCCATCCCCTTTTGTTTCAATTAGCCTTCAAGAGACAATGAATCCTATTCTTTCTTTGATTAATAAAATTGAGACAATACCAGTCTATTCTACTTTTCATTACCTATCTTTACAATGTTTTAACAAAGGCATTAGCTGTAAAATTAAGTTGTATAGGAGATGGCCACATGCAGAATACACAATTCATTTGGTTTTTACACATTTTGCTTGTTTGATTAGGATTTTTAACATAGCTTTAAAAAAAATTCAGTCATATCACTACAATGTCTGCAGTGAGGCAGTTTATAGTGATGTCTAGCACTGGGGCATCATGTAGCATGATGTCCCACCCAGTCACATTATCCTGACACCAGGTCTACCAGTCCTAACACTAACCTCTTAATGCTGAGTGCCATGCGAGGCAGCTGTTAGTACCATTTTTGTAAGTCTTTGATACGACTTGGATGGGGATCGAACCCACGACCTCCCACTTCCGCATCGGACGCTCTAACCACTAGGCCACCGGAGCAGTTTTTACACATATTGTGTAATCTGTGAATTAAATGGATAAAATAAGTATTGGAATAGTTGATGGTACTTGGTCCCTCAGCTATTGATTGAAGAGATTTAGAGAAACAGGTGGCAGTTTATTCCCATCATCATCATCAGTGTTTTAAGTTACGAGAGTTGTGATCGACTTTGATTAGATGCTTCCTACTGTAGCACAGAGATCAACTGAAAAATGAAAATTAGGCCAATAACCTAAAATATTAGCAGGGAAAAGAATCCTTTTTAATTGTTTTACATAGAATGTCAGTTAGCTATCATCTTTAAAATGTTTCATGTTTACACATCTCATGAATTATCTTGATTCGGATTTATTATGCACTCATGCACACAGAATGTTTAATACTGGTGGATACATATATCACTATGTCCATGCATCAGTCCACTATATATATATATATATATATATATATATATATATATATATATATATATATATATATATATATATATATTGGACTAGTGGGTAGTTCCAATATGCTTTTGCTATTCACAATTCTTCAAATTAAATATATTTTTATTCTTGTTATTTTCATTGTCTTTTTTTTATATTCATCCCTTCATTTCGAAGGCAAAACACCACAACCATTTAGGATACATTTACCTCTTTGAAACTTGGTACACACATTAGAATAGTAGTCCCAGTGTTTCTTTTGCTGTTCACAATATCTTGTTTAAATATTTTTTTACTTTTCATCCACTTTCCATGTCCATTCATCCATACATTATTCTTTCTTATTTTGGAGCATAACTCCCATACCATTCAAGGTACTGTATCTTGGTGAATCTAAGTATGCTTATTTGAATAGAAGTCCCAGCCTTCCTTTTGTTATTCACAATTTGTCAGTTTTAATCCTAATAATGTTTTTGTCCATGTGTCCATCCATTTTCTACACTATTGTTTCCAGGACAACACTTTAAAACCATTGAAGATATCTCTGTGAAACTTTAGTTTAAATTATAATAATAATAATAATGATGATGAAATTTTATTGGCAAAGCCAAACATGTACACAGACAAAATGTGAAAATAGGTTTGCATAATGCTTGCACAGATGATTAGGCCACAGGCTGTATGCCACATTAAGATTAGGTCACAGGCTGTATGCCACATTAAGATTAGACCACAGGCTGTATGCCACATTAAGATTAGGTCACAGGCTGTATGCCACATTAAGATTAGGTCACAGGCTGTATGCCACATTAAGATTAGATCACAGGCTGTATGCCACATTAAGATTAGGTCACAGGCTGTATGCCACATTAAGATTAGACCACAGGCTGTATGCCACATTAAGACTAGGCCACAGGCTGTATGCTACATTTAAGATTAGGCCACAGGCTGTATGCCACATTAAGATTAGGCCACAGGCTGTATGCCACATTAAGATTAGACCACAGGCTGTATGCCACATTAAGACTAGACCACAGGCTGTATGCTACATTTAAGATTAGGCCACAGGCTGTATGCCACATTAAGATTAGACCACAGGCTGTATGCCACATATATATATATATATTAAAAAAACAAAATAAAGACCATTACTCCACTGAGCAAAATGTACTATTATCTAACATATTAGCAGTTACAGGCATGAATCAGAAATAAATTTTCAAACAGCCTCATACATTTCCATGTTAAGGAAATTGTTCATATCATGATAACCAGGTAGTGAATCCACAAGTTGAAATCACTGCAAAGCCATTTCAAGATAATATCAGTCTGATCTGCACTTTGACATTAATTTTGTAGAAATTATGAAATGCATTTTCTTAAGCAGTGCAACATGAATAAATCAAATGATAATTAAAAAGAGCCAAATTTGTAAAAGAAAATAATTTCTCAACTTTCAAAATATTATTTAATCTCAGATTTTCATCAAGCAATATATTCAGGTGAATTAAATATATCTGGACTACTGTGCGTGGTATTGTAACAGCCATCATTTAATTTATTTCAAACTTTCATAGTGGAAAGGAAAAACAAAGCAATTCCTATGAAACCTTTTGGTACGGTATGGTCTAATGATAGTTTTTACTAGCAGGAATCGTCAAAGTATGACATGTTTTTTTTAAAGTTTATTTTGGGTGTTGTATGGCACAGTAACACAAGTTAGAGGAGTGACAGGCTTTTAAGTTTATTTTGGTGTTGTATGGCACAGTAACATGTTATATAGTGATAGGCTTTTAAGTTTATTTTGGTGTTGTATGGTACAGTCATGTAGGTTGCCAATGCCAGGGCAATTGAAATAAAGTGCCTGTCCAAGGACATACAAAAGTAGCTGACCCAGACTGGACTGTAGTTAAGATTTGTATCATCACTCCTTCAGTTTCAAGTAGGGTATGCTAACCACAGCATCCAAAACCCCAGCCTCCATTAATTAGTCACCTCCGATGACATGTAAGAGTGCTTTCTACATCATGGGACACTATTATAATAGTTATTCAAGAATGTCAAGATTCAATGGTTTTACAAGCTTAGCTGGTTCTATAAGTTGCTTAGTTTTAATGTAAAATGCACATTATATTCTAAAGTTAACTTTTAAAATGTGGTTTGCATTTGTCCGAAAGTGAAGGAATTATGTGTAAGCCAAAATTTGATTTTTGATTTTCAAGAATATAAGTTACTAACATTGCTTTCCTTTGAGAGATAAATTAATGAAAAAGAAAACAATCTGATTACCTTATATGAATTGAGAACCAATTTTAGCCGAGCTAATTTCATTAAGAAAAGCTCAATGGATGAGATAGTGTATGTTTCTTTTCTTAGCTTGATAAAAATTTGATTAGAAATAGTAAAGTATGGACAAGCTCAGCCCAACACATGCAAGATTATCTCTTCACTGATCTTGGTCCTAGTTATACCCATTTAAGATCTGAAATATAGTCTCTAACAAGATCACCTTATTAATAAGTGTGGATCTCACTAATTGTTATTCTCTGCGAGATTTTGACTATAAAAATCCATATTCCAAGTCTTATACAAATCTGATTAGGAATATTTCATCCAAGATCACGTGTAAATTGCTCATTTGATCAAACTTGTCAAAGATCTTTATGATATAAGCATACATTCACACTTTGATCAAAGTTAGATCAGAAATTTGACTTCCAAAGTAATAACAAGCTGATGCAAGATCACCCTATTATTATGCATGGATCTCACTAATTATTTGGGCTCAAGGTGGCAGTGTTGTGAAGCACTTGCCTTTACCGATAACTGCCATCTCTCCTGTCTGTGTGGGTTCAGTCTTGGACGCTGCAAATATGGGTATTCAAGAAAGCTTGTCAATAGCTTCCAGTTGGTCTGTATATCTTACAGGAGCTTTTCCATATTCTTCCACTAGTTACCGGTATACTGGCTGCCATATATACATTATCTTCTGCTGAAAAATGGTGTTACCAACCCATTAACATACATCACCTCTCAACTGACATATTGATGAAATACACCTCTACTCTGATCATATGTACATCTCTGTCTTTATGAAATGGGCCATTCTAAAGACAGGCCCCCTCGCATGTCTAGTGAGATGTGGAGTGAGAGAAGGTAAGCTGTAATTCCACCAATTGAAAGATTGCCATAGATATTACATGCAATGTTGATCCAAAGGTCACAACATCATGAACCAACTAATGGGTATCCAAATTGAAAACAAATGTGTTTGGCTTATAAAACCACACCTACAACAATTTGAGGGAAGGCATCTGTGAGAAAAGACCGTCCATAGATGCTTGAGACTTGTCATTAATGATGCAAGCTGCTCAAAATGTCAGTAACTTTGAAGCAATTGAAAGTATATTCTTCCATAATCACCTGATGTCAGAACTGTAGACCAGGCAGGTGATGAGAGGAATTTGGAGGACAAAACGAGAATGGCAGAAAACTTCTTCAGTGCAAGCCTGAAGGGTTGAGTTTCATTTATTGTAGTATGATCTAATAAGGATGAGGGAAAATTTCAGCCAGTTTTCATCTTTTTTTTTTTAAGGTAGTGAAGCCAATGTCTCTCGAGCCACCTGCGAAGTAGTTGAAGAATGTTGAAAACTAGTTCATTCCTCTTGTAACATGTTATTAATTAGATCAGCTACTTTCAAGATATTGCTAAGTAGAGGCTCCCTTCAGGTGGCAAAAGTTTGAGGGTAAATGAAAAGACATCTCTAGGAAACTGAGGCACTAAGATGGATACTGTGTACTGAAAGTGTCTATAGGTACTGTGTGTGTTCAACTGATCCATACAAGTTCCTATATATAAACTGGATGCCATCCATAGTAAGTGCATGGGAGGACTATATGGATTATTCTGCTGTATAATGGGTTCTTTGGTAATGAGGCACTGAGCTGAGCATCATACACAAGTGTTTATCAGCACTATGCAAGTTGTGAAACTGAAAACAATTTCATTTTTCTGGTGGCTAATGGCTCAGCCCAGTCATTAAGAAACATTGTCAACCTGGTTGGCATGACACTGTCCTGTTCTTGACAGGATACAAAGTATTATTCCACATAGCTGGACCCTAATTCAAGACTGCTACTTTCGGCTGTTTTTGCTTTACATCTCTCTCCTCACTAAATGACATGGTTTTAAACCCATTCATGCAACCTGATATTCTCGACCTTCAAAGTATGCTTCAACACCTGACTGACAGAACTGCCACCCACTGACTTCTGTCCATAATATACAAGTCTGACATGTAATCAAAGAATGACAGAGAAACCAAGACATGTAGAGTGGTTGTCATACTGGTCTCGTCCACTTTCTGAATCTGTAAGACAAAATAAAGCAGACAATATATGCACATAGTGCAGCATGTGCGCTGCTTTATGAACAAAGGTGTGTCTCTGCAAAGTTACACTCTTTCATAAATAGAGTACCTAATAAATGGGGCATGTGACATATAAAGGTAGAGAATATGTGGTACTAATAACACTTAATAATCAATTCTAGTAGCAAGTTATCTGTAGGAAGGTTATTTTATTTTTATACTTATTCAGTTGAAACTACTTTAAACATTGAGAGATAATGTTACCTGTTGGAAAGGCATCATTGACTTTCTATACTGATACATTACAGTAGAGCTACATATATCTTTGAAGTACATGCTATATGATGCACCTGATGTGGACTAATAAATATGGTTATAGTAATGTGAGGGGATGCCACTGTGACCCATGTAGTCATGTACCAAAGGTGCCTATGCAAAGTGGTAACAATGAAGCGTTAGAAACTTTCTCCACAACTAAAAAAAAACAACAAAAAATAAGTGATAAACTTATAGATTTAATATACTTCCCTTTGAAGATAAAACTGCTCCAACTTGTTTTAGGTAGAAAATTTCCGAGCTGCTTGTATGGTTTTTGTAAGGCCTCTGTTTGATTAGACTATACTACTTGGCACAAGTGGAAATAAAAACTCACAAAGGATTTTGCACCAATACTATTATCATGGGGAGATCATTCTAACTGCCAAGTAGATTGGCAGAAAATGTTTAGCTTCTCAACTTAAGTTTTAGTCTGTATGGTTGGATTTATAGTAGTAGTTCTCCTAAAGTATTACGATTAAGAAGTGTATTTAAAAAAGAAAGACTGTCAGACACTTAATGAAATTACAAGACAAACGATTAATAATAATAACTCAACAACAAAATTTTATGGAGCAATGTAATTTGTTGATATATGCAACTGAACATAGTGGCCATAATATTTACCAAGTTTAATTGTAATCAGCCAAACCTGTAGGATTAATGTGCAAAAAGAGATATTGGCTACATAGAGACTGCAAGGCAATAAGAGCAATATTTGTTTGAAAACAAATTGCTGGATCTTTGTGATTTGTAGATATGTACACATTCACGTAATGAACATAATATTTACAAAGTATGCTAATCCATCAACCAATGCAGGATGCCTTGCACTAATTAGATTGTGTTGTGAATAAAATAATTGCCATGTGGAAGGCTGAACAAATGGGTAGACATGTTACTTTATATACTGACCTCTATGATACGTTCCAATAATGGCAGGTGCTTTCTTTCATTATCTATGATATATAGATAAATACTGCTTTTTTTTTTAGTTAATTAGTTCTAAGTGCAAATACTTGAGGACTAATAATGAATGTTAATCTGTGGGTTCAAGGAGAAAAATTTTAATTAAGAAATGATTTGCAATGTCACTGAAAGCATATACCTAAAAATCACAAAGTAACTCATTGCTCTACTAAACAAAGGATATTTTAATAAACCTACCCCAAATTACAAAGTTTCAATAAAACGTGACTTTGTGTGTTCATCTTTGCACTTGCTCCAATGGAATGCCTGTGCTTTAAATTGTCATATACAAGATTGAAATCTTGCTTTTATTTATTCTCAAGATAAGCAGCTGCACCTTACTGATATTTGACCCATTTCCAACAATTTGATTTGTTACTGACATAGAACAGATATGTATAAGGTTGCTGTGATAGTGTTAACTGACTGCCCAGAGTGGCAGAGATGTCTAAAGCGCTCTCTGTTACGGATCACTGCCATCTCACCTCTGTGTGTATTCGAGTCTCAGATTTGGCTAACGTGGTAACATGAAAAAGCTTGCCAGTTGCTTCTCGTGGGTAAGTGTTTCTTTCTGGGGGTTTTCCCAGGTTCTTCCTCCACCATTAATACTGGCCGCCATGTATAGCCTATCGTGTGCTGAAAAATGGCGTTAAACACATCAACTTTATAAAAATGCTACAAGAAAGAAATGCCATAGTCAGCACAATGTTTTCAGAAACATATTACCTCTTTCACCCCACTCCCTCAATAACAACAACGCACTTAAGAATTAAACCACTTTATTTTTTTGTTAGCAATTTTATTTATGCATTCTTTTATGGTATCCCTTGCTTCATGTATGATGCAGAAGGGTCAATTTGATAAAAATCACATACAAAATATATAGATCAAAAATATTTTCTTGTTAATCATAAGAACTTCAATAGGTTAAACTCACTGTCAGAACTTTTAACAATAAACCGCTATACACTGACCCACTGTTTAACAGTACCAAAATATGTATGTATACATGAACAGAAGAGTTTTCTCTAGTATTTTTTAAATCAAGCACAGTGCCACATTTCTTCAAAATCTGTGAGACTGAGTATCAAAACACTGTCCAGCTATTTTTAAAATTCTGAATGCATGACCACAACCTCAAGATATGAAGCAATGATTGTCTTTACCACAATCTATCATTTCTCCTTTTAAATATACTGACCTTGACCTTTTAGCCACTCAGGGACATTAAAATCTAGCCTGGACTTACGGAAAGTTTTCTAAAATGCTGATCAAGAAGAACAAGAGTTATCATGTTGAAACCATATTTCCTTATTTGAATCTCTGAGGAATTGATTTCTCACCTTTTAAAACAAATTTATTTTTTTCTCACCATTACTGAAAGTCATATATAACTGTTACAGTAAATGCAGGTGTGTGGCTTTTAATTCAGTTTACTTTTTAAACAATTCTCCTCTAGTTCTCTTGGTGACATTGACCTTTGATATTTGTCACCCAAATCATATTTCCCTGCCCATGTACAACCCATCCATCAGTGTTTCAGTTAATTTTGACAATAATGAGACCCATTGGTGCACTTCATTTACTAACGTGAATCAGTGGTGTGATAATGACAGGCCAACCTCATAATAAAATGAGATATCGTTTACATAAATCTATTTTAGCATTTTATTTACCTGAAATACTAAAAAAATAACCATCTCAGCTTCAAGATTCTGATATTTGATGTCTAAAACCATAGTCGCATGTGAAGTCGAAGTCTACAATTTTATGCCCCACAAGCATTACAATCATGAGTCTTTGCGAAGTTTCAGCTTTGAAGTGATTTCTTGAGAGTTTGATGTTTTAAATTGCTTTATTTTACAACTGAGGAATCCAATTTGTCAAAAGATTAATTTTCTATTCGACTTTATGTCATTTTTTTTTTTTGTTTACCAGCTTCTTCACTAGGCTCATCCTATCTGTATAAACCTTCTTTATTTCACCATCTGAGTATGACACTGTTGTAAAGAAATTATACTTTTCTCCATATCTACCACTTAGCAAAACTTGGCAGAGTTTAAAAATGAAGAAGTGCACTACATATCATTTGATTGGAAGCATGTACTTACAAGACTTTCTAGCAAAAAATGTTAACAAAACAGAAACAGTTATTTCAGTATGTTGCCTAAATTTGTTTCATAACGTTTATCAAGACTATTAGATTTTGGTTGTAAATATTATGGGATATACCAAGTATATAACTGTTTTTGGATGACCCATACATTTCTCATATATGGATTATCGGGAGTCTGTCCATATAATTATAGCATTTGGACAATCACTTATTTAACTGAATTTCCTAAAAACAATAATTGAGGAAAGTGGACATTTCTTTTCATTTTGTGCATTCAATTTCTTATTTTGGCGGAACTTTGTTCTGTTTTATGCAAGTCCCACACTGGCACACTGTGGATGAAACATTGATCCATGAAATCTAGTCAGCATAAATAAACTGCAACAAACATTCTCAAGCAGAAGCCATTTGTTCTTCTTGGAGCCACTGTGATCGTAACTTCTCATTGTTTTAATCCTAATATCAAAAGTTTTCATTTTCATCTGCTGTGTAAACCATCTAGAGTTTAGTCAATTACAAAGACTAGAAGCTACACTGATTATTTGTGAAAATGACATGATAGAAAGACACTGATTGGCCAGTCAAGTGAATCAATTAGCAAACAACAACAGTTGATTCGTTCCAGTTTTGGGTGGGTATACATGTCTTCCACTAAGACCCTAGTGCTACCATCCTCTTAAAGTGTCAAATTCCAGAATAATATACTTTTCATTTTATAGTTCATATAACAAATCTGAGAATGAGGTCTATTAAAGCTAAACATACCTGAGCGATCTTTAATATCTGGCAAATACCTGTTTTACACAGTTAACTCTTCAAACTGGTTTTTATGAAACTCACAATTGACAGGAACTGATGTTAAGGAGCCATCTGTCTTAAATGTCTACCTTCTCTATCATTCAAAAATGGATGCTTCATAGAGGTTTTTACTTCTTAAATTTAAGTTTAAATATGACTAGAAACTCAACTTATTTCTCTCTCCTTTCCATCTCTCAAGTATCCTCATTTTGAATATCATCAGTGAAGTCTTCTGATGTAGATGAATTTCCATCTTCACTCTCTTCATCCCCCTCTTCACTGGCAGCATGTCTCTCGTCATATTCCTCTTCTGCCTGACTGGCAATTTCATTGATTGGCTGATGACACATAGGGCAAGCATCTTTGATGTACAGCCATTTTTTCAAACACGAGTTATGGTAGAAATGTTTACAGTTTGTTATTCTTGCCGAATGCATCTCCTGAAAACAGATTGCACAAACATCTTTAATATCTGCCAGTTCTTCTTCTGTCGCCATTGGCAAAGATTCAAGTTTCTTTACAGCATCTCGTCTGAGAAGAAAGCTTTTCCATCCACTTTGAAGTCTCTGCCATACATTAAAATAGCAATGGACCATTAAAATGGAAGAGTTTACCCAGCTCCATTCCCCAAAAAAAGATTCCTTGATTCCATAACAGACTACAAATAAGGCAACAAAAAATTCCAAGACTCTTACAGATGCTCTCGTATAGTATACTATATCATCCAGGCTCTCCCATGGCGTCATTCTAAAGGAATCATACATGAAAAGTGTGTAGATAACTAATGATCCAATTACTTGAACTGATGTCAACACACAACTGGAGATGATGATCATCAACCAAAAGTCAAGGCTAAAATATTGACAGATACAATAGGTCATATAGAGGGGAAACATCCATAAAAAGGTACATAATATTAGCGCACGAACATGCTTGAAAATTCTCTTGTTATGGGATGCACTCAGTGCCAGCAGTATTGGATCTGTTACTTCATACATTGATTGAATCAATGAAGATGCCACAATGAATAATAGAATACTCATGAGAAAGGCTCGCTGGAGAGGTTTCAGGTCCAGTAATCCTGTCTGAATTGCTATTAATAACATTGTTATTCCCTCAGTCCATCCCCTTAATACTTCATTGTCTTGCATAAGGCCATCAAAACCTTGCAGGTAAAATTTAGTTAGGGTAAGGATATAGAAGGATGTATAAGAAATAGTAATACAAAGGGCAAATAGGCTGATAGGTGTCGCACAACACTCCCCGATGGCAGCAAGAAAAACCACTATTGTTCCTTCCTGTACAATTGGGTGATTGCCAGAATAAAAATACACATACAGTTGTACTGAGAAAAGAGAAATCCAAAATATAAGCAACTGCATAGGTAACATGACTGTTTGCCAGAAGATCATAAGAACTGTAATCCATCCAAATATACGGGCAGCTTCCATTGCCTGATTAACTCCATCCTTCAAAATATCAATGGCATGGCCTAAATTGTTGAAAATGTAAAACATCACCAGGAGAATTACATATATGGTGGCAAAGTTATGAACCATGGAGAGATCTTTCACTGATAGACCAGCAATTCTTGCAATTACAGGAGCTGCAAACACCAGAAATGTATATTTTGTCCAGTCTGTGATGTCAAGGAGATATGCCACCAAGGCAGCTATCATACACTGCAAGCCAAGGATGAAACCAAGACGAATCATGGAATCCATATCTTCAATAAAAGCGAATAAGGCTTCAATATTACCTTTTGAAAGCTGATGAGCTTTCTTCTCAGCTTCAACATAGATTTCTGACAAATAATATGCTATGGCGAAGAGGCAAATGCTAACAATATACATGTAGAAAGATACCAGCTTTTCAATCGGAAGAGCTGCAAGAGCCAAAGCAAGCAATAGAGCTGAAATGACAAAAAAGAAAAAGTTGTGTCAAAATTAACAAACTCTAAAATGTTCAGGCAAAGTAACTATTATAGGCTGAAACTTTAAATTCATCCGCAAGAGGAAAAAAAAACAAATATTAGGAGTTTTCTTCTACTCTTTGTAATACACTATTTTGGTATCAAAAATTTTATTCACAGCTATATTTGAGCAACCAATAGACATGATACCTAGCCAGACAACCAGCATTTGCTGGCTATGTTGTTAATGAGCATGTCATTCCATGATGTAAATTTCATCAATTGGTCCCTCTATATGAAACTACAAATAAGAAAAATATATTCTGGCATTAATTCTGCAAGTACTCCAAGGCTAAATTTCAAACAAGTGCACTTCCCTTAAAGAGCAGTTGCCAGAAAGCAAGATGTTTTACTGGAAAACCATATTTGTATGCAAGTAATAGCTTCAAAACAGCCCTATTACGCAATGATTTCAGTCCACAATACTTTTGAACTAGCTGATATGCGATATGCCAGTTCCAATACACTTATAAGTTTCATCAATCTAGTATTTCCACTTACATTATTATGTGATCCGCCAGTGAAGATGGTGTTTACTAGCAGTAAAATATATATATATATATATATATCTGTCTCAAAATGTTACATATATAACTTAAAAAATTGCCCAGTGCATGGATGGCCCCATGTTGGCCTAGATACAAAGATTATTGCCGATCTTGTGCTGAAAAATGTCTGTACACCTTAAAACAACATTTATAAGCTGAGTCAAACTGCAAACAAAGATTCTGATCTGATGTAGCAGAATGCACCTGCAGATCAGACTATACTGTTTGATCCCACTGATTATTCAGAACAAACTGCACAAAAACCAGAAATACCGGTACATTATGCACTGGCAGATCTGGGTGTGCACATTGTCAGTTCAATTTATTTTATAAGTGAGTATACAAGAAAGCATTCAGGTAGACCATTAAACTAAAAACTGCGATTTAAGAATGATTTCAAATCTGCTGAAACATCTAAAGATTAAAGACACCAGAAAGAGGTGAGGAAAAACTTGGTAACTATTAAAATAAACAATATAGACATGTAATTATGTAAGTCAACTAAATGAATGAATGCCACTAAACAATTCATTTGACAGTGACAAATTAGGGCATCACTTACTTGAATAATAAATGCCTGTGGCAATAAGTTCCTGATCTTCATTTGGCTTGTCAAGAATACTGGAACTATCCCATCTGTACCACACTTCTAGCAGAAAAAGGGAAGGCACCCTCAGGATAATGCTAACCCCAGTTACAATATACTCTCGAGGTATCTTCAATCTTATCATCATGCCGTGTCTTGGTTGCAATCCAATCTAGAAGAAAATGTCACAAATGGATTCAAAACATATGCATTTCATTATCAATATTAAGAACAAGAAATACAATACACCAATGTCCCATCACATGGCCTGAAATGAGCAGTACTGTACTTTAAGGTGCAACTGACAAACAAGGGCAAATAACTATGTGCCTCTGCCATAGTGAGGCATATAAATAAAAAAAATAACTCTAAAAATAATAATTTTAAATCCAAATTCTGCCTATATTTAATGAATCAAGGTTTTTGAAAAAAAAGCATTGTCACTGGATGTGAACAGGTGTTAAATTTGTGGGCAAATAAGTTAATAACATCAAAACATTGACATCAGTACCCATGAATGCATACCCATGTTTAAAAGTTCTCTTGCCACAAGTATGGAGTGGTTGACTCTAGAAGTTTCTTATCTATGGGTCTCAATGTCCTCCATTGGTCAAGATTTTGTGATCTTATTCCAACTTAATGTGCCAAAGATGCAACTTTCTTTGGGTAAAGGGTCAAGGGTCAAGCTAAATATTCCAACCTCCAAACAGTAATTTAAGGTCCAAAATTGAAAAGAACATGACCCAAGTCTGACTTCCTAGCTATATTCAACATACAGAATAACTTCCTCTTTTGACTTAGACCAAGACTACTGGACATCAATAAGGTGGTTGAAGATAATATTTGCAATAGTAGCAGGTAAGTATTACAGAATTAAAATATATCCTCCCAAACAAACAACCAACCAATGAGCTACATTTTGATAGCAGAAATAACATTATCTGCTTAATATTGCATTGCCAAAAGTACAATTTTGGAGGGAGGCTGATGACCCCATACAAAACAAAACAAAAACAGTAAAAGAAAAAAAAAAGGAATACTCTTACAGTACGAGTGTTTACTACTCTTAGCTAATAGACTGCTTGACCACTGTCTGGTGAAGCAAAGATCAAACTTAAAAGGATGAAAAGCTAGTGTCAAACAAAACTGCCAGATAACTGCTCTCATAATGGACTTTAATTCTCAGGACAACTAGGTCCCTCTCAATGCGGGACTGATAAGCTTTCTTCACAGTGAAGAAAATCCACCTGGAAAATGTTGGCAACCAAAACATTTGATGAACACTTGGGAGGTAGAAAGAGAAATGATTCAAACCATTCCTTCTCCCTTTGGAGGAAGTAATATAATATAAAAGACCTTAACTGAACAAAGTGCCAAACAAGATCATTCCCATTAGAGAATGGCTGAGACTGAATCTTATTAGGAACTGTGGTTATTGAAAATGGCTGACTCTTAACAGAAATCCAGAATGGCAAAGAAGAGAAACCAAATCATAGTTATCACTGAACCATAAACAGCCCTTTTCGACTGAGCTCACTCCATCTCTGCATTAAAAGCTTAGTATTAGGACTGGTCAGTCTGGTTTCAAGATAATGTTACTAGGTGGGATGTGATGCTATAAATAGACCTTAATAATGTATGTACTCAAAGACAAACTGCAAACAACAGAAGTCCTGATTTCACATAGCATCATGCACCTGCAGATATGGGAATATGTTTGTTCTAATGGTTCCTCATAATATACTGCACAGACCCATATCTGCTAGTGCACTACATGATTGCAGGTGTGGATTTGCAGTTGGCTCAAAATGGAAGAAAAGAGTCAGCAACTGCACTTAAAGAAGGTCAGCTAGAATCAATGTGTTTCTTAATGTACTTTTTACAGATGATTCTCCCCTAACATAGCACTTAGGATTATTATTATTATTAATATTTATGACTGCAGCTTTTATACACACAAATGGCTTAGTTACCTTTACTGTTTGTAAATGTACACAACATACATGTATCTGCCACTGACACAAAAACTATCTTATTAAATTAAATTATACATTTAAAAAAAACTACCTTATTAAATTAAATTGTACATTTAAAAAAACTACCTTATTAAATTAAATTATACATTTAAAAAAACTGGCACATGTACATATTACATATTAAAAACTGTTTTACTGCCATTTCTGATCAAATGTTCTTTCTGTTACTGTATTTATTCCACATGATTGTGAAAAGAACCTTTGATTAGTAACATTTCATTATTAAAAAAAACACCATGCAAATGTCCAAGCAGTACCATGGGTTTCATTATGGATTATTTTTCATCATATACATATATAATTTTAGGAAACAATATCACAACAATATTGTTTAAAATATAAAAATAAGAAAGTTCTGTATCCTAATATATTGACTTCCCAGCAATTTTCCATTAGCCCAATGCCCAGTTGTGCTAAAAAACGTTTAACTTAATGAACCCATATTTTTTGTATGGAGAAGACTTTTTATTAAAAATGTCTTCCTTATCCTATTTTTTGCACAGGTTCACCTGTCTGTGTGCACTTCAGACTGGTCTGCCTTATATCTGAGGCCATAAAGTATAAAATCTAGACACAAAATCGGGTTCCAACCACGGGAGAGTTTTGGGTTAAAAAAAAAAAAAAAACGGGTCAAAACAATTAGGTTTTTCACTCTGTATTTAGTAGTGCAACCATAATGTCCAGATTATTTGGTATCATTGTAGAGCTAAATCTGTCTGCCTTTCTATAATACCACCAACTTTAGTATATCTTACATGACCTCGATGCTACAGAGCTTGGCAGTAGGCTACTATCTCCTGCCCCATAAACATGGCGCTAGGGGTTAATATGTTAAAATGTACATTGACACTGAAATTCTGCATTAAACAATTCAACACATACACTAAAAACAGAAGGATAGCTGAGGAATATATCTTGGATCATTTGTGTGACAGGATTACATATCTTCACTCGACTACATTGATTGTTGTGTTTAAATATATTCCTTTGCTTATATTATGTCTGTCTATTGACACAAATTCTGGAATGTTAAAATAGAATTTAATTATCAGGGTTATTTTCTCTTTTGAAACCACTAATTTATGGACTAGTCTTTGATTGTTTGAACACCATGTCATAAATTTTATAATCTAAACTTTAAGACATACACCAGTTGCAGTGCAAATATTGTTTAGTGAATACCAATCATTCAAATAGTCTTTTTTTTAAATTTAGCACACAGTTGTAATTTCTTAACAAGTAGATCTGTTTTTTTCTGGCATTTCTGGTAGTGGAGACCAACTGAACTGGGCCATGTTTCTTACTAAAACTATCACCCTCCAAAAAGTTCTGATTATTGGATGATCGCAAAAAGTAATGTTTTTTTTTTATATACTGACCTTTGTATGTGGATGGTAAGTAAAATCCCTCTACTTTTGACCCAAGGCATTAAATCATTTTAAGCACTAACATTTTTAACATTAATCCCTGTTAGAACATAACACCTGTGGAAGTCAATATCACCCCAAGGCAAGAATATATGCCTGACTTAACACATTAACCCCTGGAAATTTTTGCTGTTTTTGCATGAAATGTGAATAGAAAAGACATTTTTGGGGCTATTTCTGATTACATCCTAATACATCGACATCCAAGCAATACCATTAGACATTGTGCTAACGAAAATGTTTTTCATTGGTTAGTTTGCTTGCGCATGGGTAGAAGGTGAAAAGTTGGACTCCTGTTTGTGTTTTTTTTTGGCTTAATGGACCCATAATATTTGTATGGAGAAGACTCTTTATTCAAAATGTCCACCTTATCCTACTTTTTGCACAGGTTCAACTGTATGTGCTTCAGACCAGTCTGCCGTAGATCTCAGGCCATAAAGTCTAAAATCTGGACACAAAATTGAATTTCAACCATGGGCAAATTTTGGGTGAAAAAAAACAATTCCAAAAACTTTGGTTTTCCCTCTGTATTTTGTAGTGCAAGTAATGTCCAGATTATTTGGTATCATTGTAAAATATGTCAACCTTCCTATAATACCACCTACTATAGTGTATCATGCATGACCTTGATGCTACAAACCTTGGAAGTAGGCTACTACCTCATGCCCTGTAAACCCATCGCTAGTGGTTATTGTGTTAACTGAAGTTCTGCTGCAAGCATTAGTCAGTTCCTTGTAATATGCTGCTTGCTAGAAAGTTTCTAAGCATTATTCTTGCCTTTGGGTGATTGCTGCTGCTTTCCACCATCTGCATACAAAAGGTCAGTTAAAATAAATTTAATAAATAACTAGCAAGCATCTAATGGTAAGAACTGATTGGATGGTGAAAGCTTCATAATAAAATATGGACAAAGCTGGCTGGTGCCTGCTATTTAAAAAAAATGTGGAGATCTACTTATTAGTCTAAAAGTCACCATACCTGTAATGGCATCTCTGCTGCTTAAACACCGAAATACACTGAAGAACCAAAATACTCTGAAATACACACTGAAAAACCAAATTACACTGAAATACACATGTATTTACATGATCTTTGTGTAGATATCAATTTGTTGTTTCTTTTAAAAATAATCTTATAAAGCAAACACAATATGACTTATATACTTTTTATATGAATTTACTTACGTTCTATATAGCTGTATTCAGGTACTGGCCCATTTGGTTGTACCTGATTTAACAGATAAAATAACCAGAGAATCGTAGTAACAAATACACTGAATGAAAGTGAAAATAATCAAAAGTATGTGCCAACATATTATTATAATTTGCTTTAATTTTTTAATTAAACTGAATTACACTGTTCATTCTGGAGAATAATTCAGTTCGCAAATGATAAGTCTTTATCACACCACCTTCATTCTGGAATAAGCAGACGTTTATGATAACTGTCCAATTGAGAAGCGCTGATTGACGAGTGCTATAACTAGGAGAAAAGAACCAATTTTATGTTGCTCTTTATTACTATTTAGACAAAAACAAGTCCTAATTCATGTCTATACCAATATATACACCTAGGGCATATAAATACATGTGTATTTCGGTTTTTCCGTGTATTTCGGTGTGTATAGTAACCCGTGTAATGGCATAGATGGACATGTCATGTTCAGATTAATTTATACCATTCTGAATATTTTGCACTCATCTCTAATGCAGTGACTTGTCGCCGTACAGATGGTCTTTTTAAATTGTGGACACGGCGTCCGTGCCAATAATCATTTAAAACGTTGAATCATGGAGGCCATGCGAAAAGACACGAACTAAGACAGGTCTAAATTTACGCAGACTGAAATCAAGCGGATGCATTAGGTCTTCTTCAGAAGGTGGTCATAATGAACTGTTTCTTTGTTGCATACCTGTTTGACACTATGTCACAGTTATCATAATTTCAACTGGTACGGTGTCTCAGGTCCAAAGCCAGTGCGAGTTGTATATTCTATGTCAGGCCCAGTACATTAACTAATGTGTACTACCATAGTTCTGTATATTCCAAATATGAGTGTTGAGACTGACTATATTTATATGTTACCTATATATATATATATATATATATATATACATAACTTATTTTTCATTATTATTTATTTTATGTTCATGCAGTCTCTACACAACTTGCGTTGCAGGAAGTCACGTCTGACAAATGAAACGCTCGAATTTTATTATTAGATATTTCTTTCAAGCGTTTCTTAGCCCAATATCCATTTACACGCAACAAGAAACACCTGAAAATCCGTACCGGACACAGATTTATCAAAACCCAAAAGTGCAGGAAAAATGGCCGGATATTCTATTAAACGTTTTTTCAGTGCAAAGAAACAGAAATCAAAGTGTCAGCAGCCAGAATTCGGCACGATTATAGCAGGGGATTCCAAGATCAAAGACATGTGCTACAATTCATTTGAAATTTTTGAATACCAAATTAAAATGTATGGTCATTTGCAAGCTGGTATAATGTGTAATGCATCATCATAGTAGCATATGCGCAACAATCTGGTCAATTACCAGCTTACAGATTTATTTTTTTAAACATGTAAAGTTATTTGAAACTGATCTGCAGAGGCTGTCTTGCGGGGAAGAAATACTTGATCGCAAGACTCTGCTGAGCTATTAATATTGCTAGCATAGGAATTCTAATGGCAACGGGATGCAATCAATATAAAGGCTTATGTCTTGGAAAGCATGAACTTTGCGGCACAATATGCCATTATGAATATTATAAATCTCGTTTCGGGCCAGATATTGTAACATGGCTTAAATACGGCATTGGAATAGAGTCCATGAATCAGCTCTGCCGACCATGCGAATATGTAGCATATAGATACATCAAGCTTCAAACCCTGTTGTTTTTTATATTTAAAAAAAATAACTTCTGTGTAGGCATTATTTGATTGCCAACAACAAGGAAGATTTAGTTACCTCTGGCATTGAAGAGATTTACAAAGTGCAAACTATGCATCTCCGAAAACGAAGAGTTGACAATGGAGCTTGCGTTGTGCAATTTTCGCTTTTGAAGGTGAGTAGTTTTGCAGTACAATCGGCGGAAGTGTTCCAATAAGCATCGGCGATTTTATTCTTTTTCAAAAACATATATTAACACACTTTTCATTCACGAGATAACTGAATTTCAACTTCACGTGTGTTCTCTGATGAGGAAAACTTCCACAGTATCGCATTACAACTTCAGCTTAAGCTTGTGCGCATGTTCCTCAATGAGTCCGGCTGTAGGAGTTCAAGTTACACATTCTCAGTTGTGATTTCGCAGATTAGCTGGCAATTATTCCAATTATGCACGCCTACCTGAGACTGTGAAGCTTCTTTCAAAAGTGATTCCTGGAACCATATCAATACTTCAGCACATGTGCACCTCCAAAGACGTTTCGCATCTCAGATCTAAGGAGAAAATTGTTTTGTTTTTTGGGGGGACTGTATCTTGCCGATTTCTTCGCAACGGAGCCACGATCTCACGCGTGTACTGTGCAAGTGGTGCCTTTTTAATCCTTAACCGCGGAAACACAGAGGTCATAAATAATGAAATCGATATAGGGTTTGCAACGACCCTCAAAGTTCGATGCTTGCACTCGAGAATGTTCAAAATGGACTCTTTCCAGAAACACTAGTGTTTCAGCATACAAACTTTTTTACGCGGGTCATGTTATATTTCAAAAGCAAGATGTGATCCATGTTGAGTGGATATAAAAGTGGAAAACAAGGACAACGGGTGTTTTGAATAGGCACTCTGTCTGCATTACATCTGCGAGTGACAATACAGATCAGACTCGAAAACACAAATATTTTATCAGTGAAATAAAGTTTGGCAATATATAATTTCCTGTACAGGTTTCAAAGACCTTACTAAAACATGTCAAGAATTCAGATCTGGTAATGCTGTTATTGTGTTCGTTTGGAACAACTTCCTTTGTCCAATAGCATTATCTTTACATACACATTCATATGGGCGGTTTAAAGTTGACTTGTTGATGAGAAACATACCTGTTTAGGAGGCGCAACATCATGATGTATTGATGAAGAATCTTTCCGGAATTGTTTACCTGTACAGTAAGCATCATGAAAGAAAAGTTTCCATTTCGACGCTGCATGAAGTATTTACCACACAACAAAAATTTGACAACCATACTTTAACTGTTTAAGATGTAATTTTTTTGAAATTTGAATGTTTGAGAGTTACTCTGGTAGCATGGCTTTCCAATTATTTGAGGTCGTCGATGAGGTCCCTGCGTTTCAAGCAAATTGGACGCACGGTATCAATCAAGTGTCATACAGAATTTACAACACTGCTATCAGATAAAACAGAGGGACTGTGCCTCCACTGTTGTACCACGACCAGGCACCCAACACGGTTGATGTTTTGTTTTTTTAAGTAGATCCCGGTTACAGGAGAATTCATCCGAGAACAGCCTTCGTAGTCCGCATATACGATTTGGACCCGGGATATGTTTCCGGCGAATATTCATTGTTGAATCTGTGACGGAGCTTTCAATGAGACGGCTTTACCATCCGCAGACGAAAACATGCGTGATCATTATCACATCAATGACGCATACGGAGAGCCTCACATGGCACATGGAGTCTTTAGCAGAAAATGTATCCTAACAAACAAGAATTCAGGTTGCTGTTTCAAAACCTGCGGAGTTATGACGGTCACATAATCATGAATTGAACCGCGACAGCATCGATCATAGACATAAGTGTCATTCCCAAAGAACAATCCATGAAGTTTTGACTGGTCCATTAACTCACTGCAGTTTCTTAATTTTAGCAAAGAATTGTCAACATCCTTGCGGCGAAAACTCCGAGCAGCACCGATAATAATCGCTTTACGATTTCTCGTAAAACCCTTTCTCCTGAATAGAATGTTCCATCAAAGTGATTGCACGCAATGAAATCTATCTCTATGCGTATACACGGAACTGAGAGAAGTTGCTTGAATCTTAAGTTCCACTGATCGGTGCCATCGTTTCGTCGATGCACAGAAAGGACATTTCTTCCAAAGAATACGCGCACGCAAACAATATTTTGTCTGCGTTGGGTTGCCAAAAACTCTTTGATTTGCTGATGTCTTTGATGCTTTCCTTGGCACACTGTTCCCTCATATTGATCAACATATGTGATAATAATGATTAAAAAATTGTTTAGCGAAAGCACAGATAAATCGTTCCACAAAGGCCTGACCGTGATTGATCAAAAACGGCACATCAACGATTAACTTACACATGCTGTTCAGACAACAACTCAGAAACAGTTTCCTAGACATGATTTGACTATCCACTTCTGAAGTTGTGAACATATTAACGGTTCGCGTGCACACGCGTGTTTCAACAAGCCTGCGATATTTGCCGTGTTTTCAGACATCAACAGCTCGGCTTCCTTGCATCTTCTGGCAGCATCCACGACGATTAGACCATATCTATGCTCACAACTTTGAAGTTCAACCGCAACGTATTTTCACCTTTTCTGGTAGGAGGATATAGGACATCAACCTGTTAATCTTGTTAGGGTGTTTAGAAATCGAATCGTTTACCCGAGATTTTTATTGGCACGGGAAATACACGCTTGTTGGCCAACCACGATCGATATACTAGCTAACGGCTAATGGCTGCTTTGCCCTAACAATAACCACGCATACTGTAGCATGCTGAAGGCAAAATATCTACGGTGTTCAGTTTCGCGTCCATGTATTTCTTATATCGAAGCTCGCCTCAAAGTGAGGAAGTATCGATCACCCCCAATTCAATCTTGGTTCTCATGAAGCATTTTATAATACAACTGGAGATTCTTTCTCCGACATTCAGCCCTTCTGGTGTGTTTAAATCATGTCTGTTTTTTCATAGACACTGATATCGCAACATGTTTTATATGCCACATCCTGTCGGTAGCATGTTGTATCATCTCGTTTTACATGTTTTTCTTCGGGCACTGGTCGGTTATTGGAATCCAGTCGTTTATCTAGCCGTGTTCGCGGACTTCATTTATTGTATCCAGGGATCTGCTTTAAACCTAAACATTTTTGTAATAGAACCCTTGGCAGCTATGTTAACGCAACAGCGATACCAATATTAAGGTCTTTTTAGAACTAAGCCGTTTGCTCGCCACGAATGTAAATTTGTTTGTTCCACACTGAGAACAATTTCCCGAAACTGCATCTCTGCCATTACCCGTTAAAACCCGAGTTTGGATTTGCGGTACAAGTTTATATCTTATATATAATAATTGAAACTGAACGTATTCGACATGAGAGTTCACCATCGTAGATTTATATGCATTGGTAAAACCCCGAACACACATAAGCACAGCGGCCTGTTTCCGAAACCGGTTCACGAGTTAATTATTGCCCCAGACCAGCCTGGAAAAACTTAGTTGTTGATAAATATGTTTATGCTATTGTTACGTGCTTAGGCTCGAATAAGCAGCAACACAGAAAGAGTGAAAACTAACAAGCTTGTATAAATTGAACAATGAATTTATTAAGTACAATTATTTTCATAAAGTAAATAAACTTACGGTTTCAGAGAATCAAATCCAACAAATATAGAATTCACAAAAGTAATCCACTAATGGAATTGCAAGAGTCCTGAAAAATAAATATTCTAATAGTTCCAGGTTCGAATCTTGACGATGTAATCCAAAATGGCTGACAATGTCACGTGATGCAGTTCTTGTTTAATTATCATCCAAATGAATTATGAGCACATGTTTTCTCCTCCAAATAGATAATAAATCCTCTTTCTTCAATGATTGACACAAAGTCCAGAACAAAATAATACAAATTATAACTCAAACATGAATACACAACTGTTCATTTTAAAGCCCAAAAATCTACTGAATTGTTCTATCCCAAACAAGTCTATATAACTGTTTTTCTTAAGTAAACAAGTGATCACGTGATATTCTAGAAATTCATGGAAGGTCACTACCTTCAGCAAGTCACGTATTCTAGATATTTCCTACACCCCAAGAACTAAAGATAAAAATTATCCTTGAAATTAACCAATAGTTTTAAAGACCTGTTTATCAATCTGAAGCAAGGTCAGATAAAGAGGTAACCAAGCCAAGGTCAAAAACTTGTTTACAGTTAGAGTGGTCAGCCTGAACTTTCTGAAAAAAAATCTCCCAATTAATGAATATTAAACCCTAACTGACAAATTTGGATTTAACAATTAAAAATAAATAAAATTAAATCCAATAGCCGTAACACTATGGTTAAGAAGGTTATGCGTGATTGCATGAACCGCAGAAAACGTATTCAAACCCAAACTTGTTAATGTCAGCGATAAGCGAATCGTCGTTTGCGAGCAACGAACATGTCATTCAGTTCTTGTCCACGATCGATGAAGATCCTACCATGAAAGACCTTGACTCGGAGAACAATAATCTTTTAGTGTAAATCAATGTAATGCTTAACGGGCAAGACATCCCCTCGAAATTGTTCTCTCGGAGCCGCCACAAAAACACAAACGTTATCTGTATGACCTAACTATACAAACATGTATCAAAAGTGATCCGAGACAGCTGCAAAATGTTGTTGATATTTTTATAAGGTTCACGTGCATGGCCTTGCGAACATGAATTGGATCTACAGTGCGGTCTATTACTCGTTGGACGAGATTCGGAATTTGTTTCCTGGAGCTCACCTGGGATTGATAAAGTTTCCACACTATTAACCTTATGGCCTCCTGTACCGATGGGTGTATATGTCATGCCTGTTTAGACAAAATCAGTTTAATACCACTTCAAATATATACTATTTCAAAATTTTGAGAAAGCATCGCTCTTTGTTAGCGACCTTATCACATAGGGTGCCTACCGACGCAACATAGCTTCAGAATTGGAACCTTTCCGCGTTTATACAAATGCTGCAGAACACGCCATAGATATGTTTCAGTCGCGACAGATCGCACAGGATAATCTCAAACAAGCCATCGTGCGCAAGTGGCAAAAATCACGGGAAGAGAAACACAACTTGGTCCCTTTGTCAAGACAGACGAAAGCTTAAAGGATATCACGAAAATTAAGAGACGGATCGTATCAGCCATAGAGGTACTGCCAACGGAGATGGGAGGGTTTCAAGAAGACGTATATGCAACCAGAGGATACATCAAGAAATTATGAAAGGAAGTTCATGAGATCGCAAGACCACCGACAGAATTGCGAATATTCCAGATCCATAATCACCCGTGTACAAGTCAAGGATGAAGACACCAGACCAGTACTACAGTGA
Organism: Unio delphinus; assembly: GCA_029339505.1. Taxonomy (NCBI): domain Eukaryota; kingdom Metazoa; phylum Mollusca; class Bivalvia; order Unionida; family Unionidae; genus Unio; species Unio delphinus. The sequence continues at coordinate 1,214,393 of JAQISU010000360.1, forward strand.
ATAAGCTTGCGAGTGGAATTTTGATTAGCCCCTACCTCGAAAATATTAATGGATATAGCTCATGCTCAAATTTGCATCAGTCATATTAAGCAGACTTAAACCCTGAATAGACCAGTATGGTATTTAGCGATATCACTGGGAACAAATACACCAACGGTGTCAGGTTACTCGCGGGTTATGAGCGTTATTCGTATAATATTGTACAAGCCCCACCCATCAAATGATAAGTGTTACGTCCCACTTTCTCAAGAGGTATTGCACAACATATAACAATAATAACTATAACCAACTCTTTTTTGAGACTCGTTATCTAAGAGATATAATTGCCCGGTTCGATTAGGAGAATAGTAAATATGGTAAACTGAGCAGGTATATTGAACAAAAGAACTCCGAGCCCCCGTAAAGATAAATAAACAATTTAATCAATTACATACACATTTATGAAACTTACTTTCATTATGAATACACGCGGCTTAGAAATACAGCTTTCACCGAATTACAATAAGATTTGAAATAGAATTAAACAAATTAGCCGTTCTATTACTGATAGTTTAAAATCATCATATGATCGAGTGGTACAATCGAAGTCAGTGCTTTGTTCGATTTTCATAACCTGCTATCCCTAGATCCGCGTTCACTGTTAAATTCAATGTCGTTCTAGAAGTACCTTCCTCTCTAGACAATCTGCACTCGTGGATGTTCTGCTGGATCCCGGACTTGTCCACTGTATCATGCGTACACTGCGATTTCCGTTTCTCCCAATTCCTTTCCAAAATTTATGTCGTTATTCGCGTAACTTCACGATTTCCCAAAAAGCTATTTTCTTCCTTTCAAAAAAAAATTAAAACAACCCGAGTCTCTCGTTACAATGGTTACAGCCAATGTACCCTCTAAGATGAGCGCCTGAGCGATCGCTCACTATTTTCATTGGCGGCGCTCATAACTTTTCTCGTGTCGCTCAGTAAAATACGCGGAGCGGTTTTAAAATTGCGCTATAACAATCTTGCGCTATAAAAGTTCTAGTCACAGCAACTTACTCGACAGTCATTATATTGAATTTAGTTACTTTAAATATCAAGGAATTCATTATTTTTACATGTGGCCCATGTCTAAGCGGCGAGCTGAGGAAAGTTTATGTAACTCAGGCAAGAAGAGGTGCTTGCGTTTTAAAACAGAGTGGTTGACTGAATGCTATGTTGAAACGGATTTACCGCATGGCACCGGACAGCACGTGCTACTTGAGGAAATTTTTAATTACTCAGAAACTGATGGTGCTAAGTGCAAAATTTGCATGAAAGCGGAATACAAAAACGACTGAACATCAGGAAAAAAGTGGACCGATTGGAAAGTCGATCATTTAAAACGGCATTTGAGCCAAAAATCGCACATTGAAGCAGTCACGAAACTGAAAAACAAAAGCAGAGGTCTGTTGAAAAACATGCTGATGGAATCAAAAGAAGATCGTGAAAACAGAAAAGAATTAGTTAATCGGCAACAAGCGACTCCTGATGAGGTAAAGATACTCATTGATAACGTTCTGCTTGCTGTTAAAATAAATTCTTCAATGCTATCGGTGCAGGCTATTCATGACCATGTTGCGAAATATGTAAAGATACCAGAAAGCTGGCGAAGCAAGAATTATGCTTTTGAATTTATTGAGTGTATAAATTCAACCATTAGGTCGGAAATATTATTGGAGATTAAAAATGCAGCTTATCATACCTTGATCGTGGACGAATCAACTGATATCTCGGTTTCCAAAAGGTTAATTCTGTACATGAAATTTAGAAATGCCAATGATTCAGTCCATAAAACTGTATTCGCTGGAATGGTTAAATTAACAGCTTGTGATAGCTTGTCAATCCTTGGAGCCATTCAGAAATTTTATGCAGACAATGAATTAGATTTGAACAAGATGGTCATGTTTGCCTCTGATGGAGCCTCAGTTATGCTAGGAAAGCGGAGAGGGGTAGCAGCACTTCTTCGCCAGTTAATTCCACATTTGTCTGAACAACACTGTGTGGCACACAGAGAGGATTTGGGATTAGATGATGCATGAAAAGATATACCATTGATGAAGGAGATAGAAACTCTGCTGAGAACTGTTTACACAATTTTCTGCAGGTCATCTGTCGAGAAGGATAAATTTGAGGCCTTGGCCAAAGCTGCTGAAGCAGAAGTGATTGCATTCAGACCACTCAACGAAGTTCGGTGGTTATCCAGGCATTTTGATGTCAATGCTTTGGTTTTGAACTATGATATTTTAGGGGAATACTGTAGAAAACAGGTTGATGAGAATGATGACCCGGTCCATAAATACTGCTTACAGAAACTACAGAATCCAGAACACCATGTTGCAATTACAATATTGAATGATGTATTATCAGAATTAAGCGACTTGTGTAAACTTTTTCAAAGAAGTTTGCTGTCTACTGTGGAAGCCTTTCAGTTTGCAAAGGCAAAAATAAAGAAACTCAGATCACAGTATCTTGGAGAGAAACCTCACTACACTGAAAATGCCAGCCATTTGCTTTCATCATCTCAGCACCCAGTGAACACAAAGTCAATAATTAAGTTCATTCAGCAGACATGTGAACATTTTGGATCATAGATTTCCAGATGAGGAATTACAAGATTGGACAGTTTTTGACAAAGAATGTTTTTCAACAGCTGTGAACTTAGAGGATTATACATTTGGTCTTGAGGAGATGAAGAGGCTTGGAAACCGATATCATGTTTTTCTGGAAAAAGACAACGAAGCATTCCAGAAAGAACTTAGTAAGCAGTTTCCAGAATTTAAATTGATTGTTAATGAGAAATTGCAAACTGGAGCAGTTAAGACATTTGCAGATCTAGTTGCATTCATAAAACAGCAGGATCAACTTCAAGACTTATTTTTGCTTCTGGATATTTGCGGTACATTCCAGGCTTCAAGTGCGGACTGCGAAAGAGGATTCAGTCTGATGAACAACATAAAGACAAAAGCCAGAAATAGACTAGATCTTGAGCATCTGGACAATTTAATGAGAATAAAGCTCTTTTTAAATTCTAGACAAACTGTAAATGCTGAAAATGTCTACAATGTTTGGAAAACTGAAAAGAATCGAAGAGAATATTTGTGAAGAATGAAGAACTGATGATATTACATAATTAAAAAAACTTTAAGTGAATTGTTATTCTTCTAAGTTTTGAGTATTTAACCCTCCCACAATCTCACGGGCACTCGTCCTCGTGCCTGCTCATAAATTTGTAGAGTATGTAACTTGTCGCTCATGCATATTTTTTTTTTGCACACACCTCAACAGTCCTTAGAGGGAACATTGGTTACAGCTGAAACTGTCCATTATTCCTGGTTCGAACAATCAGATATTTCTATCAGTGATAACAATTTTAAGGCTAGTAATTAACTACACATGTCCTTAAATGAATGTAGTTAAACCAATTGTTAATTCGTTTGCCTTGACCTAATACATTAACGTATTACATAGCGAGGCGTTGAATCGTATACACTGTCGCTAAATTATCTATGAAATCAAATTCGGTGAATTCCCATGTATTCTTGTAATCCCTTACTAACGTAATACATTAAATTCTTAGAACACAATCATTATTCAAACAATATGATAAATTCAAGAATTAACGTAATACTTCATTTTCATACTCAGCATAGTGTTTTTACGACATAAATTAACACTACGCCATTCTTAACTAAAAATTAAGGTAAGAATTCCAATTCATAATTCAAAAGCACATTATTAAATAAATGTATCAAATGAATTCAGGCAAGAACTTCCGATTCATAATACAAAACACATTATTATTACAAATGTATCAAATTACATCAATTATACAAATGTATCAAACGAAATCATGCAGACCTGTAAACTAAGCAAACATCATATAAATTGCATCAACAATATACATGGAATTGTGGCAGTACCTTTGTGTGTTTTTGGTGTGTCACTCAACCGTTGGTTTCGCGGTTTTCCCCTGGTGCACAAATTAACGGATGCACTTTTCTAAAATAACATCCGGAGTCTTACTAAATAATTCTAACTCTGGCTTCCTCTCTTGCAGAGAAATTTCAAGACTAAATTCTAATTTAGCTAGTGCGATATTATGTTCTAAAGATTTTCCGTGTGAAAACACACCCTTATTTAAACGTGACCAATCAGAATCAAATGTATTTTCTCCCGCTTTCCTCTAAAAGTCGCTTCCGTCATGGTTAATCTGACATGCTTGGTTTTAAAGTAACAGAATCCCTGCATTTTCTCAATTCTGACACTTTTCGTGGGAAATGAAACTTTAAAAGGCCGCCAGCAGTCAGCCCCGGCTGCTGTGTAAACAACGTTTAATTAGTACAACGGTCGCCTAATCTCTACAGACACCCCTCTTGCATAGCGTGTCGTCATAAATCTAACTAATGGCTATCTGGCCACAACTAATGGTTTATTAATAGATCGACCGAAAATTTGGCACTTCACAAACGGTGATTAGTGGAAATATTTTAAACTTGGGTTTGATAGAACTGAAAATTCAAACAGCAATAAAGGAAACCAATATTTGTACAAAGAAAAAAAAAGATTTTGGTGGATCGGCGTCCCACACTGTCGTGTAGTCAATTCACCCATGCAACAACGTGCTTGAAATAATCAATGAGGCCACGTCAATTTGTCAGAGGCTGCTTACCCACAGTAATATAGACCCGAAAACTTTTGGCGAATGTGCATACTAACTCAAACGAGACATATAACGTGATACGACAACAGCGATGAGCTCTGAATGAATTGAAACTTTTCGCTTGCTATATTAGATCAATGCCTCAATGCACCTTGTTGTTATATATATATATATATATATATATATATATATATATATATATATATATATATATATATATATATATATATATATATACAACCCCACTCGTCATTAAATGATGACAATCTTTTCAACAAAGCCATAATTACACGTGCCTTTACCGACCTCAGTACCATTCAAGATGAACATGGAAACTTACTCACACAAGCAAGTGACATTGCAGAAAGATGGACCGAGTATTGTAAAGAACTCGACAACCATCCGTCCACAGGAGACCCAGAGGAGCATGAAGTTCAAAACTCTACAAATGATGATAATTTCCCCATTCTCAAAGAAGAGGTGGAGTCAGCAATAAGAGCACTGAAGAATGGAAAGAAAACTGGAGTAGACCACATCCCAGCTGAACTTATCATGAATGGTGGTGAATCAATGATAGAGCTACTAAAACAAATCGGCAACAAGATTTGGCAGACAGGCGAATGGCCAACACAGTGGACCCAGTCACTGATTATAACACTCCCCCAAAAGGCGATCTCCACCTGTGCCAAAATTACAGAACTATCAGTTTGATCAGCCATGCTAATAAGGTGCTGAAGATCATCTTGAACATACTGAACCCAAAAAGCAGAAATAATAACCGCTGGAGAACAGACAGGATTCCAGAGTGCAAGAAGCACAACATAACAATAATTCAATCTTAGGTTTCTGTGTGAAAAGTACTCACAACATCAGCAAGGCATCTATCATGTGCCCATAGATTTCAAAAAAGGTTTTTGACAGAGTGTGGCATGAGGCATTGTGGACTTCAATGAAAAAGTACAACATTGGTCAAATGTTGACCAACACCTTCAAGCAGCTGTACACCAAGGCTACCAGTGCAGTAATTGCTCGCGGTTCTGTGGCAGACTGTTTCAAGACAATAGTTGGAGTACGGCAAGGCTGTCTCCTGTCATCCACACTTTTCAACACCTACTTAGAGCGCATCATGAGCGAAACCCTAGAAAACCACTGTGGGACAGTCAGCATTGGAGGGCGTAACATCACCAACCTCCGTTTTGCAGACGACATTGATGGACTGGTAGGCGGTGAAGATGAGCTTGCCACCTTAGTGAAGAACCTGGATGAAACATCTTCCAGATTTGACATGGAGATAAGTGCCGAGAAGACAAAGCTGATGGCAAATAGTGGCAAACAAATCACAGCTGGCCTAATATTCGATCGACACCGTTGAGAAACCTCGACACAAATAATTCGCTAGTGTTATTGTCGGTCGGTGACGGTTCCTGGAACCTAGTTGACTTTCCCACATAGTCAGATGAGATTGATTCTTTCAATGTCATGGTATGAAAGAGGATTTCATTGGTGATCGGCAAAGATTTTAAGTGTTTTATTCGCGGACACAAGTCCACAGTTATGCCGCCTTATTGGAATCTCCACAATAAGCGATAGATATTCCACAGTCGTCGCTGAGAACTGATCTTGATCTGACCTGAAGATATTAACGTGATTACCCTGGACCAACGAATTCTTGGGGAAGTATCCACAGGTAGCAGTTACTATATCCCTCCAGGCATCTAGGTCTCTTTGACGATTTTAGTAGGGAAAGGAAACTCTTAAACCCAGCATAAAGCTTTCTTGGAGTTTTGTTTTGGAACACACAGGGAGTCATCGTATATTCATTCATGGACGTTTGAAAAAATGGGTAAAGTCAGGAGGTATAGAAAGAGTTAACGCTGATCAGTAAACTTAGTTCCAATAATATATCTACTAGTTATCATAACACTAGAACATTATGTTTGAAATAAATCACGAATACAACAAAACTGAAAGACGCATTAAAGTTCGAAATACTTTGTTTGAATATCGTGTACTTAAATACATGTTTCTATGCATTCAATCAATTATTCTACTAGGTGAGGATCCACACATTTTCCCAAGATGAATAAAATTTGACAAAATGTCGTTCATTTTCTAAAGATATGGAATATTCTCAACCATTTTCAACAATAAATGTGCATTTCAAGTGATAAAGATTGGGTTTTACTGCTCCCCAGGGCGCGCGCGCACCCCCTCCCGCTTCAAATAAGCCACTGCCATATGTAAGTGTTAGGATTCAATTTTCAGTAAAATTAATAAGATTGATATTTTCTTTAAATTGTATTAGAGTAATGTTTTATTCATTTATATTAAGTAAGTTCTAAAAGTGTCTTAAGATTAATTTCATTTATTTCCAAAGCACAACTATATATTAATTGAAGGAAAATAGTTGATATACGAAGCATAAGTTGGCAACGCAAATCATTAGCTATACGAATATACATTATCGAGTGAAAATAGGTTATAAAACAAAAGTCAGTCAGCTCTTAAGTTTATCAGTCAGATATATATTTTGTAAAACCAGGCATTAGCAAGAAATCTTACTGAAAGTCAGTGGACCCCTAAGTCTTATCGGTAAAGCATAGAGCAGGCTTCCGTGTTAACGTAAATACAGAATGGTTTTTAACTAATGATGGACAGTCGTTTCTACAAAAAATGGTTCTTATCTAAAGATTGACGAACATTGCTGCTGGCTTAATATATTAAACATGTTGCTGATTTAGAATATTTAGGGATTATCATGTTCGGACGTAACTAATGCCAAACGAACTACAAATCTGAGTTGTACCTTATGTCAGATGACGTCAAATTAAGCTGGTTTGGACCAGAAAAAACTGACTTTTACTTGATGAGAGAATAAACATCTATTTCCAAGGGTACGTTAACCTGACACAGGATGCATATAAAAGACCACGCATTTAAGGGTCAGGTCAGTTCCGTACCGACAAAGGAAATAGATGTTTTGTCTTCTTATTACAGGTAAAATAATTATATATTCGTAACTTCTTTAGAAATAAGTATTTTTAATGATTGAGATTTTAATAGTAAAACTGTTTTGTGTGCAACATTGTTACTGAATTCTTTTATTTATAATATATTGTAACGGAATGTTTAAATGTTCTAAATAATTTATATTTAATTATATTTATGTACTTTTTATTGTAAGGTTAAGATTGCTACCAACAACTTCATTTTAGATTTAATATTTAAATAAAGTATTCTTTAAGTAAGAAAGAATATTATCTAGCGATATATTCTAAATCAATATTCTATTTTAAAATAAGTAAAATGCATTTCTTTAAATTAATTGTTACATTAATTATGGTCATTACATTTTTATACTTTTGGCTATCTTGAAATTGATTGAGAATTAACCATTTGTATAATATTCTAAAATGCAGAAGTTATACGAATAAATGAAGTTGGAAAGCTTGAAAAAGGGAAAATATAATATGTATTGCATGAACTTTTATTATAAAGTTTTTAGATGTGTTTCTAGAATGTAGTCAATATATTTGTGTTGTTTAATTAAATAAAAGTCAGTTCCGTACCGACAGAGGAAATAGATGTTTTGTCTTCTTATTACAGATATACAGATGTAGCTGATTTAACATCATGGCGGCACTTGTTTAAGAGAGCTTTCTCTCTTTCTCTCTCTCTCTCAAAGATGTAGCCGAACAACAACTATCATTACATAACAATCTCTGGAACCTCTCGCAGAGCCAATGTTCCCAAGATGTCGCCTATCTACACCGTTTCGAGTGATTATTTGTTTTGAAAAGTTATGGAAAAGATTCTTGGAAAAAACGACATTTGTGGACTAACATCTTCATAAAGTTTTCCGTAACAGCAAGAGTCTCATATTCCAGCTACGATTCAGTAACTTTCTACAAGACATTTCCATCATCATGTGACATCCTTTATCTAGGAACTCAAAATTGAATCCTAACATAAGTGATGGAAAATTAGGGCGAAATACAGATACGCCTTCAGTGCATAATCGTTATCATTGTCAACGTGCTTTTTCACAGGGAAACATTAGTATAAAACCATCATACGATACATATTTTAATAATTATTTGTTTATGTTATTTATTGCAGTCTTACATTATATTTTGAATGTCGATTTATGAAATGTAGTTACCCTATTAAATTTATAGTATATATCATTTTTCAAAACGAAATACTACATTTTAGTTAATCGTATTATTTTTTTAAACGAGTTAAAGTTGAAATAGAACACAATTGCAGTATTTATTCATATAGTGATCATCAAAACACTTGAAATTAATTCAACCATTACTTTTTTTCTTTCATTAAAGTATTAATTTTATTAGAAAAATTAAAGATAATCAGCTATACCACAGTACCTGTCAATTTTTGTAATTTTTTGTATAGTAGGCTACATCATATTTCGATGATGACGAATGATGTCATCATGATTTTCATCAAGATCAATTAAACAACAATTGTGTAAATCTATTTACTTACATCTAAAGATTTTCATTGTCAAATATGATTCAAATTCAGCGATTTGATCTATTTAAAGATTCATGATTCATCAGTTATTGTAAATAAGGAGTTATTCCCCTTTACACCACTCCCATAAAAAGACGTCACACGTGTACATCCGTTTTTCAAGACGGAAACTACCTGACAGATGTAATATATCTAGCCGCTGTAACAGGCACCGTTTCTCATATTATATTGTAAGATTATTTTGTTTTGGAATATGAGTGCCAATATCACTTGTATCATTCTTGGTAAGTATTATGTCTATTTAATTGGTGAATTATTTCGATCCGTAATTGTGTGGAGTCGTTCTTGTTGTCAGTTACTGTACAGTCCGTATCATCCATATGGTACATCACTACATGTATTTATGTTTGGCATCACCAAAACAGAAATATCGTTTGATACGTCTTATGTTGTATGAGTATATGAAATCCTGATCATGATCCCGAAACACACATGAGCTCGTATCCTTGCTTCCAAATATATATATATATATATATATATATATATATATATATATATATATATATATATATATATATATATATATATATATATATATATATAATGTACGCTGTATTACTGATATACCACAAGAAGTATACATTTAAAAAAAAAAGAAACGAGGCCTGCAAGGAAACAAAACTTTGGATATTTTCATATTTAATTTTTAATACTCAAGTTTTAGGTTTAAAAAACAGCAGCATCAACAAAGCCTTAAATACATTACATATCTATGTCATCATCATCAGTCTCTTGATCTAGTGTGGTCGTTGAGGCACTTATCTATGTATGTCCTGTAAAAAAGACATTTTCCTTACTGTGTCGACCAGCAAATGCAACTTTATCATTGATTATATAAACATTTTTGTTATGTCCCAAAGAAAGTGTAAATAATTTGGTTTGAAAAATGATTATGTAGGTTACATGGTGCAATTTCAATTTCAATGTTTTATATCTGGCCAAATTTCTTTTTCTCTCACTCCAGATTTTTGCATATTTCGTCCCATGTTAAATTCATTTATAAAACAGGTATTATTACTTTTTATCATTATTTTCATGCATCACTAATGAATAATGAGTAGAAATTCATCATTGATTTATAGGAATAGACTCAACAGTATTCATTACTTTTTATCATTATTTTCATACATCACTAATAAATAATGAGTGGAAATTCATCATTGATCTATAGGAATAGACTCAACAGTATTCATTACTTTTTATCGTTATTTTCATACGTCACTAATAAATAATGAGTGGAAATTCATCATTGATTTATAGGAATAGACTTAACAGTATTCATTACTTTTTATCGTTATTTTCATACGTCACTAATAAATAATGAGTGGAAATTCATCATTGATCTATAGGAATAGACTCAACAGTATTCATTACTTTTTATCATTATTTTCATACATCACTAATGAATAATGAGTGGAAATTCATCATTGATCTATAGGAATAGACTCAGCAGTATTCATTACTTTTTATCATTATTTTCATACGTCACTACAGGTCTTGAATTTAACACAAATTTCCTGGTAGCCAGAAGGACTAGTGTACTGAGAAATTTACTAGCCCTGCCAAACATTTACTAGCCCTGTCCCCAAAACAATGTCACACACTCATATTGAGATTAACAAAAATTTTATTTCATAAATAGCATTTTCATATAAAATGTAGAAGTACAGAAGTGAACATTCTACATTAAATCATCAATAAATTCACATTTTTTGTTTATAAAGATAATCTGGATCCAATTCCAGAAAGAGATCCAGGTGTCCTTTCTTGTCCTCCACCTGCACTCTGGGTCCATATGGGGTTTGTTCTGGTCTCCTTACCAGTCTCCCTGAAACATTCCACAAATGTACTGCTGATAATGGATCATATGTTGGAATGTCATTTGTATGAAACATGATGAAGAGTAGGTCAGACAGAACCCAAGGTCGCAAACATGATCTCCAGTCACTCTTCACCATTTTCATCTCTGAGAAACACCTTTCAGCATCAGCAGAGTGGGCTGGGATTGTCAGGATGAGGTCAATCAATGCCAGAATATTCTTGCAGTCAGCAGCATATGATTGTACAACTGTGGGCCAAGTCAAAGCATAGATGTCTTTGTAATTGCAAGATAACAGAATGAATTTTTTTATTTTTTTCGGAGGCTGAACACCTTCTTTAAAACGCCACATTTTGTCTGTCTTATAAGGCGGGAATTGTGCCTCGTTTTAAAATATGAGATGTTACAGTATAACTGACACGAATTATTTGAAGTAAGAAAAGGAATGGAACAGTGTCCTTTATATAAAAAAAAGTCCAAGCAAGAAACCCGTTTAAAAACACGTGCCTTTGCCCCCCCCCCCTTCCATGAAATGGCTTCTTTCTAATAAAGACTTGACTTCATCGGATGTTCTGCACGCTCAAAACAGTGGCTAAAGTAAACACTGTTATAAAATATTAACATCAAAAGATAATGTTAGTTTCAACTTGGAAAATGTGTGCTCCCATCAAACGGAGCCAGCTGACTCGGCGCGTTGGCTTGATGTGAATGAAAAAGAAAACAAAAATCAAAAGGAACAAAATCATACATAGCAACAAAAATACCAAAAATATTCCTGAGATATTTTTCTAAGGTATTTTTTTCACTCTGTATGATTTGTTTCTTTAGATTTTTTTCCCTTTTACATCAAGAGCGCATCGAAAACCAGTGGTATTTAACAGCTCCAATTACGGTCTCATCATTAATAACATATGTTTGGTAATTGTTCCTAATTAATCGAACCTCAGTGTATTGTTGGAATTAATAATAAGCGTGAATATTTTTAATCTTAGATGCCCATGTGAGATTTTAATTCCCATCAAATGCTTGGATATCTCCACGTGTATTCAATTATTTGTTCAATCGTTTTGGGGGAAAAAATATAATAGCTATTCTTATTATCATAGAAAAAGTAGTTGCTTGGAAAATGATGTGTCACTAATGTTATCATAATAAATTGATCTAATTCTTCTACTTATTTCGATGCAAACGTAAAATATGAGTTACCCGTTTGTAACTCGGAGCAAGCAAAAAAAATAAAAAATACCTTCAATAAACAAACATGTAAACCAGAGGCATAGCGAGGGGGGTAGGGGGTACATATGTCCCCAGGCGCCAAGGTACAGGGGCGCTAAAATAAGGCTTGCAACGTTACATTATAATAAGAAAACAAGGGTAATAAATCTGTCACAAGATTGCTGGGGCGCCAATTTTATAGTTTGTCCCCGGGCGCAAAATATCATCGCTATGCCTCTGATGTAAACTAATTTCTTTGAATAGTTGATGCTATGTTCTTTTGTGTGGTGTAACGTTTCGTAATTTGTTACTGTGGTCACGTGAATAAAGTGTGATACAATTTAATTCGCTATCAGATTAATACGGATCAATTTCCAAACTTCCGTTGTTAATGACGGGGCCTAAATTGGCGCTGTTAAGTGAAACGCACATAATCAGATGGCTTATTGTAATAGAAACACATTTCTGAGGCAGAAATTGACTTCATCTTCACATGCTAATATTTTATGACTGTGTTTACAACGGTCACTGCGTTGATTCTAAAGAGCATCGGCCGAAGTCATGTCTTTATTAGGGTATTGAGTAAACAAACGCCGACTGTTGATAACCAAAAACTTACTAGCCCGTCGGACTATTAACATTATGAAAGTTACTAGCCCGACGGGAAATCTACTAGCCTCGGGCTAGCGGACTACTGCTAATTTCGAGCCCTGCACTAATGAATAATGAGTGGAAATTCATCATTGATCTATAGGAATAGACTCAACAGTATTCATTACTTTTTATCATTATTTTCATACATCACTAATGAATAATGAGTAGAAATTCATCATTGATCTATAGGAATAGACTCAACAGTATTCATTACTTTTTATCATTATTTTCATACATCACTAATGAATAATGAGTGGAAATTCATCATTGATCTATAGGAATAGACTCAACAGTATTCATTACTTTTTATCATTATTTTCATACATCACTAATAAATAATGAGTGGAAATTCATCATTGATCTATAGGAATAGACTCAACAGTATTCATTACTTTTTATCATTATTTTCATACATCACTAATAAATAATGAGTGGAAATTCATCATTGATCTATAGGAATAGACTCAACAGTATTCATTACTTTTTATCATTATTTTCATACATCACTAATGAATAATGAGTGGAAATTCATCATTGATCTATAGGAATAGACTCAACAGTATTCATTACTTTTTATCATTATTTTCATACATCACTAATGAATAATGAGTGGAAATTCATCATTGATCTATAGGAATAGACTCGTTAGCACATAGTTCCAAGAATGTTTATGTATGTGTATTATTGCACCATGGGTGGAATATATCATTGATCTGTACAATGATACGATATTGCTGTAATCATTGATCTGCACAATGATACGATATTGCTGTAATCATTGATCTGCACAATGATACGATATTGCTGTAAACATTGGATCATGTGTTGTTTTTGGTCGAATATCCAATTTGTATCAAGAAAGAATGTTTGTTCTTTTATTAAGGAAGTGATGCTCATTAAGTCCTGCATTTATACCCTAAATACATATGAAAATGAGACTTCTAAATGTCAATATGAAGACCCACTCCATGACCTTGAATTGGTAACCCAGAAAATCCTATTTACAATTTATATTTTAGAATCATACAGATAAATACAATAAATAAAAGAAATGGAATTTTATACCTTAAAACAATACTGCATTTGAATCCAAGTGTCCAATTTTTTATACAAGTTGTGAAACACATACAAAATTGTTTGCTATCCAAAATGTCAACTTGCCACTAGAACAGCATTCTCAAGTAATTACCCGGTGTATAGTCTGTTTCTAATTTCTGTAGTATGTATTTTATCCATACAGAAGATGTTGTAAACACATTACATCATATGTATTATTGGTTCTCTTCAACATAATAGCTTTTATTAAAAAAAATGTTGAACTTTACTAATTCTTTTACACTATCAATTTAGTTTGCTTAATATTTCTTGCCATTTATTGGTACTGTTGTGTTGTATTTTGTAAAACCAGCTTACGCCTCACCTAATTAGTTGACAGAAATAGTCCATATGTTTCATTCCCACAGCCAGATTAAACGAACATTACATCTTTTCAAAGCTATGTGCTGAATAGGCCACCATATTGTGAGTCAGGAAGACAGGAGTTTTATCCATTGTGTTCAAAATTAATAAACAACATTATATATATATATATATATATATATATATATATATATATATATATATATATATATATATATATATATATATATAGAATGTATGCAGTATAAATGATATACCATAAGATTTTAAAAAATATTCATTGAAAGGAATTTCCTTTTATTGACTAAAGTATTCTTGGTATTTGACTTCAATCCTTGTATCAAGCAGATATCACTTTTCCAGCAACCTATGTGGGCAGACAACTTTTAGGTTTATAGCTAAAATGTTATAGCCTGGGCTGACTTGTGAGGTAGTAGTGGTTCCTCTAAGTTGTTATGATCGGGTAAAGTGTTATTGAAGAAACATTTTACTTGAAGAAATTTGTTTCTGCTTGTGACATTCAGTGTTCCAGAATTTGTTTCAAAAGTAATAGGATACACAGTAGTAAAGAAGCATGGCACATACAATCAGATTTTACATTTCTGATTTTCATCAGCAAGTGTTTTCTTTACATGTCCAGACTTAGGACCATATAATTGTTCAATAGTGTTAAAGTATTGTTTTTTTACAACAATGCAGGTAGGTTATTTGTAGCAGAGGCTTTTGAATTAATGTGCTCTGCACACCACAGTAACCGAACTGAGCTGATCGAATGATGGGATTTTAACCAGTGTCCTTACATTTGTAATCCTGGCATAGTAACAACTGAGCCACTGTGGAATGATAAATTAGTAATCAATGTAGGAATATGCATATTAGTTTTCATCATGCAAACATTTCAAACATACTGACAGCTGAACCTTTGCATACATGACATCATTATTGTATCCATTTCTTTCATTTTCTTGCAGGTACTTCCATACTTGCACTTCTTCTGGCTGGTTACTTGGCTCAAAAGTATCTTCCTCCTCCCAAACCCAAGATTATAGGGATTGACCTGGGTAAATATATATCTGTTTGATGAAAGTTGAAAAAAGTGGTGTTCAGAATTCCTAGGGTCACATGGTGTTTACTGTGCGTTCTTGCTACCATCTATACTCGCTCATAAGTCAAGTCTAACTGCAGACTGCACAAATTAAGATCAGCAGTCACATAACATGCAGGCAGATCTGGGTCTGTGCAGTTTGGTAGGAGTAATTAGTAGAATAGACAACGTATGTTACATTTTGCAATGTCACATCAAGATTTTTTTTTTTTTTTTACAGTTCATCTTGTAAGTGATTTTATATGGTAACCAAAAATGTTTGTTTTCTCTGCATAACTAAACAGCATATACATAGCAATTACTTACTTTCTATGGCTAGAGTAGTATCATTGCTATGAACAACGTTATCATTTTGTATTAAAGTTATATTCCATTTTAGCTTGCTTAGAAGTCAAGTCCAACTCTAAACGGCAGAGACCAAGATCTGCCATCACATAATGTGCCAGCAGATCAGGGAGTCAACGCAGTTTCTTAGAAATAATGAGTAGATAAATAAAGTAGACCCAACACTATTGGCACACTAAGTAATGTAAGACCTGTGTCTGTTGTTGGCAGTTGGAATTATCTTGAAAATGAGTTGACAGGAAAGTCTAGATAAGAAACATTTTTGCAGTTGGAGGTTAATATTTCTTTGATAAAACTAGGAAATTTAAATTTTCAGACATCATCACATGCATTCAATTGAATAAGGTTGGCGCAAGATGATAGAATGCATGTGTGTGAGTCGTGTATACTCTATCAGCCTTTAAGTTGATCATGCTGAGTGTAACAAAATCGTTCCCTATAATAACCAAAAGATGTAAAATCTCTTGTTGGAGCACTATTGAGATATATATTCTCTTGTTGGAGTGATATTGAGATTTAAAAGCTCTTGTTGGAGCACTATCGAGATTTAAACTCTTTTTGGAGTACTATTTAATTTAATATCTCTTGTTTCAGAACTATTTAGATTTAATATCTCTTGTCAGAACACAAACTTAAAATCAAGTTTTTGGAGCACTATTGAGAGAAATAAATTGTTCTTTATTTATGTATACAGATGAGCTTATTGATTTTTATTAAAAACAAATAAAAGAGAGCGTTTTTTAATTTTTTTTTTTACTTGATTCTTGCATTATTTACACTAATACACCCGTATCATTCTTTTGATTTATGTAACAATTAATACCTTGTATATCACAATTGATGTAAAATCATGTAGAGGACTTGCATAATGACCAAAGCATCCAAATGCATTTCAAAGTCACCAATTTTACCATACTTCATTTTATGAAAGTTGTCAAATAATTTCAATCTAGTTAGAAAGGGATCAAGCAGGGATCACCAGCATTGAGGCTACAATGATGAAGATACAGCTATGCTCAGCGGGGCACTTGTCCAGGATGGAGGATCATCGCGTGCCAAAGATCTCACTGTATGGTTAACTGTCCACTGGTCACTATGATTGAGGGGCACTGCAAAAGAGATATAAAGACTCCTTGAAAAAGACACTCACCACCTGCGGCAGTGTTAGCCACCAATGGGCATTGCAAGCTGCTGACCATGAAAGCTGGCAATGTACAGTTCACCGGGCTACTGCCACTTTTGAACAGACAGACAGGCCAGCTTGGAGGAAAATTGATGGTGAAGTAAACACCGGGAACCACCAGCAGCACCCATAAAAAACCAGACATTCCCATGCAGCCTTTGTATGCCTGTTACATTTTGGGCTCATCAGCCACCAGCGCAACGCTTCCAATAGATGTGGATATCCTCATTTCTAAATCTTCACAAGCCAGCGACAACAGTTAGAAATAATTTGCGCTGTTTCATAAATTTCATTTGAAATGAGCACTTGTCTATGTCTATCTTAAAAATGATCTTATTTATTTCAGGAACAACTTACTCCTGTGTAGGGCTATATCATGCTGTTACAGGTGAAGTAGATATCCTGGATACACAAGATGGACACAAGTGTATTCCTAGTGTTGTAGCTTTCAGGTAAATATCTAGGTATATTTACACTGCTCACTCATTTTAGTATGACCTGCATATAAAATGGGGGCATTTTTGGATCCTGCTTTGTCCTAACAGATAATACTAAGATGATAGGTCCGTATTTGCTGGGCTTTAATAAACTTGCAGACAAAAAATTAGGTAGTAAAACCTTGATATACTGTTCATTTTATTGTCGGAAATTTAAGTTAGTGCCTGGAAATTTGTGATCAGCATTATGAAATTTGTTGCCTTGAATAAAACGTCATATTCTTGTGAAATTTTCTTTTAAAATGTTGTCAACACACTGTAAATAATAATATATGATGCAGTATTAACCAATGAAAATGTTCCAAATGCATATTGGTTTTAACACTGTCAGAAAAAGTATCAGATAAGTCATGTCAAATGAATTTCATGTTTCAGTTTTATCTTTTAATTTAGTTCAGTGTTATCTTTATAAATGTGATATGCCTTCTTTTACTGAAACGTGAAAAGCTTTGATTCACTGTCAATGCAATGCCTGCAAGCATTTCATTAAAATCTAATTAGAACATTGTATTCTGATATGCATTGTTTCAATCAATTAAAATTAGACCAGCTTTGTATTATCACAATAAATACATCTTTTATATAAAATCAAGGGGTTAAATAAAAACTAATTAAAGACATGCTCATACCTGTGTAAGAACTTGTGGTTACAAACATGCAATAAAGTCAACCCCTCTTCCACCACACTACACAAACTTTTACTCACCTCCTTGAAATACATTATCCAAATTACTTTGCATTAGGAATATTAGCCAGCTATCTCACAAATCCAGCCTTACCAGTCAATAGAGAAAGGACAATAACTCTTGCCCATTCCCCCCCCCCATTGGCACTGTCAGGTGTTACTAGGTTTTAGCTTCTTTACTGGTAACATTAGCAAATTGTCATCTAAATGCTCTAATACAAGTTTGTATAGACCACACATCATACAATTCATCTTCCGACAATCCAGCTGTTTTTGTGTTCCTGTGGGCAAAATGTTGATTGTGGATTTATCAATCTACTGCAAGTTGTATGCATTATTTTACAATTTCTGCCAATTTGCGAGTGATTTTGTCACATTTTGGGACTTTGTCTTTTAAGACCATGTTCCCATGATGCCTTGTTGACCTTATACAGGATCATTCTGAGTTAGCATAAATTCAGCTTTACTTCCTTAGAAGGATACCTGAGGTGGAAGTCAGATTCTCAGTATCCCCCTCCTCATATTGCTTAATTTCCTAACATAATGTGATTTGAAAACATATTAAAAGAAGGTAGCAAATTTTTTAAGTAAACTATTGAGAACACTTACCCAATCACATTACTCAAAAAACCTTCCAAACCACCCCGCAGTGCAAGCATCCTTGCTATTAAACCCTTTGCCAACAACTAATGATACTTGTTGGTATCAGGTGGAGGTAATGGACAAGAGTTATTGCTCTTTGACTGTTTCCAAATGGTATCTCGGTACCAGTTGTTTTGTCCATAAACCTCAATGCTACTTTTTTGTGAAATAAATATACTTTCTATCCTACTTCAGCATACATGTCACACACTATCACAGAGAACAATATTAGATTGACAATTTGACATTAACAAAACCAGGTATTCCATTGCCTTTAACTCTGGTGGAACTAGACAGGGCTAAGTTATCAGTCAAAACAGATCCAGTTTCACCAGTGTCCCACATTTAAAAAAAAATCATAACAAATACAAAATATGATTTAGATATGAATTAACTTAATCTCATATGTTGCCAATAGGCTTAACTTTTTTTTAAGCCCAACAGAAAGTACAACTTTTACATAATGCACCAATCACAGCTAGTGTTGTTGTTTATTTTTTAATGCAATGTTCCCTACACTTTAAGCTCCACTAACCTGGGGTTGTACCGTTATACCATATTCAGGGAAGAACAAATTTTGGTTGTTTAGGAGGGCTCGATTTGCGAGGTTTCAGGCTAATACTCTTGATGTAATTTGATTGGTAAAGACAAAATGTATTCTTGGAGAAACATAATTTACTTAAATATTTGGTTTAATTTTTCAGTATATTTTGTGTTTGTAATCTGCTTGTAATCCAAATGAATTTCGTCCATTGTAAAAATAATTTTGACCAGCTGCAGAACCATGTTATTAGTAGTAAAAATATATCATATTCATATGTGCTGTAATTCGGGCATGTATTAAAATATAGATTACACCTTTTAAGCCCAAATTACACCATTTTGACACTTATAAGACCAGTAAATATGATTATACCTGTTGGGGGTTTGGTATGTATGCTATTCCTTCATGGAGAAACATATCAGTCAGTCGGTTTGCACTAAAAGACTTCTTATAATGTTTATTTCTCCTTAATGAAAATGGTGCTGATCTGACATCCACTATCACATCAGCCATCTTGAAAATCTTGTTTTTGCTTCTTCTCTTGAACATATCATGCAAGTTCACATTTTTTATTTTCAGTGAGAAAGGTGTTCTGGTAGGTTATCATGCAGAAGCCCAAGCAGAACATAACCCATTAAACACAATATATGATGCCAAGAGATTCATCGGAAAGAAGTTCTCCAAATCAGAATTGCAACAAGTGCAGAAACAGTATTCTTTTAAGGTATATTCAGTAAGAATTTTTGGTTGAAAAACACTTATCATGTCACTTTTCATATGCCTGTCATAGGGCTGAGCATATTATGTTTTGATGATGGCTGTGTTGCAAATTTCATTTCTGTACAATAAAATTATTTTTTCTACCATCTACAGTTAGCAAAGTTTGTGGATGGTTTGCATTTGGGGTTATGCAAAGATCTATTGATATTTGGTTTAAAAAAGTCAGGGACACTGACTAAAAGAAAAAAATTGGTTTCTGTACAATAACCATAGTATGAAAAATCAGACATGGAACAAGCTTTGTAGATGGATTGTACCTGGAGTATAGATGTCTATTGACTTTGGGGTTGAAAGGTCAAAGATTGAGGTTAGTGTGATTAAAAAGAAGAAAATGGTTTCCATACATGCCAACCATTACGCTTTTGGTGTAATCATTACGCTTTTTGTCACTAAATTATGCGTTACGCTTAAACATATATGGATTACGCTTTTTCGGTATATCCACCTCCCCCCAAAAAATCAATTATTTGTTTTCTCGTTATTATTAAAGTTCTATTAATCCCACAGACCGTATTTTAGAAAAAACAACATTTACGTAACTACAATATAAGAGTACGCTAGACTGTGGACTTTCGTAACAGTATCATGTTCTGTTTATAGCTAACCTGGTTCTACTGTTAACCTCGATTCTATTTATAGAATCAGCATGCGTAGTGAGGAGATAGCAGACTGGTTTCCAAATTTATTCTTTACTCGCAGATTCCATATTCTAATTCATATTTCTTGCAGAACCAGTCTAAATATATTTTAGCGCTTGAAAAGTATATTTTATTTTACTCTATGCATTTATGTGAGCAAAAATTCCCAGATAAATTAGAAAAAGCAACCAAAAACCCCCGAAACGAAATATAACAGAATCCTCTAAATATTAAGAAAAAGAGTACAGCATCACGTGACATTTATTTCCGGCCGTGTCAAAAGAATTTTAAAATTTAGCGCTAAACGTCTTAAGAAGGTTTCTAGTCGATGTGTGTAAAGCTAAAAGTGCTACATATGAAAACTTGAAACAGTAAAGGATGAGAAGGGCAAATAATCGTTGTTTATTGAAATTTTAGCATGTCATATGTGGATTACGCTTTTTCTGCCTGGATTCCGCTTTATGACCACTTGGATTACGCCATTTCCTCGTCAGGGGTTGGCATGTATGGGTTTCTACAAAAAAATGCGATTCAGTTCTCAACAATGCATGTACAAAACAGGATCTATTCTAAAACTAAAATATATAGTGGGAAAATTAGTCCTATTTTATGCTCTATATAATCTTTTGTCAGCAAACATGTCAGTAAACAATTAACTATGATAGGCAATGTTGCCAGCATTATGTGTAAGTAAACAATTAACTATGATAGGCATTGTTGCCAGTATTATGTGTAAGTAAACAATTAACTATGATAGGCATTGTTGCCAGCATTATGTGTAAGTAAATGAGTAACTGGGATAGGCATTGTTGCCAGCAGTGTGTGTCAGTAAACAATTAACTATGATAGGCATTGTTGCCAGCAGTATGCGTCAGTAAACAATTAACTATGATAGGCATTGTCAAAAGCAGTATGTGTCGGTAAACAATTAACTATGATAGACATTTTCACCAGCAGTATGTGTCAGTAAACAATTAACTATGATAGGCATTGTCACCTGCAGTATGTGTCAGTAAACAATTAACTATGATTGACATTTTCACCAGCAGTATGTGTCAGTAAACAATTAACTATGATAATCATTTTCTCCAGCAGTATGTGTAAATAAACAATTAACTATGATAAGCATTGTTGCCAGGCAGTATGTGTCAGTAAACAATTAACTGATAGGCATTGTTGCCAGCAGTGTGTGTCAGTAAACAATTAACTATGATAGGCATTATTGCCAGCAGTATGTGTCAGTATACAATTAACTATGATAGGCATTGTTGCCAGCAGTATGTGCCAGTAAACAATTAACTATGATAATCATTTTCTCCAGCAGTATGTGGTGGGTGGTTGTTATAGTATTTACATGCTGCATGTACTTAAATTGGTCAAAATGAAAATTGCATGACAATAAATTTGTTCCAATCACTGATAACTTTGGAAAATGCAACCATTGATAAGATTTCATTGTGTTTATACAAGTTTGTTGTTGACTTCATTTGAAAAATGATGCATTGTTTTTATAAATGATTGTAGCTTGCTTGTTTTGATGAAGGGTGCACATACTATTGATGTCGCAGAGAAAATCAATTTCTGAGGACCAAATGTGCTGATTTCGCTAATATGACAGCTCTAAAGCCTGTAGAACTAAAGTACGATTCAGAACTAGTAGCTTGTCGACATAAACAATAGGGGCCACGAGTGGCCGAGTGGTCAAAAGCACTCTCTGTTACGTATCACTGCCATCTCACCTCTGTCTGCGTGGGTTTGAGTCTAAGATTCGGCCAATGTAATTATGTGAGGAAGCTTGCCAGTAGCTTCTCGTGAGTCGTGGTTCTTTCCTGGGGCTTTGACAGGTTCTTCCTCCACCAATAATACTGCCACCATGTATAGCCTATCATGTGCTGAAAAATGGCATTAAACCCTACAACAACAACATAAACAATAAGACAACATAGAATTTGTTCAGGTTGGGATCAAGCTTGATTTGACTTGTCTAGCTATTTTTGTTATCTTGACATAAGCATGACAAATTTGGTATTAATAAAATAACATGGGACCAGGACATAGGCAGCTTGGTCAACACAAGTCATGTCAATATAAGTGGGTAGGGCTGTAGTGAGAATGAAATAGATAAACAAATAATTAATGAAATTAATGCATTTTTTTATTTCTAAAAAAAATACTTTAATCATTAATTTGTTTGCTTTTTAATGTGCAGTTGGAGGCAGATGAATATGGAATGATACGCTTTTTAATATCTGTGAACAAGACTGAGAAATATGTTACACCTGAAGATGTGGGATCAATAATAATCAGCACATTGCGAAAGTCTGCTGAACATAACCTATCAGCTCCTATTACAAAGGTGGTAATGTCTGTTCCTGCAGAGTTCGATGAAATGCAGAGAAACTACACTAGAAAGGCAGGAACATTGGCAGGTAATCAAATCCCCTCTTATAGCAAAAATGAAATGTCAGTGTTCATATATGCCCCTATCTATCAGTTCAGCACAATTGTTTTGTACTTACTAACTTTAGAAGTACATGATAGGTTGAAACCAAATTTGTTATGAGACTTTTTGATAAGAAAACCATATGCAAGTTTGAAAATCAACATTTTATCTCAAAATAGTTACAGCTTCTGTTGCTCTTATCATTTTGAACCAAGCTTTTGGGAAGCCCATGTTAAAATTATATATTTTTTTGATTTTATTATTTTCTTGGGAGTGGATTGGTGGGGGTTTGTTTACAGTTTGGTGCCATCTGATATCATTATTGAGCTATAGTAACATTTGGACTTGGTTTGATAAAATGAATTGGAGAGTTTATTGAAGCCATTCAAAGCCATCCTGTTTATGGTCTTGGATCAAATATACACAAGATAAAAAATACTTTATATCAAGGTCTTGGATCATATATACACAAGATTAAATTACTTTATATCAAGGTCTTGGATCATATACACAAGATTAAATTACTTTATATGATTGTCTTGGATCATATATACATAAGATAAAATTACTTTATATGATTGTCTTGGATCATATATACACAAGATAAAAATACTTTATATCAAGGTCTTGGATCATATATATTTAAGATAAAAATACTTTATATATACATAAGATAAAAATACTTTATATATACATAAGATAAAAATACTTTATATCAAGGTCTTGGATCATATATATTTAAGATAAAAATACTTTATATATACATAAGATAAAAATACTTTATATATACATAAGATAAAATACTTTATATATACATAAGATAAAAATACTTTATATCAAGGTCTATGATCATATATACATAAGATAAAATACTTTATATATACATAAGATAAAAATACTTTATATATACATAAGATAAAATACTTTATATATACATAAGATAAAAATACTTTATATATACATAAGATAAAATGCTTTATATGATATTAATAGAAAAAGTGTTATCATCTTGATTCATTGGCATGCATTGATTTTTAAATGAAGATATTTAATACTTGAATACTTTAATTAAATACCAAAGACTTATAAAAATGGTACTAACAGCTGCCTCACTTGTCATTCAGCATTAAGAAGTTAGTGTTAGGACTGGTCAGCCTGGTGTCAGGATAATGTGACTGGGTGGGACATTATGCTACATGTCTGCAGCATGATGTCCCAGTGCTAGACATCACTATAAACTATCTTACTGCAGACATCATAGTGATATGACTGAAAAATTGTTAAAGTTATGTTAAAAATCCTAATCAAACAAAAGAATCAAATACTTTTGGATTAGTTATGACTTTGTTACTATGTAGTTATTACTCCCTTTTTGTGATCTTCCCTAGAAAGGTCACCCCTCTTATAGGGCCACTTTTCTGTTGCTAAATGGGTTCATTATCTTCAGTAGAGAACCACATTATCAAAAAAATATTTACATGGATGTATATTAAGATTGGTATAATCTGTACACAAAGAGAGATGA
The DNA here is from genome assembly GCA_029339505.1 of Unio delphinus. Classification (NCBI taxonomy): domain Eukaryota; kingdom Metazoa; phylum Mollusca; class Bivalvia; order Unionida; family Unionidae; genus Unio; species Unio delphinus. The sequence goes on from JAQISU010000360.1 coordinate 1,239,124, forward strand.
ATATATGTAATCTGGCTATCTGAATATCGATTATCTTTTCAAACTTTGAAGTTGGGACCCATGGTTAGTGTATAAGACTTTTATTTAAAAGGTACAAGTTTGAATGCTTCCATTTGATAAATTCAGGTCAGTTACCATTGTGTAGGGACTTAACTTCACTTAGGGCAAAATAATTTACTTGTTTTGCCAAACCAAACCAAATAACTGAATTTTATTATAGCCACATATGTAATACAGTTTACAGAATCATTGCATCTTTAATTAGCTTATCAGGTTTTTAGTGTTGAGAATGGTTATCTGGAAGACAAGAATTTGAGCCAGGGGTGTTACAAGCCCGAAATGAACTTCTTTAGTTTGCCTGTGATTGGAAGGCTAACACATCAGTACAGAACAGACTATGTCTATAAATGAGCTTATATATCAGTATGATTTATTTCCTTTATATTTTAGGTTTAGAGGTTTTCCGCATCATCAATGAACCAACAGCTGCAGCACTAGCATATGGCCTTCACAGGGTGTTGGGATTTCAGAATGTGATGGTGATTGATCTAGGGGGAGGAACTCTTGATGTTTCAATTCTGAATGTTCAGGGTGGAATGTTTCTTACTCTTGCAATGGCAGGTCAGCACTGTTCTGGAATTTTAAAATTTTAAAATTTTCATAAATTTGAATGTCTTTGAGTGGTAATTTTAAATGTTTCTCATGTCTCTGGATTGAGTTCATTATGTCCTGAAAATAAGATATTTTGAGAAAGAGAGGACTGAATTCAATTTATGATACATTCAGTTATTATAAAACAGTGAAACTGCTATAACATAATGGTCAAGATCCACAAAGTGGCATTGTGTTATGTTATGTATTGTAAAACATCTGGATTAGTTAACTGAAGAAAATATTGCATGTGTGATATCTTTGCTATACAGGTTGGGGGGATGGGTGGGCATAAATTACATTGATACAGTTACCAGGTTAAATTGATGAATATTATGTGAGAATTTCTTAAAACAGTGATTACATATTTAGCATTTATCTTCTGGCAGAAAGCTATTAATTGGTACATGTACATGTATAAGAAAATTGGCAACTCCATAGTATAAACAGAGTGCCTGTACTCCTCAACCAATCACATTATATCCACAATAGTAATTCCATCCTCTATGACGTACAGACATCTATTATACTACCCATATCATAGGCATCCACACAGATAAAGCCATGTTTTTGTGTATAGTTTCAATGCAACTCCAACATCCTTTCATCCTTGGTCCTTAGCAATGGTTTGGGATAGGTTTCATCATTGCAAACTTTGTACATGCATAGACATTAGTTGCACATTGTTACATTTTTGTGTTTAATTCAAGTTTTTTGTACATTCTATACTTTTGGTGAAATTATTTTAAAGGTTTAGCATTCCACAATCATGCCATAACCAAATTCATGTTATAATAAAGTGTGTTATAGCATGACACTTGGTGTGAGGCCAAATTCATGTTATAATAAAGTCTATTATAGCATGAAACTTGGTGTGAGGCTAAATTCATGTTATAATAAAGTGTGTTATAGCATGAAACTTGGTGTGAGGCCAAATTCATGTTATAATAAAGTGTGTTATAGTATGAAACTTGGTGTGAGGCTAAATTCGTGTTATAATAAAGTGTGTTATAGCATGAAACTTGGTGTGAGGCTAAATTCTTCTTATAATAAAGTGTGTTATAGCATGAAACTTGGTGTGAGGCTAAATTCATGTTATAATAAAGTGTGTTGTAGTATGAAACTTGGTGTGAGGCTAAACTCTTCTAATAATAAAGTGTGTTATAGCATGAAACTTGGTGTGAGGCTAAACTCTTCTTATAATAAAGTGTGTTATAGCATGAAACTTGGTGTGAGGCTAAATTCATGTTATAATGAAGTGTGTTGTAGTATGATACTTGGTGTGAGGCTAAACTCTTCTTATAATAAAGTGTGTTATAGCATGAAACTTGGTGTGAGGCTAAACTCTTCTTATAATAAAGTGTGTTATAGCATGAAACTTGGTGTGAGGCTAAATTCATGTTATAATAAAGTGTGTTGTAGTATGATACTTGGTGTGAGGCTAAACTCTTCTTATAATAAAGTGTGTTATAGCATGAAACTTGGTGTGAGGCTAAACTCTTTTTTTAATAAAGTGTGTTATAGCATGAAACTTGGTGTGAGGCTAAATTCATGTTATAATAAAGTGTGTTATAGCATGAAACTTGGTGTGAGGCTAAATTCTTCTTATAATAAAGTGTGTTATAGCATGAAACTTGGTGTGAGGCTAAATTCATGTTATAATAAAGTGTGTTGTAGTATGAAACTTGGTGTGAGGCTAAACTCTTCTAATAATAAAGTGTGTTATAGCATGAAACTTGGTGTGAGGCTAAACTCTTCTTATAATAAAGTGTGTTATAGCATGAAACTTGGTGTGAGGCTAAATTCATGTTATAATAAAGTGTGTTGTAGTATGATACTTGGTGTGAGGCTAAACTCTTCTTATAATAAAGTGTGTTATAGCATGAAACTTGGTGTGAGGCTAAACTCTTCTTATAATAAAGTGTGTTATAGCATGAAACTTGGTGTGAGGCTAAATTCATGTTATAATAAAGTGTGTTGTAGTATGATACTTGGTGTGAGGCTAACCTCTTCTTTTAATAAAGTGTGTTATAGCATGAAACTTGGTGTGAGGCTAAACTCTTCTTTTAATAAAGTGTGTTATAGCATGAAACTTGGTGTGAGGCTAAATTCATGTTATAATAAAGTGTGTTATATAGCATGAAACTTGGTTCGAGGCTAAATTCTTCTTATAATAAAGTGTGTTATAGCATGAAACTTGGTGTGAGGCTAAATTCATGTTATAATAAAGTGTGTTATAGCATGAAACTTGGTGTGAGGCTAAACTCTTCTTTTAATAAAGTGTGTTATAGCATGAAACTTGGTGTGAGGCTAAATTCATGTTATAATAAAGTGTGTTATAGCATGAAACTTGGTGTGAGGCTAAACTCTTCTTATAATAAAGTGTGTTATAGCATGAAACTTGGTGTGAGGTTAAACTCTTCTTATAATAAAGTGTGTTATATAGCATGAAACTTTGTGTGAGGCTAAATTCATGTTATAATAAAGTGTGTTATAGCATGAAACTTGGTGTGAGGCTAAATTCTTCTTATAATAAAGTGTGTTATATAGCATGAAACTTGGTGTGAGGCTAAATTCATGTTATAATAAAGTGTGTTATAGCATGAAACTTGGTGTGAGGCTAAATTCATGTTATAATAAAGTGTATTATAGCATGAAACTTGGTGTGAGGCTAAATTCATGTTATAATAAAGTGTGTTATAGCATGAAACTTGGTGTGAGGCTAAACTCTTCTTATAATAAAGTGTGTTATATAGCATGAAACTTGGTGTGAGGCTAAATTCATGTTATAATAAAGTGTGTTATAGCATGAAACTTGGTGTGAGGCTAAATTCATGTTATAATAAAGTGTGTTATAGCATGAAACTTGGTGTGAGGCTAAACTCTTCTTATAATAAAGTGTGTTATATAGCATGAAACTTGGTGTGAGGCTAAATTCATGTTATAATAAAGTGTGTTATAACATGAAACTTGGTGTGAGGCTAAATTCATGTTATAATAAAGTGTATTATAGCATGAAACTTGGTGTGAGGCTAAATTCATGTTATAATAAAGTGTGTTATAGCATGAAACTTGGTGTGAGGCTAAATTCATGTTATAATAAAGTGTGTTATAGCATGAAACTTGGTGTGAGGCTAAACTCTTCTTATAATAAAGTGTGTTATAGCATGAAACTTGGTGTGAGGCTAAACTCTTCTTATAATAAAGTGTGTTATAGCATGAAACTTGGTGTGAGGCTAAACTCTTCTTATAATAAAGTGTGTTATATAGCATGAAACTTGGTGTGAGGCTAAATTCATGTTATAATAAAGTGTATTATAGCATGAAACTTGATGTGAGGCTAAATTCATGTTATAATAAAGTGTGTTATAGCATGAAACTTGGTGTGAGGCTAAACTCTTCTTATAATAAATTGTGTTATATAGCATGAAACTTGGTGTGAGGCTAAATTCATGTTATAATAAAGTGTGTTATAGCATGAAACTTGGTGTGAGGCTAAATTCTTCTTATAATAAAGTGTTATAGCATGATACTTGGTGTGAGGCTAAATTCATGTTATAATTAAGTGTGTTATAGCATGAAACTTGGTGTGAGGCTAAATTTTGACAACTGCCATAGAGCTCGCCAGAAAGTTGGTATTTTTGTAGTAGTATTTATGTATAGTTCATGCTACATTTTCGATATTAATTACCATACATTGTATATAATGATAGACTACCCTAAACCAGTAACTGTGCATTGTACATGTGAATGAGTTTAGTTGCTTTGGTATCTTGTGGTAACATGTAGGTTAATTAATGACAAAGCAGTTGAAATAAAGTACTTTGCCCAATGTGAATGAGTATTGGAATTGGATAAATGAATTGCATGCATTCATGTCAGTTCTCAGCTGTAGTGGTTAATCAGTATACTTATTGCTACACGTTTCTTATACTTGCTGTCATGTCAAGGTTGCTTAAACTCAGCAACTTTCATCCATTAAAATCTGGCTTCTCTGTGTACACAATGATAATAAATTATAAAATAGATCTTTGGAATGACAATTTTTTAAAATAAGATACTATGTGTGTAACAAGATGCCAACACAATACTGGCTAAAATACTGTGCTGATTCAAAGTTGCAGCTTTTGAAAACATTTCAAGTTGAAAATAATGATAAACAAATTATATAAATAATTTAGCTAGAAAGGGTACTTGTGTATCACTGTCAAGATCATTTGTAGTCTGAATTTATTTTCTGCATAACAATAAATGATAACAATGGCTGCTGGAGACTACTAAAAGCTTCACTGAGTGAGTGGTATGAGTTTTTATTACACTAGATGCTTATAAGTTATAGAACAATGCTTCTCATTATAACACTTTTCATGGCAGCCATAAAAGTGACCTGCAAAAATACATAGAGTTAAACTGAGGGATACTAGTTTTTGTCCTAAACATGCATGCAGATACATGTACCTATGTCATGAAGTTACATTATAATGCATTCTCATTTTCCAAAACAGAAATTAAGTTGAATACTATTTAAAAAAACTCCCAAAATGTTCCATTACCATACCCGTGTTATAAAACTGGAGGTCTTTATTTTGAGGGACCACTGTATTGTGCTTAATTTCTCTCTCTCTCTTTCTTTCCTTGCAGGCAATAATCGTCTCGGAGGCCAGGATTTTAATCAGAGGTTAATTCAACACTTTCAGGGAGTTATAGCACAGAAATATGGTAAACCATTGACAGATAAAGAAGATTTGCAGTCTCTTAGGCATCATGTTGAAAACTTGAAACTTCATCTTACGACTTATGAATCATTTGATATACAACTTCAATTACATTCCATGGGCAAACATGTAATATTTCAAGACAAAATAACAAGGACCCAATTTGAAGACTTAAACAAAGATCTTTTTAAAAAGGTGTTGGAGCCAATAGAAAAAGTGTTAGAGATAGTGCAGCTACCTAGAGAAGAGGTAGATGAAGTAATCCTTGTAGGGGGATCTACAAGAATTCCTAAAGTGAGGGAGCTGATACAATACTTTTTCAACAAACCTCCAAATGTTTCTGTGGACCCAGAATTAGCAGTAGCAATTGGTGTATCTATTCAGGCAGGTATTATTGGAGGCATGTGGCCATTAACAGTCAGTGCAGTAGAGGCACCTGTTCAAGCAAAGAAAATTCAATTAAATTGATTGTAAATACATCTTAGATACATGTGAAGTTAAAATCAAAATATTGTTACTTTTTTTTTAGTCTATTGATCAGAAAAATGTATTGTATGGTCTTTAATCTATCAATCTTCTGTCCAATGTAACAAATTTGTTATTGCTTCTTCATATAAACTACTTGAATGATTGCCATGGAATTTTTAAATACACCTTCATCCCATGGTTTAATTGAAATGAATGAAAATGGTGCTGTTTGGACATCTAATATGACCACAACTTTGGTTTTCTGGGAATCTTTACAAAGGATGGTTGTATAAACATATTCTCACTTATTGACTTGTTGTAATGTTTATTCTAGATGAAAATGCTAATTAGACATGCAATATGTCCACCATGGTAGCAATCTTTTCTAATTGATACTCCTCCTGAATGGATGATCATATCAACATGTGGTTTTCATGAAAGATTTCTTATGAATTGCAGTTGGTCCTAAATGATAGGTACCAGTATGGCATCCATTGTGCCTGCTACAGCAGTTAATTTGAAAATCTTGTTATTGCTGAAGAATATCAGTAATGGTATCTGCACTCAGCAGTAAAAAGGAAGAAACGGTCTTAATTTTAATTCCTGGAAATTCTTCATGACTAGTCGAGTGTCTGTCCTTTAAAGGGACTTGTGTAATTTTATTTGCAACTTGTTGCACATATCATCTTTGTCTCTCCTCCAATGGCAGGTGTGACAGAGATATCACATTTGTGAGGAAGTGTTTGTCATTAAAATGTTTATGTTGTTAAAGTGATGCACCTTATACACGCATCCCTTACAATTACGTACCTTACGATAACACGTTCCATGATATAACAATTATGGTCGTGGATCATGTTACAGTGGTTGGATTATATTATTTTATGTGATGCACCCCAGTAAGACTACCTCACTTAATAAGACAGCAGTCGTACATAGTGAGGGACCACTGTAGCATTTAACTATTTGCAGGCCAGTCATGGTGTAAATTGGAAATTTTGTTGTCTGTCAGTTATTACTAAAGATGTGTATTCTTTGACAGCAATGGCATCATTGTTGTCCAAGTTAATATTAAAGTTTTATGTTTAATTGTCTCTTGCCAAGCATTGTTGTTAGCAGGACACAGGTATCATTATTTGACAGCAATTTCATAGCTGTTGTCAGGGTTAATATTGTGTATTACATTATTGTGTCTTGCCAAGCATTAACAGATAACCAGATATAGGCATCATTATTTTAACATCATTGTCTGAGTTAGTAATGTATATTAAAGTTTTATGTTATTGTTGTACCAGCTCTTTTTCAGTGTCATTTTCCTCATGAGCAACATTCAAGTTTTCTGTCAGTATTTTGAAAGTCAGATAATTTAAATGCATTATGTTTTGCAGAATGCTTGCTTTTGAAGTTGTGTACCATACATCATAATTTGCCTGACAAACCAGACATTTTATAACATACATTGTAGTTTGCCTGCCAGGCCTGACATTGTGTACCATATATCATAATTTGCCTGATAAACCAGTCATTTTATAACATACATCATAGTATACATGCCAGGCCAGACATTGTGTACCATACATCATAATTTGCCTGACAAACCAGTCATTTTATAACATATATTGTAGTTTGTCTGACAGGCGAGACATTGTGTGTGGTATATCGTGGTTTGCCTGCCAGGTCAGACATTGTGTACATACATCATAGTTTGCCTAACAAATGAGACATTTTATAACATAGTATGCCTGACAGGCCAGACATTGTGTCTAGGCGAGACATCATAGTTTGCCTGATAAATGAGACATTTTATAACATACATCATAGTTTGCCTGACAGGTCAGACATTGTGTATAAGCCAGACATTGTGTATTGTATATCTTGGTTTGCCTGACAGGCCAGACATTGTGTATGGTACATCATAGTTTACCTGACAGGCCAGACATTGTGTTCCACTAAATCTGTTTAACTACATGTGTTATCATTATTGTAATTAAAAGTTGACAATGTATTTTTTGTATGTCATGATCTTCTAGAGAACATTTAGTGCTTTGATGTTAAGGTTACTATTACACACAGGTAAAACCATTATTCATGATAACATGATTCTGTTTATAACACAATGGCAGCATGGCTCCCATTTTTTTAATTTAAGGTAACCTCTAATTTTATAATCCTAAATACATGCTCTCAGAAAAGCCGATAATTTGTATCCCTAGCAGATTATAGGCTCAAAAGGTTAGTTGAAACTGATGTCATTGACATTTCAATGCACATTTGCTATGTACAAGTGTTTAGAAAAATTTGTAAACACGATCCCACTTATATCGCGATGTTATTCTTTGGACCCTGTATTATAACAGGTTTTACCTGTATATGTTGAAAACTGCTACATATGCCAAATATAGGTCATTGGTCACCTCTTGTATTTATGTATCAGGACCTAGGCTCTTTTTTTTGGAATCAAGATTATTATTATTATAGATCCTGATCAGAAAATCTTCTGGGTCTGCATATACACAGGTAAATATGTTAAATTTTACATCAATGAAAAATGTACTTCATTTTTTAAAAAAAATTTGGGTTGTATTTATTAACCTTCTGTTAAAAGCTAAGCACTGCCTTACCATAACTGGATCATATAACGTTTCTTGCTTTTCAATGCAGGGATGCTTGATTAGGACTATTTATTCTCCACAATTCCTAAATAAAAATGAAACATTACTTTTTTGATGGTATTGTTACTGGCATGTAAACCATTCATTACAATTGTTTGCATTAACCTTCATTTACGGACTCTATTGCAAGTGCACATTTTTAACTTCATGGATGATTAACCTTGGGGAGAAATACATACCAGCATGTAAGTGTAGGTTATAGTGACCCACTTCCAGTGCTTCATTTATCACATTTTGTTTTGTCATTCATCAATCTTTATCTGACAATTGTGTACGTGCTGTTGTAGAGCCAAACAGATGCCTTTTATCTCCATGAATGCTACTAAATACAAAACTAGGTGACATGATTTTCATAATTCTTTGACGTACAAGCTGGCTGGGCTTGGCATTTTACAGATAATAAAAAATATTTTTTGTGAGCATGCAGTCTTGTTTCTCATTTTGAGAAATGTTTGCAAAGAAAGATGGATGTATTCATAAATAGATAAAAAAAATTGTGTTGAGTCAATACAAATTTGGAAACAAAATGTAGAATTTTATGTAAGAATTACTTTCAGTATAGAGTTCTAGAATTTATCAAAAGTCATGTAGCAAAAAAATGCAGGTTTTAGTGCAATTGAATTAAAATGTTAATTCTGGGTAATTGTACCAATTACAAGGGTTTTCCTCTCCATGGTAAGGAATCTTACTTTATGATAGTTGTAATATCCCAATAGTATCATGCATGATAAAACTTATTGTATATATATGTCAAAAATAAGACAAATAACCCCCAAACAAAGATACCAATTTTTTTTGAAGACATGGGAATTTAGTGTTTTTCAAAACAATTTGATCAAACTCACGTTTCTTAATTTAAATTGTTTAAATTAAATGGAGATATAAATAAATGCATTTACAGTCTTGATCTATAAAGATTATAGTGTTGGAACTAAATCTTTTTAATTTTGATACAAATAATTTCAACATAGTATGAGATTAAATATAATGTCACCTATTTTGGCCTTTTTAACTTGTCACATTATATCAAATATAATAATAATAATAATGCAGATAAATGCTTTTCTACCAAGTGAATCTCTTGTTACTGTTGAAATAAATTGAGGAAAAGTATAAGAAAAAAATATCTTGTGCGCTTTTCTTATGTGAAGGTTTAAGACATAATTAAATGTAGCATATACTCTGATGATTGTGGACAGGAAAATCAGAAACAAAATTAATATAGTAATGATTGTTTATTACATTCTTGAATACAGTGTTTTCTGTTAGAATATTTGAGTTTAATTTTCCTTCCAAAATTCCTAATTACTGTCTACTCCAGAAGGTCTGGAATTCTGGAAAAAGTCTTAAATTTGAACATTGCTTGTCCAGGTCTTGAAAAGGGCTGGAATTTTTTAAAATGACTAACAAGTCTGAAAAAGTTTTAACTTTTTCATAGTTCTGTAAACATAGCTGCTCTTGTTGAAGCTCTTCAGGCATAACTGTAGAATGCAACATCTCAAGGCGAGTATAGCTGATAAATTTGCTGGAGTAGGCCACATATTTTTGACTGGTGTTTGCTGACTTGCTTAGGATTAATCTACATTTTCCATTTCATGGATTATTCATGGCTTATTTCAGTAATTTAAGTTTTGTATTGTGCTAATGATAGTCATTTAAATTTTGTTAGATTTTACTTTATTTCACATTCTTGGACCGATCTTTGTGTGTGCCTGTGTGAACCTGATATGTAAGAAAGCCTGGACATTGTGTTTATAACCCACTGTGGGAAGAAGCTGATATCTTTAAAGCCTGGATAGGGCCTTCCAAACTTAAGACTAAGCATCGTTTGTTACATATATTGGAACTATTACTTTTTATATATTATTGTGGACTGTAAACAACAGATTGCAGGATTTTGCTAAGGTAAAGAAAAATCTTGTAGGTTAAATTATATTTTTTCATATCTACACATTTTACTTTAATGTCAGCCTCATTACCCTTGGTATTTTCACTGATTTCATTTCTAAAAAACCAACAATATTACATCCAGATGTATTCATGGTTTAAAGGTCAGCTGCAACAGTCCTCATTTAGCATATATGTCACGGGGCCTTATGTACAGCATAGTTGGTGGAAATAAACAAGAATATCATTTTTCAGAATGCAGTAAAGCTTAACTAAATGAATATATATACTGTTACCTACACGCTGACCTACAACTCTTCCTGGCATGTGGGTATATAAAAATGTAAATAATGGCAAAAATTGAGTTAAAAAACATGCAGAATCGCATTTTATGACAAAGCAAACATTTATACCAGGGATCAGGTGATACTCATTTTCATTTTTATTATACTAAATGTAATAAAAACATTTGGTATTTTTTTTTGTGTACAATGCATTTTATTAATGAAGGTGATATCTGAACGCATTGGTAATTCATTTTTAAAAAATTATTTTTAGTATTAGCAAAAAGAATTTAAATTTACATTATTTTGAATCAAGAAAAGAAAACCAATTCATGGTTTTTATTGTGAATGTCAATCTGTTCTGAATATTGATATTATAAAGAACAAACAATATCAATTTATTGAAACAAATAAAAAGTTTAAATTGTAAGAACTCTGTGGCAGTTCCTTCTCTCACAATTTAATTCTTCATGAACTGAATGATATTGCTCAATTATGATCAGAATTATGAAGATATTACCAAAAATTGATATCCAAAATTTAATGTTGCAATGTAGGCAATTTACCCCAGAGAAATAATGATTTATTGTATTCATATATGAGTGGAAAACCTGTTCAGTATGAAAGAGTGGATGAGGAATTTTTCCCCTAATTTTGCCCATGTGACTGACCTCCTTTGTAGAGTATTTGAAGTATTCAATGCTAATTATTTTTCTGTGGGTGTATTCTATGGCAATAAGTTGAAAGATATAAAAATTGACCAAAACTGTCTTATCAACATTTAATTCTAAAGTAGCAATTTTTGTTAAATAAGTTGTGATTTCAGATCAATATATGTATGTACAAGAATATTGTAACGATTATGCGCTGTTTTAAACATAAGATATAATTTCAACTTGTGGTAGTTTAAGAAAAAAAACGAAATGCAAATGTCAGCTTGAAATATTATGAGGTCAGGATTTTGTAAAACTTGACCAAGACCAATATTAAAATGGTGGACAGTGTATGTGCTTCAATGCTTCCTGAGAATTTATCTGAAAAGATATAATATAGAGGAGTTCCGTTTTAGATTTAGCACACTGAAATTATGCAGAAAACTTTTAATTTTTTTTAAATTTTAAAATTCTGACAAATTCATCCCCGGTTGCTATTATTAGGTCATTAAAAAGTTGCATGGTTAGGTCTGGAACTTTTTATTCTTTGGTTTGAAAAATGTTTGGAAAAGGTCTGAAATCTCTTTCTAAATTTGTGGCACGAAACCTGTAAACTTTAATCTGTTAGTTGCTTATTGCATTTGATTTGTGTGGTTTATTAGAGACAATTAGCTAAATTATAATTTTTAAACCTGATTTGCCAAATCCAGGTAAACAATAAAGATCATTATATTAACTACAAAGTTTTAATCACTCTTCATTCATAATTTGTAATTTATAATCATTAAGGCATGAAAAGAAATGTTTTGTACATTTTGGCTGGTAATTTAGTCAATATTTGTCATTCAATACCTGTATTTTGTATACCCCAAATGCAACTCAGTAGCAGACCTGTGACTCTTATTGAGCATTTGCATGTCATTGAAAAATATGTTAACGAAAGAAATCAGATTAGTAAAAAGCAGTTGATTGTGGACATTTTCTTTCAATCCAAATAAATACAAGCAGCAGAGGGGGTGAATCGGACAAGAGTTTACGGGCGTCTTTTGGTAGTCCAAGGCTTCCTCCTAAATGCTTAATAGAAGCGTCCACAGTCGTTGTCACCACCCCCTCTGCTGCTATGAAGCTAACCGAATTAGCTATAGATACGGTCTAATCCGACGCGATATCGTGTCCGAGGATCGTGTATATTTATCGTTACAAATCCGTGAGGGGTAGCTCTTGCACCGCTAAAGAAATTTTGAAATCGATTATAATCCATGTCAGGACACCAGGTCTGCGAAATATTTCTTAACGTATGAGTGTCAACACCGTTAAACACGCATAATAGATTACAATTATCCCTTATCACTTTTGGTATTTGTGTATAATGCTGAGTTACATATATCACGTCGGAGTTTTTGTGACGTCCTCGGGAAAATATTCTAGCTGGATTCTTTTGTTGGTCCAACATCACATCGTCATACACAACAAGATTATTAACGGATCCATCCAGGTCTTCCACGGATGGCGCTTCTTCAACATCAGTAATAAATTCAATTACACTTCCACCGTAAGCTTCTGAAACGGTTTCGTTGTAATCTTTTAATACTTGATAGCAGTGTTGATCATCTACGCTAGGAGCGATTTAATATAATTTATCCCAGGTGAGATACTTAATTATCATAGTTAACAACAATTGAGTTTTACCACTCCCTGAAGGTCCAATGATAATCATTCTGATCGAGTTTGGTAACATTGGGTGATGTTTTATCGGCTGTTGCTTTTTCAACGCGGAGAAATCGATCACTTCCATTTGTTGATATAACATAAATATAATTATGGATCTATATTGTGTGAAATGTAAGAAGCATACACCAACTATTGACCCAACGACTGTTACCACAAAAAATAACAGAGAAGCGGTCACCGGTAAGTGTGAAATATGCGGTACAAAAAAATATCGATTTGTGAAAAATCCTCTGAAGGAGAATTCAAAACATTTTCCAAAAAAAAGGGGGAGATATTACAACCAAGTTAGCTAAACTACCAGGGTTACCATGGAGGAAGTATCCAGGTGAAAAACACCTTCCAGGGTATAGTTATTGTGGACCGGGAACGCGATTAGATATAAGACTTGATAGTCATAATCCTAATCCGGGAGAAAATCCGATAAACCTCATCGATGAAGCATGTCGGATACATGATATAGCTTACCGGAGCGGTGATTTACAACAATCTCATCTCGCAGATGTGAAATTAATCCATGCCTTGAATGCCATTCCTGATAAATCATTCAAAGAAAAATTGGCTTCATGGTTGATAAAATCCGCCATGAAAGGTAAATTAATATTTGGTGCGGGTAATTAATAACAACATGGAATCTATTTACTATTCTCCGAGAGGATACAGGAGAGGTAAGGCAGCAATCAGTAAACTCGCTAGCGCTGCAAAAGTAAAAAAAAATACAGCGGCGGATTGGTTATCCAAACAGGCGATATGGCAAATTTATCTACCGCGGCCTAAACAAATTAACTACTCGCATTTTGATGTGACAGATCCTATTGAAGTTCATCAAGTTGATATATTATTTCTGCCACATGATAAAGGTTACAAATACGCGTTAACCGTAGTTGATATTGCGAGTCGATACAAACAAGCAGAGCCGCTAAGGACAAAATCATCAACTGAAGTGGCTTCTGCATTTGAAAGGATTTATCAAAGGGGTCCTCTGCACTGGCCAAATCTATTGCAGGTTGATCCTGGCAAGGAATTTCAGGGTGTAGTGTTATCAACAATGAAATATCATACTGTCATCATTAGACGAGGACATACTGCACTACATCGCGATCAGGCAATTGTTGAACGATTTAATCGGACACTTGCTGAGCGGTTATTTGGATATCAATACGCGAAAGAATTCATCCAGGATAAACGATCCCGTGAATGGGTTAAGAGATTACCAGGTGTAGTTACCGCGCTGAATAATGAGATTACTAGAACAATCAACATGAAACCTAACAACGCTATTAAAAAGAAGTATATACCCGTACAACCACAAAAAGATTTCAAAGAACAAATTCTTGGTGATGTCACTGTAATGTACTTAGACGAACCAGGAGAGCTTGAAGGTGGTAAAAAAGAGCTACTGATCCTATTTGGAGTGTCACCGTACATAAAATATCTAGTATAACACGATCTACGGGTAGACCAGCAATCTATAAACTGGATTCAACTGCCCCTCAGCGAGGATTTACTCGACAACTACAGGTAATTCCCGAGGATACTCAATTACCACCGCGTGGTCTTAACTAGCACCTCTTCGTCTGTTGCACTCAAGACAAGTCAGCATAACGTTATCTCTGATATGACCAATGCTGCTATTCTTTCTGTCTACGGTAAATTGGCGAGGATCTTTATCCGACCAACTCCAACGCATTATACTATTGCAACTCGCGCAGTGATTATTCTGTTGTTGCTTCAGCGAAATTATTAATTCAGCATCAATGTCAAATTCTCTATTATTTTTTTTATCGTGTTGTTTATAACCAGAGATTTTTTTTCTGATTATATCCTTGACGTTGTCAGCGATTGTAGTGTCATTATCATCTTCTGACTCAGTCAGGACAACTCTTCGTAATTGATTTATTCTCCGTACTCGAGACACTGCAATATAAACTAAATTCGACCACTCAATGCGATTATCTACTATCCAAACAATTGTGTCCGTCATAGTTAATCCCTGTGAAGAGTGTATTGTCGCTGCGTAACCTAACGTCCGTGGGGATTTATCAGCACGCAATGCATCTTCGACGACGCTGATATCAACCAGCACAATATCATTTAACACTAAATTCTGCTTTTCACGTTGTCCAGGAATGTCAACTTCGATATTCTGCTTTCGTGTATCCAAAGGTCTATAACAGAGCGGTACTGGAAGTGTTGCAAATTTATATTTATGCAATTCAAATAATTTCATCTGAAGTTTATCTCTGAATATTTTTCTACTTGCTACTATCAAATTGTTTGGTCTCCACACCTCCCAAAAATCATTCATGGGAGTTTCTGAAATTATTTCACGAGCAATTTCACATTGGATTCTATCCGGTTGTAATCTGATTAGTTGTTTAAACTCACGTAATTGTTCATCAAGTGATCTATGGTCGGTATTAATCTCTTCGTAATAGTCTACGTGTGATTTTAACCAATCATGTGGGGATAAACCAACAAATGGCGGTGGTTGACCATGATCGCCGCACATAATAATTTGTGTTGTTTTCGTTGATAACCATTCAAGGAATATTTGTAATATTTTCAACGATACCGTGCATATTTCATCCCATATAATGACATCAGGGATAAATTTCTCACCCATTCGTTCAGGAGTCCATGAGTCACCTTTCCATCGAAAGAAGCTGTGATAAGTACAAGCATTTACCCCACGCTGTATCATCTCTCTTGCAAGTCTATGAGTTAGTGTTAGCACAATCATATTTGATTTACCTTGAAATAACTCAATAACACGAGTTGTCTTTCCTGACCCACCACAGCCGTTCAAATAAACGGTTTTATATCTGCATACAGGATCAGATATCGGTGGTGCATTAGAAAATTCTGATAATTGGTTGCTTTTCAAGTATTTATCGTCCATCGTAACATCAGCAGATTTACAATATTCATGTAGCGTCTCCTTTTTAAATCTCCAACATCCCCACGCTTCCTCCGGGTATGAGAATTCAGCCACTACTGATTTGTATTTATTGTGTATATACATCGAATCAGTGGCTACTCTAACCGCGGTATAAGGAAATCTATTTATCATCGAAAATAGATTAATAGTAGAATAACTAAGCATAGATGATCTTAAATGTGTATACTGGGAACTGGATCCATCACAGTAGGTAACAATTGTACCTAACTTAGTCCCATTGGATAGAAAAGCATCTTTACGAGTTATAAGTTTTCCATGTTTCGTTAAATCTGCTATGATAAAATCGTATTCAGCGTTGTCTATGATCAACCGTGAAGAATATTTTGCATTGTCATATCTTCCACCTTGAGTAAATTTACCGATTATTTTTCGTCCAAAATCTTTTGCTAGTTTATTTTCAATTTCAAATAACTGCCTAGACCAATCCATGATTTGTTGTTCATTGAAAATCTCCGATTTTCCATTCGAAGAATTTCCATTAGAAAAATGTCTTCGTTGTTCGCTAATTATACTATCTAGATCGGGTTGTGGTAGCCAGATTTCTTTCTGAGCTCGATAACACACAATTGCTTCGGAAATAATCAGCGATATCAGCATACCACAATCAATCATGTATCTCAATAGCACAATTGGCATCCAGTGTTTTTCAGACATATGTTTACCAATCCAAACATAACTACACGGATGTAATCCTGTAGCTAATTCAAATGATACCACACGAGCGAATCCAGTTAAGTCAAAATCAGGCAATGGACCATTAACCGAAACACGAGTCATTTCATGTGTGAGGTGTCCAAATCGTTTAAAGTACTTAGCACATTCTCCATATCCTAGAAAACTCCCTGGATAACACGCAGATATATCAATTGAAATCATACCCTCGCGGTGGTATTTTGTATTCCACAGTCCTCCATGGCCGAATTCAAGACAGCTTGATTTAACATCCAATAAAAAATCACTTCGTGTTGGACGCCATGAGTTTTTTTCTCGTGCAAAATGAGCTACCACTGATGGAATCGTAAAACTATCCGTGAGTTGTTTTTCATGGAAATTATTCGAGTTTTCACATGAGTATTTTACAGCGGTTTTTTTCATCCTCGAGTGTAACGCTTCAGTGCGATATAATTCTCCATTTGGTCTTACAAACTGATCAAATCCCGATTCGGAATCTTCAGCGCTGCGAAGTAGCTACACTGATACAGGATCATCTTTACACAACGCATGAATAGCATCGAATAACTTCTCTTCGTGGAACACATCCTTGCAAAACTCCTCAGGGATATATCTTACGGTTCTATCTCGTGGAAATACATTTACTGCAGGTGTCCACGCGTGTTCGTTATGATCAATAATTTCAATTGGAGCTCCTTTTGATTTATATTTTGATTCATGTAATACTTCTCCGGTTATCGTCGCTACCGATATTGGAAATCTTAATGACGTTTCTAATTTGGTTATATCCTGAATTGTTACCCCATGCTTCTTGACTGTCAATCCCCATTCGGTTATTTTTTTACATCGTTGTTCAGTTAGTTTATTTCCACGGGATGCATTCGTGAAGTGTTCCATTACAAGTTCTGCTACACAATTGAGTGGTAAAGCCACTGACGCCGTTTTCATAGGTGCTAGTTTTTCAATACTTGGCTTATCATTTAGCGGATATATTCCATAAACAACTGCTGTTACAGGATAAGATCTCTCGTAGTATGGTTTGTCAATTCCAGTTAGAATTCCTAGTCTGGAATCTTGACTAACAATGACAATTTTTTTATCTTTGAGAATTGGTTCAAATTTATCTCTGATAATCCATTTTCCATCATCTGCGATAATGAATTTCATTCTAAAAAAATACCTTTTTCTCCCAAGATGTGAGATTATCTTAGCTGCTCTTTTGTCGTTCATGGTAGCATCGATTGTGGGTACATTGACATCATCATGTATAATTCGAAATGTCGACCACGTATGAGATGCTCCATCGCGCTTAAATTCATTAAAACAGTCGCTGATTTTACTCAGCACGGTTTTGTCATCTATTGGATTTTTTTGTATATCAGAGATTCTATCGAGATTAAATCTAGCATTTTTCCAAGGCGTAATTTTCGATAATCTCTCGAATTCCTCAATACTTGGCTTATCATTTAGCGGATATATTCCGTAAACAACTGCTGTTACAGGACGAGATCTCTTGTAGTATGGTTTGTCAATTTCAGTTAGAATTCCTGGTCTGGAATCTCGACTAACAATGACAGTTTTTTTATCTTTGAGAATTGGTTCAAATTTATCTCCGATAGTCCATTTTCCAGTGCCTGAACGAATAATTAATTTCATTTTTAAAAAATTCCTTTTTCTCCCAAGACCAGAGATGATCTTAGCTGCTTTTTTGTCGTTCATGGTAGCATCGATTGTGGGTACATTGACATCATCATGTATAATTCGAAATGTCGACAACGTATGAGATGCTCCATCGCGCTTAAATTCATTAAAACAGTCGCTGATTTTACTCAACACGGTTCTATCACGCATTTTACCCTTTGGTATATCAGAGACTCTATCGAGATTAAATCTAGCATTTTTCCAAGGCGTAATTTTCGATAATCTTTCGAATTCCTTCATATTATAATTAAAACAAGTATTTAGATAAAAAGTTTTTTTATATAATGAATCATTGCAAATGGCTCATCATTGGATCAGTAACCCCGTGTAACAAATCATGCAGAAATGAGTTCTGTGGGTATCATATGCAAAGTTTTCGTCGGGGAAGCAATGGTCCTCTACCCTGCATACAATGTGGGGTAGGGGTTAGAGGAATATCACAGTTATGTCTCGGTTGTGGTGGTAAACGATACAGAGAGTTGAAGCGCTATTACGATAAGAGAATTAATGAATCTGACAGCGTCTCGTGATGGTATTATCAGACATCACAAACTGAAGAAGCCAATTGGGTGGGACAATGGTACGGGGTATTTGATGTTTACCGCTGGAGGAAAAAAATATCTCAATCATCGTTTCGTCTTCGAGGTATTTAACGGATTGATCAAGGATGGTTTTGTGATTGATCACATAAATGGCATTAAGACTGATAATTCTTTATCGAATCTACAATCTATCTCTCAGAGTGAAAACACCAAACGAGGTGGGACTGAGAAACACTCAAAAAATGCTAGACCTGTAAAGTCATTTAATATAGCAACTAACGAAGAAATAGTATTTCAGTCTTTGAATAGCGCCAGTAGGTATTTCGATATTTATTCGTATTCTATTCAATGCGTTGCAGAGAATATAACCAAGACGGCTTTTTCGAAGCGTTTTAAAAACAGCATTAGGTTTACTTATATATAACCATGTAATTTTACATTCATTAAGGGGAATAACTCGTTTAGGTATGTTACGGCCTAACACAGCTACGAATCTTAAAACACTGTCATCTAATTTCTGATTGGCTGGTTTCGCTATCATGAATCTCAGCGGATGCCTTTTTGTAGAAAAACGAATCATACAACAGAGACTCATAAAGGGTTTCATTCTGTTGAATTAGATTTTTTATATCCCTAACTTTACAATTAATCATTTTTTTTAAACTCATACTCTCGACCTAAATCCTTTCTTACACGCTCAGCAATAGTACATAACGGGACAAACACATTAACATCTTCACAATAAACAAGAGAATTACGTATAGAAGATTGAATACGCTTTCTCAATGAATATTTTTTTGAAAGTGCATATTTATTGTTCATTGTTGCAAACTCAATATCCTGATATTCTGACATAATTTGATCAGGGTTCAAATCATCTGACAATTGAATCCCAGTATTTTTTAGTTTTAATACTTCATAAATAATCTGGTCAATACTTTCATGATTCAGTTTTGAAAAATATATTTTTTATATATAAATATATTTTCAATTGAAACTAGCGTTTTTCAAAATTAAAAATAAATGAGTCAAATTTCACGTGAAAATCCGAAGGATTTTTAAATACATAAGGATATAAATACACTTACCTAAGACAGTAACTCCATTTGGACTCCTATGATCGAATGCGTATATACGCAACGTTCAGTCTTTTATACTCACAGGTAGGTAGATTTCCAATGACTCATGTTACGTGCTTAGGCTCGAATAAGCAGCAACACAGAAAGAGTGAAAACTAACAAGCTTGTATAACTTTAACAATGAATTTATTAAGTACAATTATTTTCATAAAATAAATAAAACTTACAGTTTTAGAGAATCAAATCCAACAAATATAGAATTCACAAAATAATCCACTAATGGAATTTCAAGTCCTGATAAATAAATGTTCTAATAGTTCCAGGTTCGAATCTTGACGATGTAATAATCCAAAATGGCTGATAATGTCACGTGGTACAGTTCTTGTTTTAAATCATCCAAATGAAATTATGAAACATATGTCCTTTTCCAGATAAATAGAATAATTTTTCTTTTCCAACGAATTGACACAGTCCAGAACAAGATATTAAACTCAAACAGAAAATACACAACTTCTTTAAAATAAGCCCAATTTATATTCTACTACTGTCAGCTTCTAAAATACAGCTATATATATTGTTTTTCTGAAGTAAACAAGAGGAATCATGTGATTTTCTAGAAATTAATAGAAGTTCATGGAAGGTCACAGCCTTCCCTAAAAATCACATACTCTAGATTTTCTTACCCCTAAGAACTAAAAATAGAATGTTGTGCCTAAAATTAACCAATGAAATTGAAGACCTGTTGACAATGTCTAAAGCAGGGTCAGGAACTAGACCACTGTAAGCCAAGGTCAAAACTTGTTTACAGTAAAGTCCAGGTCAAATGAATTTTCTAGAAAAATTTCCCATTTAATGAATAATAAATCATAAATGACAATTTTGGATCCAATAATTAAAAATAAATAAAATTAAATCCAATAGCCGTAACACCTTCCCCCATAAAATAAAAAGAAAGGTTTATATGATAAAACTTTCTTTTTATCACAAACCAATTTACATCTGAAATTAAAAATTATACAATATAATGAATTATACACGGGAAAGAGTGTTTACAATTATTTAATCAAGAAATAGCCTCAAATTTTTAACTTGTCCATGTCCCACAAAATGTCCTAGGAAAAACACACAAGCACAGCAGAACTCACTTTTAGACAAATTAATTGTCAAACATACATTAGTGAGTCTGTTAAAGAATTATCGAATTGTTGCTAGATGTTCTCTCCAGGTGTCGTTGTAAATGATGATGTCACAAATCTCTAGACCAGAGATGAACATTTTTATGAGACGTTGAAATGGACTTTCTTTATATTGCTAGAGTCCTTTTGGAGTCGCAATGTCGAGTTTTCCTTTGCTCTTTCCGTAGTGGAATCTGCCAAAATCCTTTCAGAAGGTCAAAATTTAGTGACGTACTTGGCATTCCCAATTTTATCAATAGAATAGTCAATTCTTGTTAATGGGAATGAATCTGTTTTTGTCACTCTGTTCACCTTACTTTAATCAGTGCACATACGGAAAGTTTTATTTGGTTTTGAAACAAGTATGCATGGTGAACTCCAATCACTTTTACTGAGCTTGATAAAATCATTCTCCAGCAAATATCGAATTTCCTTTTTCAAATATTCCTGTTTGAGTGGACTCATCCTGCATGGATGCTGTTTGAAATTTTCTATTTCAACGTCATGAAAATTTTTGTTTGTCCTCGTAAGAATATCTGGACATAAGTGCTCATATAATAATAATAATAACTTCCAGTTCATTTGTTTCTTGCACTTGCAACTGTGAAAGCTTCTGATCTAGATTTGTTTATAATTTCTGAATTCCAACAATTCGCCGCTCCAATATCAGTAGAATCCAACGATATTTCTTCACCGAGTAGGACAGGTAATAAATTAATTACATATTTAACATGGCTATTTCTTTCAATACACTGGTACTCCTATAAATAATTTAGATCCCAGGAGCACTAATACTATAATTTAACTAATTCATTTTCTTCTTAACTTTGTAAGGGCCGTAATATCTAATTTGAAGAAAAGTAAGAAGAATAAACAAGAGTAACACAACTCCATTATCAGACTCAAAAGTTCTCTCCCTTTCAGTTCTATCAAACCTTAGTTTCATTTTTAACTTTAATTGATTACTTGACTTGGTCTTGGGTAGGGAATCCACACAATCTACCATAATTCCACTGAATGTTTCATCAAACGTAGGAATAGGTTGCAAATGAGCCTTACGTATCTTCTGATTGGTTTATCCTACCATTTGACAAGTATGACAAGATCTATAGTATTTGACAACATCACTTTTGATTTCTGGCCAATAGAAGTGAGTCAAGATCTTGTGATACATTTTATTAATCCCTAAATGACCAGCCAAAGGAGTTTCATGGGCCAGATTAAGTATTTCCTGTCTGTAAGGTTTTGGAACTACAATTTGATAGTTCACTGACCATTTATCACCAGCAGGTACCTCGGGAGGTCTCCATTTTCTCATAAGAATTCCATTTTTAGTGAAATAACAGACAGGAACTTCAATAACTTCAGTCTCATTTATGACCCTTGAAACAAACAGGAGATCTCAGGATCTTTTTCCTGTTCAACGACAAGTGACTGTCGTTTATCACCCTGATTAAGAGAATGAGTTATTAAAAGAGGATCACTATGAGAAATACCTTCTGATTGATCTAAACCAAGAGTAAAAGTGATCTCATCAAAAACCTGACCTATACAAGTGCCAGTTGAAGGAATGCTGCCTTCTGTAACATCACTCTCAAAATCATCACCCTGATTAAGAGAATGAGTTATTAAAAGAGGATCACTATGATCAATACCTTCTGATTGATCCAAACCAAGAGTAAAAGTGACCTCATCAAAAGCCTGACCTATACTAGGGTCAGGTAAGGGAATACTGCCCTTTTCAACTTCATTCTCAAGAGCTTTCTTTACCATAGCTCTAGTAACCGTACAAGCTTGAAGTATATCAGGGATTTCTTTTTCAATTGGATCAACTTTCTGATCCAAATTAAGCTTGTCAGTTACAAGTGGATTAACCACAACCTTGTCCCCAGCTAAGTCGTTGCCTAGCAATAAATATATTCCCTCAACTGGTAAAACCGAGACTGTTCCGATTGTCACAAGTCCTGACACTACGTCTGATGACAAATTTACACAATGGAGAGGAACATTAACAAAGCAGCACTCTAACCCCTGAATAAGAACACTTTCATTAGAAGAAGACTTCTCAGATAAAGGCAAAGTACCTGATAATAAAAGACTCTGAGAGGCTCCTGTGTCCCTTAAAATTTTAATATAGGTGGGATTGGCTGAATCACCCAAAAGTGATACAGAACCCTTCGATATGAATGGTTCATAATTCTCCATATCAAAATCAGACTGGGATTTATTAGACCCAACAAATGCATTGCTTTCAATACATGACTGTGACCTTGACCTCTTGTAAATAAGAGCATTTGGAGCAGGTCTATCTCGATTCTGATGCCTATTTTTCAATTTGTAGCAATCAGAAATAACGTGTCCTTTTTTCTTGCAAAAGTTACACGTCGGAAGAGACAAGGATCTAGAATCAAACTTCTCTGAAGTCTGACCTTTGAAAGTTGTGTTAGTTTGAGTTTTAGAAGGGCTTGAATTAGGCGGAAATTCTTTTCTGCCAGTAAATTGTTGAGTAGAAGTCTTGTTAACAAAAGGAACTTTATGTGTCAAAGAATATTCGTCAGCAGTTCGAGCAGCATTTTCCAAGGTTTCAATCTGATGCTCCTCAAGATAAGTTTTAACATCATTATGGACACAGTTTTTGAACTCTTCAATTAATATAATTTGCTTGAGATTTTGATAATCTTGCTCAACTTTCTTGGCTAAACACCATCTATCAAACAACTGCTCTTTTTGTCTAGCAAATTCGACATGAGTTTGTCCAGCTTCTTTTCTGTAATTTTTAAATTTTTGCCTATAAGCTTCAGGAACTAACTCGTAACCTCTTAAAATGCATTCTTTAACTACGTCATAATCACCACTTTGCTGAACAGACAGTGAAGTGTAAATCTCACTAGCCTTACCAGTAATTACACATTGTAGTAACTGAGTCCAATTCTCTCTTGGCCACTTTAAATTTTCTGCAACTTTTTCAAAAAGAATAAAATATTTGTCTACTTCTTTTTTTCTGAAAGGGGGCACTAATCTAATATTCCTTGCTAAATCAAAATTTTGATTTGAAGTATGATGGTGATTCTCACTTGCCAGCTCCATTTCTTTCATTCTAATTTCATATTGTAATTGTTTTTCCTTCTCCCTTTCCTGTCTCTCTCTCTCCTCTTTTTCAAATTGTAATTGTCTTTCTTTATCCCTTTCTTGAAATTCCAGTTTCTTAAACTCTAATTCAGATTGTAATTGTCTTTTTTTCTCCCTTTCTTGTCTCTCTCTCTCCTCTTTTTCTCTATCAATCAGCATCTGCTCTTTTTGTAATTCAATTTGCTTCTCTTTCTCCCTTTCCTGAAACTCCAGCTTCCTTAACTCTAATTCACTCTCTCTCTCTCTGAAATTCCAGCTTCTTCAACTCTAATTCCATCTTGAATTTTAATTCTAATTCCTTCAGTTTAATGTCAGAGTCTGGTGTAAACTTACTGACTGGAATCAAAGCACTTTGCTCCAAAACATCCTGTTCTACCAAATACTGGACCAAAATCTTTTGATATCTTGTTTCGTTAAAGAAGCCTTGACTTCAGAAAGATCGTACTTTCTGGCAAGCTGAACCAACTCGTCTTTTTTAAAAGATCTAATTGCTCCTGGGTAGGATTAGAAAGAAATATTTCTACCTTAGATGTCATTTTGATACAAGCATGTTAGCCTCACTAAAAATTTAAAATTTTCAAAAACTAGGGGAAATTCAAATTTAAATTCAAATTTATCTCAAATCTCAATCTCAATCTCGGACGATAGCCACCAATTTCCATGTTACGTGCTTAGGCTCGAATAAGCAGCAACACAGAAAAAGTGAAAACTAACAAGATTGTATAACTTTAACAAAGATTTTATTAAGTACAATTATTTAAATAAAACAATTGAACTTACAGTTTTAGAGAATCAAATCCAACAAATATAGAATTCACAAAATAATCCACTAATAGAATTAATTGCAAGTCCTGATAAATAAATGTTCTAATAGTTCCAGGTTCGACGCTGACAATGTCACGTGATGCAGTTCTTGTTTTTAAATCATCCAGATGAAATTATGAAACATATGTCCTTTTTCAGATAAATAGAATAATTCTTCTTTTTCAACGAATTGACACAGTCCAGAACAAGATATTAAACTCGAACAGAAAATACACAACTTCTTTAAAATAAGCCGAATTTATATTCTACTAAAATTAGCTTCTAAAACACAGCTTTATATATTGTTTTTCTGAAGTAAACAAGTAATCACACGCTTTTCTAGAAATTGATAGAAGTTCATGGAAGGTCACTGCCTTCCTTAAAAATCACATACTCTAGATTTTCTTACCCCTAAGAACTAAAAATAGAATGTTGTCCTTAAAACTAACCAATGAAATTGAAGACCTGTTGACAATGTTCAAAGCAAGGTCAGGAACTAGACCACTGTAAGCCAAGGTCAAAACTTGTTTACAGTCAAGTCCAGGTCAAATGAATTTTCTAAAAAAAATTCCCATTTAATGAATAATAAATCCTAAATGACAATTTTGGACTTAATAATTAAAAATAAATAAAATTAAATCCAATAGCCGTAACAGCTGGTACATCCCAACCTTGAAATTTAACGAAGACTAAATTGTCATTGGTGATTGGAAATACTTTATCAGTTGAAAATACTTTTTTGAACTTTTCCCTGTTTGGTGATTTATCTTCGTATACAAACGAAAGTAATCTATCATTGAGGAAATTCATATCAGCGATAATTTGATTTAATTGTTGTTGTTTGATTGTATCACGCTGAGTTGTTAGATCTAGCAATAGAGATCGTTGTAGGTAATCTCTCAATTGTCCCAATTTTGTTTGGAACATTTGCTTCATCGAGTTGAAGATCCCAATGAGACTTTTCTCTGTGATCACAAATACACCTTGATCATCAAGAGCAAATCTCCATATTATTTTACCATACTCGTTGTATTCATATTTCCTAAGTGTATCAGTTTCTGTTCCGTCGTAGACATCATATGAATATTTTTATAAATATCTTGAGGTCGTAGAAAACTAATATCGAAGTTATAATTGAACTTTGGATCTATCACTGGTAGATCATCAGTGAAAAAGTCAGATTTTTTAGGTTCTGGCAACGCGTGATGAACCGCAGGAAGTTTATCCAACCATGCTTGACGAATCCGTGGGAAATTTTCATCGATGGTGTCGTTGAGTTTTTTACGCATCTCTGGTACGTTATATCCTGGAAACTTAAACGTGAAAATATCTTCTTCGCGAATTTTATAATGCGCTGCAAATTTTTTTTTTGTCACAGGATTACGATTTATATGTATTTTACCAGCGAGAGCCTCTTGAATCATTTGCTAATTAATAAGTTCCATAA
This sequence comes from Unio delphinus, assembly GCA_029339505.1. Taxonomy (NCBI): domain Eukaryota; kingdom Metazoa; phylum Mollusca; class Bivalvia; order Unionida; family Unionidae; genus Unio; species Unio delphinus. Next base: position 1,265,693 of record JAQISU010000360.1, read on the forward strand.
CAGACATATTTTATTACATACTTCTACATATTTGATTATATCATCACGGTTAGGAGGAATTGTACTAATTACTGTTATTAAACTATCTAAAAATCGATTAAAATCGTTATTAATTCGTTGGAGAAATGGAGTAATATCTTCTACAAAATGTGTAAACTCTTTTTTCTCTATATTATCTGTTTTTATTACATTATTATTATTTATAACCTAAGAATATCATCAATATCATTGAGATCAAAACGATGATAATCCTCCTTCGTGGAAATAAAATCTGATTTCAATGGTTCTCGTGGTAGATCTTTTATGTCGACGGTGCCTGGAATAAATTCAGGATAACCCAATAATGTTCTAATTGAGCTGTTGTATATATCTACGGCGTAGTCAGGTGAGTTAACTTCGATGACCGTTGAAAGTAATGGTTCATGTCCTTTTATCTCAATGGGGTATTTATCAGGTTCATCTTTGATGTCGATTTTATTTGGTCCTGTGATTGCCTGAATGGCTTCTATGATTGCGTCATTGATATCTTCGATATCATATGCGCCAGTTGGTAAATGTATTGTATGTGTTTCTGGTTTATCGATTCCGGGTTTTTTCCATGAAAATGTAAAACTATTATTGGGAAGTTTACCATTGAATGGTGCTGATCTTACATTTGGCCAACTATAATAGCATCTTAGTTGTGTTAGCGCTATTTCAGATACTGCCAACGGAGGATTAAATTCAACGCTGAATTCTGATGTTTTCGTTATCACCGAGATTAACCTTGTTTTTGTCATGGCGGTATTTGTTGCTATTCGTTGAAGGATTTCTTGTGACGATGTTGTCATTGTTGTTATTATTATTATTATTATTATCATTTTCCAATTTCGATATCGTTGAATCATACAACCTTACCATCCTTGAGAATTCCTCGTCGGATATTATTTGATCATCAATCGATGACGAGATCAACATTGACAATTGCGAATAAGCGTTTGACGCAGTAATAAGTTTAACAGCGTAATCGTGTAATTTCCGCTGAGAACATGATGATATTTTTTTTGTTATCCCGGTGAATAATCCAGAAATTGTTGCCGCCGCGGATATTACAACGGGAACAACAACTGGAGCTATCATAGTCACCGAAGATAGTATTATTCCAGCGCTGGCAATTACGCCTGATACTGAGTATACAGTTACATCTATGGCGGTGATTCTACGCTGGTATTTTTCTTTTTATTTTTATACTCCTCAATTAATGCTTCAAGTTTATCTTGAAACTCTTTGACGGTGTTATAACGATATTGAAACACTGTCATTGGTATTGACGTTGTTGACATTTTATCTATTAACGTAGTCGACAATTTTGTGAAATAGTTATTAAAAATCCTTTCAATTTAACTGTTTACTTAAATCAGCTACAAATTCAACATACCATGACATTGAAACCCTAGCTAGATTATTATCAGTGGATGTAATCGTGAATTGTTCAATAGTATCCTTGTCGATGATCGTTGATATCGTATTATTGACTCCAGATGAACTCGACGATGATATATTAAACAACGTTGGTGTTACTAACGTTAATCGATAAATACCCTTTACGGTTGCAGTAACGTGTAAAACATTATTTGTAGGCGTCCACGTATATGATCCGTATTGAATCGTGTATGCTACGTTGATAATTCTATCATGAGGAATTTTTGTTTTTTCAATTATTGCTATCATCCTTGTTGCATCCGCTATGATGGCATTTGTGGTCGTTTTGAGATCATCGATGGATTTCTTTATATCTGGAAGTTTCATGTCGAGTTTATCAAATGTAGATCCGAGAAATTTATCAACGATATTTCTTCGAAATGTATTAAACGCTTTTATGTGATCTTCATATTTTCCTTGTAACACTATCAACTCTAGTAAAGAATCCTTTATCGCGCTGATATTTGGTGTGGTAACTCTAGAGTCACCAAAAAAAGCTGTTATGGGTTTATCAATGTTATCCACGAGGGAATTTTGTAAACCTGTAAAAGTATTAAATGTTTTTATGTGATCGTTGTATTGTTGCTGAAGTTTTTTTTACATCAGCGATATTGTCATTGACGGATTTTATTAAATTTACTTGATCTGGTATATTTGTTATCGCTGATGTGGATTTTGTAAAATTTTCAATGGCTTTTCTGATCATTTTTTTACTTGTCCGATAGTAACCGATTCAGAAACACGCGATATTGATCTTCCAAAAATATCTGACATTGTTGTTATATATAACATAGATCTCTTTGTTAAAATCCTTGGAAAATTCTATGAATAATTGGAAATGGAAATTGCAAAGTAATTTCACTCTGAGATTTTCACTGTGAGTTTCTCATCATCGTATACTCGTGGATAGCCTTGTGAGGTAATTTAGAACTCGTTGAAATAGCCATCAACGCGTTAAGGGTTTCTTGCCCACATATTGGAGGATCTGTTAATGTCTGCGTGGGCAACGTTGAATACCAAATTGGGATTTTCGATGAAATCATCGAAGTATATTTGACAAATTCAATCGGAGGTGGTAATCCATATGAGTCAAAATAAATAATTGGTTTTGTATATATCGCGTAACAAACCCAATGAGTTCCAGGTCCAGTGTTATCATCAAGATTAATTATTCCAGTTTCTGGTATTTGTGGTTTTGCTGGTAATTGATCTTTCATGAATACACCTCTGAAATGATTTATTGGTAGTTTTCTTACTGCGTCGAGTAAATAAAAATTTGACATGGGTGAAAATCCTACGGATTTTTCCACTAACTGGTTTTGTAATATCTTGTGAATCGACTTCCTGGTAGTCTGAACCCTTTTCCCTTCTTTTTCTCTTGGATTTTCCGTTTAGACCTTTACCAAGAACTTTATTGACAACATTAGAAGCAAGTGCTCCGGCTGCCCCAGTTCCTAACGCTCCAAGAATTGCCGGAGCCGCTGACGCAATCAATCCTGGAATTGCAGCCAACAGCGGAAATATTCCACCGGTTTTAATCATATCTTTGATAACCGCTTGTGAAAAAGTCAATCTAATTCCGGTTTTCCCCTTTAATGCTTTATTGAAATGATTAATCTGATTTTTCGTCAATGATAGTTTATTTGTTCCTGTTGTCATCTGTTCTTTTTTAAGCGTTATCGTTGTACCACACGCAGTAGAATTCTTCGATTGAAGCTTCTTTATCTGACCAGGTGTCAGAGAAACATTAACGTAATTATACGACATTTTATTTAGATAGTGATCATCTAGTTGTCCCATTATGTTTAGATTTTCAATTACATGTTTTTGAAAACACTACATGTTTTTGAATGAAAATTCTGAAAGAATTTCAATTACATGTTTTCCACTGGTGCATCAATAACTCTCATTTTACCACCACCACCTTCAAGTATCATAGATTTATCACTGAGAATAACAGCAATTGCTCTAAATCCTCCAAGAGCATCACCGATACGGGCTTGAAATTTTACATCAACGGTTGAATGTTTAGATAGATCAAGATGTTGCAGCTAAAAGTAATAAATCGGATACAATTCCCTAAAATCCAATTGTGATCTCTGAAGTCCAGTATCAATATTTTGATCACGACCCATAAATGACCATATTTGATGATAAACTCTTCCTATTTGATTATTTTCGTAATTGATAATAAGATTTTCTGTGGGTTCTTGTTGATTACTTATTCGCAATGATACTTCACTGACGTTACAACGATCAAATATCATATGAGACCTCAATTGTATACTATCATTTGCAACACCGGCTATTTTTTGAGTTCTATTTGAATTCTGTAACATAACAAAAACTTGTCTCGGTGCGGAAATATTCTTCGTCAATGCAAGTTGCCAAGTAAAAACTCCATTAACTGTACTGGATATAGTAGCCGTTGTAACATCACACCAACTCAACATTGATTTCCCTCCTTGATCCATAAACGACAGCAATTGAGTTTCAACGGTCAACGATGGAGTCATGATTGGCATCCATAGTATTAAATTTGATAAATGTACAACACCATCTCGTACAGGATCAGGACCGTGCCAAAGAGCATAATCATCAGTTGATCTTCGTGTAAGAACTACAGTATGACTAGCACCAAATATAACTCTTCGGACATCTCGGCAAAATCCAAATATATGTGACAACGGAATTATACATGAAAATCTACCAATGGAATCCATATTTTTTTTTCGTAATGAAAATCCCGCGTTGTAATTAGGATTAGTATTTACAACAACAGCTTCAACATCAGCATCGTCATTAACCGCTGAAACCTTTTTTGGTCGTCTTAACGTAAATGGATTATGATCAGCGTTATCAGAAGTATCCTTCGCAAACATCATTGAATGGCCCCCAGATCTACTAAAATCATCAGAATATCTAACTAAACCTACAACTGTAGTTGCAATATCAACATCATCATCGATGGATTCAATTCTAGTAGAATTAATCATGTATTGGGCGTTGTTAAATAACGCCATTATTCCGTTGTTGACAAATCCAATCGGGATATCTTTAAGATTATCAGCAGCTGCAAATTCAGTATTATCATGTTTTCTTAGTTGTCCTTCTACTTTGATGTATGCTTCACATGGTAAGAAGTATTTAGATGTATCATCAAATCTAAGTTCAATTAGCGATCTTACATTTGGGTCCTGAGCTCGATATGAAAAATATTGATAATCGCGTACAGAATTATTTCTTATTACGGGGTCATTTACTTTAAAAGCATCATCGATTTCATCCTTGAACATTTTATATTAACGTAGTTGATCTAAATGTTTAACCGTTTCAAACCGGAGCCAGCAATTAATCTCAACCTTGCCTTTGCTATTTTATTAATTGCACTGCCTATCTTAGGTGGCATTTGTTCCGTAGATTGTAATTGAAAATTTCTTAGATTTTTCTTTGAAAATCCTTTGGAATTGTCCACCTTTCTCCAACGACATAAGTTTTTTTTTTTGCATCGCCCAACATATCAAATGCTTTATTACCAATAGCTGTACCAGCTCTATCACCGAAAACCCCAATAGCTTTTGACGCTATTTCCTTACCAACGGGTAAAATCTTTGGAGCAATTCTAGTAAATAATTCAGTGACAATATCACCAAGTCCATTTCCATACGTAAGTTTATAAACCGGCAATCTTGAGTTTACAACGTAAACAGGTCTTGCTCGGTTCATACTACGATGTACTATCATTTTATTTAAATGCTATATATCTAATCAGTGATCGAAAAATCCAAAGGATTTTCAGTCGCTATAATAATCAGTTATTATTAATAATTAAGTTCATCGATGAAACTACGATATAGTCCGATATCCATTACACCACCTTGAAATAACCGTTGACAGATTTCAGTCGCTTCGTTAATTATCTTTGGGGAATTATTTCCAGCTCGTTTTCCTCCAATAAGAACTTCTAACCGTGATATATCATCGAGGACACTTCTTGAACAGGGTATATTACCACCGTGATACCCCTCGCCGGTAAATTCTCCTTCTTCAGGATATTCTCGTTGAGGATCTTCCATAACAGGTTCTTCTTGTTTTCGTGGTCGTCCTCGTTTTTGTGGAGTTGATTTTGTACGTTTTCGTTCTTCTGCTCGTTCTTGTTTTAATCGTTCTCGTTCCTCTTTCTGTCGTTGTTTTTGTTCGGTTTTTAGTCGTTGTTGTTCAGTTATTAATAAACCTCTTTTTCCTGATTTTCGAGATATTCTCGTTCAACAACAGTCAAATGTACCTGATATATGGGATCATCATTATCAATTTGTGGTAGTTGATTTTTAATTTTGTAAACTGCTTTAGCAAAATCACCTACGTTTTTTATATAACCTTTTTGTCCAGGTTTTAAATAATTTTCTTTAGTGTAATATCCCAGCGCAGCAAACTTTACTAAATCAGTTATATCATTTTTATCAATCTTCGCTAAAGTTTCCTCAGTAAATTTATCTCGTAGCTCTTGAACTTTAACATCATCCGACTTTTTAGGTTTAACCACAGGTGCAACCACAGGTTGTGATTCTTTTATCGCGGTTACAACTTTCCCAGTTGCCGTAGTTATAGGCTTAAATAATTCTTTAGTGTCAGTGGTAAAATCTACTTTTGCTTGTTGACGCGCTTGCAAATTATCTCTGAAAGAATCTCTAACCGGAAGATATTTCTTAATTGCGACCAACCGTTCTCTAGTTAATCTAGTTATTTGTGCTTCTCCGATGTTTGTCATTTATATAAAAAATATATCGCTAATTCATCATTGTATCTATAGCTAATTCGGTTAGCTTCATAGCAGCAGAGGGGGTGGTGACAACGACTGTGGCGTCGTTTTTTTTTAATTCTGATTTTACCAAATGGACGCTTCTATTAAGCATTTAGGAGGAAGCCTTGGACTACCAAAAGACGCCCGTAAACTCTTGTCCGATTCACCCCCTCTGCTGCTATACATGCAAAGGTCCAATTTATTAAAAAAAATTTAATCATGATATTTTTGCAAATTTGGCTAGTACATGTAAATATACATTGACACTTTCACAGAATGGTAAAACTGGCTGTTTTATCATTCTCTTCATGATAAAGTATTTATGCAGATGATATTTGTTTGAAAATTCTTTTACCATTAGGTACATGTTCAAATACATCATACCAGTATATTGTTTACTGCATATTTTCATTGACATGTACATTGACCGCTCCGGTGGTCTAGTGGTTAGAGCGTCCGCCCCGGAAGCGGGAGGTCGTCGGTTCGATCCCCGGCCGAGTCATACCAAAGACTTACAAAAATGGTACTAACAGCTGCCTCGCTTGACGCTCAGCATTAAGAGGTTATTGTTAGGACTGGTCGGCCTGGTGTCAGGATAATGTGACTGGGTGAGACATCATGCTACATGTCTGCGGCATGATGTCTCAGTGCTAGACATTACTATAAACTGCCTCACTGCAGACATCGTAGCGATATGACTGAAAAATTGTTAAAGCAACGTTAAAAATCCTAATCAAACAGACATGTAAATTGAAATGGACATGCTGGGCTTTCCTTATCACCTGAAGAAAGGTGATATACCTGGCTCCTTTTAAAAAGAACCTGTATCCCCAGTGAAGGAGGTTTGTCAAACACCCTGCCTACTTTAGCAACTCACCCTCCAACTTTAAATCAAATGGAATTCCCTCGACATGTACATAAACATGGTGAAATATATTTTTTGAATTTGCATAAAATCTTTCATGGTTATAATGTTATAAAAATCTATTTATGTTGTGAAATTTTATAGACAATCATTACTGTAATTATAATTAAATACTGGGAAAAGCACATGACAGAAAGTAAAATGTGTTATCTTAATATATATTTGTATTCTATTTGTTTAAGTGGGATGAGTACCAGTAAGATGGAAATATTTGTATAAAAAACATTAAATAGTTTATGTTTTCCTTATTGTATGGCATACTTATTAGTATCTGTTACAGATGCCTTAGATTGTTTCACTCTAAAATGGTTAATCATTCCTATTTATTGTAATAAGACGGCATGTATTAAGATCTGTGATTCACACTTGATTTTAGTGGCAATCATTTTGCTATAGTTTTGATGTTTATTACCTTACAATTCATAAGTACATGTACATACAATATATAATATGCAATATACATAGACAGTTTGACAGTCTGAATGAGAACTAGGCCATGAGAAATGAAGACTTGGAATATTTATATTGCTTAAAGTTCCTATTACTTCTCTGTGTGTGATTAGGATGCTTAACATAGCTTCTAACAATTTTTCAGCCATATTGCTACAGTGTCTGCAGTGTGGCAGTTTATAGTGATGTCTAGCACTAGTGTATCATGCCGCAGACATGTAGCGTGATTTCCCACCACGTCACATTTTCCTGACACCATTCCAACCAGTCCTAACCCTAACCTTATAATGCTGAGCGCTTAGCAAGGCAGCAGTTAGTATTTTTTTGTAAGTCTTTCCTATGACTTAGCTGGGGTTGAAACCCATGACCTCTCGCTTCTGAGGCGGACACTCAAACCACTAGGACACCAGAGTGGTCCTATTCTCTTTCATGGCTCACAAATATACATAAATATATGTCACTTGTTGAAAAAGATGACCTCTGAACTTAACCATAACATATATGATGACTTAATATATAATGAACCATAATGGGATGTTAGAGGTTTTTAAATATATAATTTTGAACACACCTTCTTGATGTTCTGTACATACACTACTTATTTTGATTTTATCAGATGACCCATTTGCCAAGTATTATACAAGCTAAGTATTGTGGCAAAGTGGTTAGAGCATCCGCCGTGGAAGCGGGAGGTCGTGGGTTTGATCCCCGGCCGAGTCATACCAAAGACTTACAAAAATGGTACCAAGAGCCGCCTCGCTTGATGCTCAGCATTAAGAGGTTAGTTTAATGACTGGTCGGTCTGGTGTCAGGATAATGTTACTGGGTGGGACATCATGCTACAGGGTCTGCTGCATGATGCCACAGTGCTAGACATCACTATAAATTGCCTCATTGCAGACATCGTAGTGATATGACTGAAAAATTGTTAAAGCTACATAAAAATCCTAATAAAAAAAACAAGCAAAACAAGCCAAGATTTTGATAATGACATTAATAAGTGATTATTTTTTATTTATATAGCCAAACTTTTCATTATTTTTTTCCATATGTAGCAATCATTCTTTTAGACCACTGAACACTCTTCTCATTTATTTTGTTTTAGGAATAAAGTTTAGTTTCACTATTTAAGCTTTGTTTCTTAAAACTTTCACGTCCAGCATGGTAAATAAACCCTGTTTCCCTGTTACATTTGAACTCCTCACATAGCCTGAGACTGGTGTTATTCATGTTTCCAGTCCATCTACACTATCTCGAATGTTGATCAGATTTGTCGAAGTGATTCTACAGTACCAGCCAGGAATAGGGAGGTGTTGTCAGCAATGTTTGTCTAAACTAAATTCCTGTACTTTAAATGCCTGATATGTGTCTAATCATATTTGCCAGTATCTCTGCATAAGGATAAATGCGGTGACAGGGAATCTCCTTAGCTATATCCTCAGCAGAGCACCATTTAGGGCTCAGCCTCAGCTTGGTTGAATCAAGTGTGAGAAATGTAAAACTTGCATTGCACACTGCACGTGTCAAACAGCTCAAAACAATGTAATAGATATATTGTTGTTTGTTTTTTGTGTGTTTTTTTTTTCTTCTGGCTAATACAGGTCAACGACTCAGTCACATTACACGCATATTTTTAACCGATTAGTTTAGTTGGGGTCGGTACTGTTTAGAGTCAAGAAAATTCCAAAACACGTGAAACGTGTACTGCCAACAGTATTCGTAGTTTAGTTTCTTTTCGCGTCTAAAGATAACGAAAACTACGATAAATATACTATATAACATAACATAACAATGTTTTATAATGCTTCGTAAACGATGCAGATATTGATTTTGATTGCCTGCTTTATGCATGCCATATGTAGTGGTAAATCAAGGTAATTGTTGATGCATGAACTATTGCTGGCTGATACTCTGAGGTTACTCAAACCCATTGACTTCCACCAACTCAAATGTGGCTTCTATGTGTTGCTAGCTATAATAGATTCCTAAGCAGATTTTACGAAAAGATAACAATACAAAAACATATTTCTCTTCATCGTTATGAACTCAGTATAATACGCCTCTTCTCATATATAAAAGAATGTTGCTGTTGTTGTTGGGGGGGGGGGGTATATATTGTTTATGTAGTTTAGGCCCTGTCAGAGGAAGTAGGTAGCAAGGAAGGTAGGTTTGGCAATATGTCGGCATAATAATGCTTATATAGTGCCATTTAAAGTTCAAAATTTACATTTAAAGTGATTTAATTTTTAATGTAAAGATGAATGATTGCACAAGCGGCAAATATCATATTGGACTGAATTTTCTATAGAATAAGGGTTACAGAAGTTAACAGGTACTACTAAAAGCAGAGGTGATTTATGTAATCGTTTATTTTTCACTTTGGTTAATCGCTACTTTTAAGTACGTATATGTTAAATATATCATTGAAGTCTTCATCCATCTGTTTTATAATGGAAAACCGTGCTTGTATATGGATAAAATCTATTTTAAAGTTGCCAGTTGTTAACATAAAATGTATTATTAAATCCAAAGGATCATGAAAATTATCAAATAACCCATTATTTTAAAAGTACGCTGTAGATCATCAAAGCAGGAAATATGATCTGTGATTTGCGCCAATAATAATAACAAATATATATATATATATATATATTTGTACGTGCTTATATATTTTGCTGACTCACTTTGTCGATTAGATGATGATCGTATTATATGGCATTTAAAACTCACGTGAACACATATAGGTTACTTAGTGCTGTGACAATTGGAGTAAAGTTTATTCAAGCCCCCCACACCCTTCTCGAAAAGAAGGTAGTCGAAGCAGATTGATCTGATAGTATGCTTCGAGCCGGCACAATTTCGGGCGCGAGTCCGGCACGATATTCACTAAGATACTTCGGCTCTTAACTCCATTATTCAATTGTTATGACATACAAGTCGGTCTTTCTGTCAGTACAGCAGTTTCTCCATAATCAGTTATTTGAATTATAATTCATGCAATTTTCATTTCATTGATTCTTTGAATTGCATATCCGATTTTTAAGAACACGCCAAATTCAGATTCAACATATTTAAGACGTGTATGGCGCCTATGGATATCTGTTAGCACAGGAACATCTAGAAATAGTATGTTTACTTTCAGATATAATGTATGTAATATGTATATAGAGGTTGGGAAATAAAACAAATGAAATAACAAATAACAATCTAGGTAAATAAACTGACAGCTAAGGATTTATACTTTTTTTGTTGTTTACAACAAATCGCTAATGTAGGGACACGATGTTATTTTGGAATACCTCTACATGGGAGTCGAGACTGATTCTCCTGACATGCCCTAGTACTCCTTTGAGTACCACGATCAGAGCACAACTCCCAGCTGCGCTATTCCCTACAATGGCTATCCATTCAATCCAGAATCGAACACAAAATGTGTTCTCTGTGATACGTTTCACTGACGGACTTCATTCCAACATGCCTATCAGGCCTCACCCATGTGTATACACTGGCAAGATACTTACGCTCCTCTTCTGATAAACGTATACTCATTATTTCCATTATGAAAACGAAGTCTTATGGACGACGTTCTTTTGTATACCAAGGCCCAGTAACGTGGAACGATATGCTCTTTGAACAATTGAAATTAGACACAAAGACAGTGATCACCTTAAGGAGTGCTCTTAAAACTAACGTTTTTCGACTGCGAGAATGAACTTAAAAACAATGTTTCCTACCTTAAATATTTCAGCATGTTTTTATTTTTTCTAATTTCATGGATATCATTATATGTGTTGCAAAGCGCTTAGATCTTTTAAAGATTAGGCGCTTTATTTTTATTATTATTATTATTAGTATTATTATTATTATTATTATTATCATTATTATTATTTTTCACTCCATTCCACTCATAGGCATGCGTCACCACTAAAATAATAGAATTTTCGTTGGCTAAGACTAGGTTTAACTTTATTCAGTTCAGTCAAGGTAGTTATCCCGAATTCTTGTGTTGTCCCACATTTGTATCGGATTATAAATTAGCGTTTTTGTCGTTGTATGCATACTACGACAAGTGTATCAGTTAAACAAAAGACCCGCCCTAAATTCATAGGAGAGTGAGTATTAGGTTGAAATACCCGTATATACCGTTTTTTAGTGTCTCTCGCCACAAGCGATCAACGACGAGATACATGCATGTTCAGTTGCTTAACTAGAATCCTAGGTAGCGTTGTACGTATATATAGCATATACAACGAGAAATGGTCGAATTGTTCTAAGGCGTAGCCAAGTTATTTATTGTCCTATTCTGTGACATGTTATGTAGGTGCGTAGGCAGCCGATGAGGCCGATATGCGCCCTGAATGTTTTGTATCATTGAGTGCAATGGATGGTTGCAACGCTGATCGTGGGGTTACTAGCTCGGGATTTTCTGGCCTGCCTCTGTTGTTCTGCAGCTGTAATCCCGTTGAATTCGCAAGCTGCTGCACCTTTGGTGATCCAAGAGTGCCACACGACCCTGTCCAGAGAAGTCTGCTCCCACGTGTCATAGCTAATGCCAAAGTTCTTCAATTACGTCTTCATGGGGTCCTTGTATCGTTATATCTGGCCTCCATTCTTGCGGTTTCCTTATTCAAGCTCGCCATAATAGAATTATGTTTGGGAAGCCGGTGGTCTGGCATGCAAGTTATATGGCCTGTCCAGTGCAACTGTGATTGCATCAAGATGGTGTAGATACTGGGAAGGCTTGCATGGACAAGAACCTTAGTATTATGAAACCAGTCTTGCCACTTCTGAGGCAGGTTTTGTGGAAGTGGTTCAACTTCTTTGTATGGCGCTACTACACTGTCCAGGTTTTCGCAGTCGTATACTAACACAGGGAGTACTATCGTTCTGTACACCTCCAACTTGGTCTGAAGACTCATGCATCTTCTGTTTCCGACCTTAGCGTGTAGTCTGCTGAATTCTGCGCTGGCCTTTGCAATGCTGACATTTACCTCGTCATCTACTACGACAGTCTGGGACAGAGCGCTGCTAAGATACGTGAACCTATTCGCTGAGTTCCGTTTGTATTTCAATCTTATTTGTGTTAATCGTAAGGTTGAAGTTTGTGCAAGTATCAGAGAACTTGTCAACGCTGCTTTTCAGGTCAGCTTCAGAGCCAGATTTGAAGGCGCATTCATCATTTCAAAGAAACTCTCTGATGATATATGTTGTGACCTTAGAATTTACCTGGAGCCAACTGAGGTTGAAGAGTTTGCCATCAGTTTGGTATCTGATGCTGATTCCCACGTCACCGACATCAATGAGTATCGCTGAGAACATGAGACTGAAAGGTGTTGGTATCAGTACAAATCCCTGTTTCACTCCATTTGTGACAGGAAAGGGCTCTGATGTCTCACCATTGTTCCGGACTCTAGCTTCCATACCACCGTGGAATTGCTGTACCATGGTGATGTATTTCATTGGGCATCCATACTTGGCCATGATCTTCCACATGCCCTCTCTGCTAACAGTGTCGAAGGCTTTTGTCAGGTAGACATATGTAAAGAAAAGGTCAGTATTCTGCTCTTGGCATTTCTCTGGCAACTGCATAGTAGCATCATGTCGATGGTTTCATTCTCTTTTCGGAATCCCTACTGGCTTTCTGATAGGTGTCCATGCTCAAGGTGTGATATGTGACGTTTGAGGAGAATCATGTCGAGTATCTTCCCTACGATGGAGAGCAAATAGATACCTCGGTAGTTGTCGCAAGCCTGATGATTTTCTTGGCGCTTATACAGGCGTATAATAAAAGCGAACTTGAATTCCTGTGGGGTCGTCTCTTTTTGCCACATGAAATGCAACAACTGATGCAACTTTTCAGTCAGATCTACTCCGCCTTTCTTGAATATCTCTTCTATGATTGCGTCAGAACCAGCCGCCTTCCCACTATAGAGCAGCCGTATTGCTTTCTGGTTCTCTAACATTGTTGGTGGGTCATCCAATGATTCATTTACTAGCACTTGGGACAGCAGGTCAATGGCTTTATCATTGATGGATGATACTCGGTTCAGGACAAAATTGAAGTGCTCAGCCCACCTTTTGAATATCTTCTCCTTCCTGTGATCAGCGTGTTCCCATCCACGCTGAGGAGAGGGATGATCGTAATGATGATAGGCCATAGACTTCATTCATCGCATCATAAAACGTCTTCATTTCATGCATGACAGCGTGTCTTTGGATCTCATAAGCTTTGTTTCTCCGCCAGGAGTTCAGCACCTGACGCAGTTTCTGCGGATGTTATTGAAGGTATCTTTCTTTGAAGTGGACTTTGATCATTTAGATATGCTTTCTGAAGGGGGATATTTGTCATCCAACAGCTGCCTGATGTTTTCGCAATTCTCATCAAACCAGTCATTGTGCTTTCAGGGGGAAGGCCCAAAGATCTATGTGGTGTGTTGTAGATAGAGTCGTCCAGGCAAGGCCAGGTCAAGACGGCTGGAGATGGAGTCAGATGCAGTGGATGACCAGGATTCCCTAATTTCCTCTTCCTGCTTTTTGCGATCCACAGCGTTGCTGAGTATCGCCTATCTGCCCGTTGAACTAGCTATTGGTTTCTTCCACGCAGTCTGCCAAATCCAGTCTTCACACGCTTGGGTAGGCAAGGCCAGACTCGCTGAAGGTTTAAGCCCGTTGGTTACTCGTACCTGCTTTAGCCCGCCAGTCGAAGCAGTTTACCAGAGGGTGATTGCCTCACATGTTTCAGATTCTTTGAGGCACAGGTAAGAGCTAAGTGCACGTGGGGACCAAAGGTGGGCGAGTTACCCCAAAGGAGGCAGAACTGTAGTGAGAAAAACCCATGGACAATAATTTTCGTTTCATATAAGCCAATTTTCCTTTCGTTAAAGTTCATATTTGATTTTAAATCTTGGAATCTCGACCTTGCAACAATACGCATGTTAATTGAGGATCTCTTTTCTCGTCATTTCACCCTGTTCATCTGTCTCTGTCTCTGTTTCTGTCTCTGTCTCTCAAAGACTCGCGACCACCGCCTATCTATCTATCGACCGATCGATCGACTCGACCTATAGTCTGTACTTGCATTTAGTTTATTATGCACCGATTTAGCTTTCATGGCTTTGTGGTACGATACGGTTACAACACAGTTTTTATACATTACAAAAGAAGGACAAAGGCTGCATAAGTATATCAGTATTTGTATGTCTGAATTTTAAAGCAAAAAACACCCCGCCATTCCACCATGTATAGTACTTTGCCACAAAATACACATTTTCACTGACACAAAGATATATGTATTAACTTCAGAAAATACTGAAATTGTTCTTTAAAGCCTAATATCACGCTCAAACAACGCGTCATTTCCTCACCAATACAGTGACCTTAGTTGCTGATAAGCTTTTTAAGAGATCTGAAATAATAATGCCTAAGATATTAAAACCAACCATAGCAATGTAAGCATGTTCATTTGATTTTGAATTGTAGCCTTCTTATTTGAAATGTATTGATACTATTACTTTTTAAAAAATAATAATATTAGCAATAATTTAGTAACGGTGATATGATTTCATCATCTTAAAATCAAAAGCACCCAAATTTTTAAGTGCGTACTCTCTTTACATGTCAGTCTATTGATTTTGCTGCCAATTTATTTTGCAGACTATTTCGATTTGATTAAAATCTAAACTTTGGCCGCATCACTAGTAGTGTTGGGATACAAAAGTAGTTTAATAAATATAAAAATCCAGTCAATTAAACTGAAAGCCAGTTTGTAAATTATTATATTTGTTTACAAGAAAGCACTTATAAATCGGAATGGACAGATAGATTATAAATAATCAAAAATTCAAAGCACTTAGTAGATTTATTCTCAGTCCAACCCACTTATATGCGCACGACAACAATAAGTTAATATATTAATATTCGTTTGTGCAATAAAGAATAGGACATAAAAAGGTATTATCTGTAATTATGTAAGAAGATATATTATTTTCTTTCTCCATGCTAACACCGTTGTTTTCGTTACCCTAAAATGACATACATGCGTATTGCGCAGGACAAACAATCGGTTCATTATATACGAAACGTGCTCCTAAATCAAAGATTAGAAGATTGAATGAGCTCTTCAGTACGCCAGCTTTTTCTAATTCCTTGTCACTTTGTTTAGCTGATCACATAAATATTAGCAACGTTAAAGTGCGGTACAACTGAGATTACCTGGTCTGGTGCAGTAAATTTAGTTCTGACATTCTGTAAACTATCGGATTCTATTTGATTCCAAAGTAAGAAGATTAAGGAAGGCATCACAACACCAGCATAGTTTTCATTGTTGTCAAGGAAGAAAGCGATATAACTTCACAACGTATGGTGACGAGTCGAATTTCACAAGCAGAAACTAATTTTGTGTCATACATCATTTATTTGTTCTAGTTCACAAAGTGCTCGTCTTACAAGACGCATATATAACATATATAGGCCCACACAATCAAGCTTCGCATGGCATAATGATAAATCTTAATTTTTTACGTGAAAATGGAAGGATAAATCTTTTACATGTGAAAATATAGGAATGAAGAAACATGAACGTTTTCGGCTAACACTCTATATTTCAGACTTAAGTGTATATATATATATATATATATATATATATATATATATATATATATATATATAAATCTACGTGGCGCGTTACTTTGACTTTAGTTCACAGTGTAAAGGTACCAAACAAGTGAGAAAATAAGAAACGATTTAACGATAACGATAATACCGAATGTTTGTAATTCAGTACATAGATATCCATACAGTGGGTAACATTCTATATGGTATATAGTATACGTTTGATTTCTATGTTGAGTTTCAGAACAAAACTAGCTATTGCTGGTCTTAGGACGGAAGGGATAAACGAAAGTTTCAAGATAAAAAGAAACGACTTCAAAATTATTTACAAAATTCAGATTAGAGAGGTAAAAAGAATTTCTGAAAATAAAAAGTCATAAAACTATTTTAAAAATTGGGATGCCGCCGCAAGTTTTGTGGCAGTCATGACACACATAAAAAAATGAGGGAGTTTATATACAAGTTTTAGATCCAAACTCCAGACCATCATAATTTAACGTTCAAGTTGTTTTGATGCTGCACACTGATAACAGTTTGTGTTACTCCTGTCATATACGGTAGATGCTATTATATGTAAGTTATGTTTATATCATTAAAACGATCGTCAGAATGCATAGGGAACTAATACATTTCGCAGAAATTATTCAATGGACAATAACATGGTCAAAGAATAGTACATTGTTTTGGTGCCTTGACTGATATATGAAATGTAATAAAGATATTCATCTATACAGGTAAACAGAGGCAAGCTTTAATGATATTTGCTGGTTTCGTATTTTATTACTTCCAATCCTTCGTAAAATACAAATGATATGCACTATGCGACATGTCTGTGTCTCAAACTGATTGAATCGAGTAGTACTTTTAAGAGGGGTTTTAGGTAATTACGCAACCATGAATGCATCATCCCGTCCATGATTTGAATAAATGAATGGATGTACAATCGAAGCAATTAACCACTTGTTCAGAAATTTGCTCCATGGTTGTACTGTCGTCACCGAATTCATACGTTTCTTCTTTCAAATAAAGGTATAAACGGTTCGACGGTCTCATTCGGTATTTGAGTGGTAGGTCGAAGCAGAAGTCTTTTCGATTCCGGAGGGGAGTATATCTATAGAGCGTTGGTTGATCATCTCTATTCTATATAATATCTTCTAGGGAGATTGTTTTGTGTAAGAATATATAGCTAGCAGCAAGCAAGATTCGTCGCGACTGTATTATATATAATATACTATATTTTGCGGAGATTGCTTCCTTTCTATTAAATTTTTTTATCGCGGTTATATAGCTTTTGGTATATTGTTGAGATTATATCATTTTTGTGTAGGTAAATATTATATTACAAAATTACAGCGGAATATAATGTCGCAATCAATATATGTGGCATCAGAGATAAGTCGCGTAATCAGCTTTGCCAACCACGTACATTCGTATCAAAGAATTATCGAGCTCCGGCAAAGACTTACCAACACAAATAGGGAACCTATCGTTTGCAAAAGCACACGACATCAACACAAAAATATAGAGACATCAATTAAATAATAGACATGATTTAAACACTTTCTGATCATGGTAAATTAAAAATCTGATAAAAATGAATTAATGGAATAAGCAATTAGACAGTAATGTTCCATTCTAATAAGGCATGCTGAATAAACTATTGAGATTCGTAAGAAAAGTCTGCACACTTGCATTATTAAGATTTATAGTCTAGTAGTAACAGACTCTGATACAGTTTTGTGTAATAGCATTCCTCCACGGGATCAGAGTATCATTTTAAGAAACACGAGATAGCGACCTAATATTGCATGCGCTGATGAGTAAAATCAGTGTCGTGTATTTCTCGTTATCAGGCAGACCTTTTCTTTTTCCGCCATGATCTCGTACGTTGTCCCAGATAGAAGGAAGCCGAAACGTTGACATAAATAGGTTTATTAAGTGTAGCAAACATGTTTAAATGTATCTATACATGACCACGGGTTCCATCTCCTCCCAGCTGGCCTCGTACCAGTCTGTGTTTTTGTGCACTTTCTTCCCATAGGCAGTAATGGCTAAGTTGTACACAGCGTTTCGGAGGTGGGACCACTTAGAGTCGATGGTGTCATCAGGTGTCTCTTTGGTGAGAGCCTCGTGAAGTTTGCAGATGAACTTCTGTGTCTTCTCTGGATTGCTTGCACAGCAGGTGTTGATGCGTGGGCGACCATTCTTCTTGGCGTGGTGCAATTTCTTGGGTATTATTCGCACCTTGCTGGCCACAAGGTAGTGGTCCGTGTCGCAGTCGGCACTGTGGTAGCTGCGGGTGAGAAGGACGCTGGCTTGTTCTGCGCGCCTGGTGATGACTAGATCTAGCTGGTGCCAGTGGCGGGAACGTGGGTGTCTCCATGATACCTGGTGGATCTCCTTGCATTTGAAGAAGGTGTTGGTCACACATAAGCTGTGAGTGCAGCACATCTCCAGCAGTCGCTGGCCATTCTCGTTGATTTTGCCCCTTCCGTGCTGGCCGAGACAGGTGGGCCATGCCTCGTAGTTAGCTTTCGCTCGCGCATTGAAGTCTCCTAGTAGGTAGAGGCCCGCGGTACTGGGGATATTTGATATTGCTTGATCCAGAGCCTCGTAGAACTGGTCTTTTTCTTCTGGGTTTGAGTAGAGGGTTGGGGCATACACGCTGAAGATGTTGGCTGGGCCTGAGGATGTTGATAGCCGGAGAGCAAGGATCCTCTCAGTGCCTGATGATGGAGGCACAATGAAGGCGACGAGGGTGTTCTTTACAGCGAAGCCGACAAGATGCTGCCTGGGTTCGTCTGATGGTTTTCCTTGCCAGAAGAAGGTGTAGTTGGCTTCCCTGATGGTGCCGCTGTCGGTCAGTCGGGTCTCTTGAAGACAGGCAATGTCGACATTCAGTCGGGAGAGTAAACTGACTGAGGCGAAGAAGAAAGCCCTCCTGTCTTATAAGGCTGCGCCTAGCCTTGGTACATTACAGGCCCTCAGGACTGCCAGGAAAAATGCCCAGCAGACCGCCCGTCACTGCGCTAACACCTAATGGCTGAACCTCCGCACCAGTATACAGATAGCTGACGAAACCGGGGATGCAAGGGGCATGTATGAGGGTATCAAGAAGGCAACAGGCCCACCCACCTCCAAGATCTCCACACTCAAGTCCAAGATTGGCGAAGTCATCAAAGACCAGGGCAAACAGCTGCAGCGCTGGGTTGAGCACTATCTTGAGCTGTATGCAACCCCAAAAACGTCGTCAAGGACACCGCCCTAGACGCCATCCCAGACCTGCCAGTCTTGGAGGAACTAGACACACCACCCACCCTGGAAGAGCTTAGCAAAGCCATCGACTGCCTCGCTTGTGGGAAGGCCCCTGGGAGTGACGGCATTCCGCCTGAAGTCCTAAAGATAGGGAAACCAGCACTAATACAGCCTATGCACGAACTCCTCTGCCTCTGCTGGGGACAAGGACACATCCCCCAGGACATGCGAGATGCAAACATTGTCACTCTATACAAGAACAAAGGAGACCGCAGTGACTGCAACAACTACCGGGGCATCTCTCTTGTCAGTATTGTTGGAAAGGCGTTCGCCCATGTCGTCCTGGCGCGCTTGCAGACACTAGCATCCCGAGTCTACCCCGAGTCCCAGTGTGGCTTCCGAGCAGGCAGGTCAACTGTAGACATGATCTTCTCACTACGACAGCTGCAGGAGAAGTGTCGTGAGCAGCAGATGCCCCTCTACATTGCCTTCATAAACCTGACCAAGGCATTTGACCTGGTCATCCGGAGCGGACTCTTCAGGATCCTTAAGAAGATAGGCTGCCCCCCACGACTGCTCGCTATTATAACATCGTTCCACGAGAACATGCACAGCACAGTGTGCTTCAACGGCGCAACATCAGAGGCCTTCCCAGTCAGCAGCGGAGTGAAGAAAGGCTGTGTCCTTGCGCCAACTCTCTTTGCCATCTTCTTTTCCGTTCTCCTCCAGTACGCCTTCAAGGACTGCAGCGAGGGTGTGTATATACACACCAGGACTGACGGAAAGCTGTTTAACATCGCCAGTCTCCGTGCAAAGTCTAAAGTTACAAAGGTTCTCATCCGTGAATTGCTCTTCGCCGACGATGCAGCCTTGACATCACACACGGAAGACGGCCTGCATCAGCTAGTATGCCGCCTCTCCCACGCCTGCAACGAGTTCGGACTGACCATCAGTCTGAAGAAGACGAATGTAATGGTGCAGGACGCAGACTCCTCTCCCACCATCGCCATTGATGGGTACAACCTGGAAGTTGTTGAGGACTACACATACCTTGGGTCCACCATCTCCAGCTCGCTCTCCGTTGATACTGATGTAAATGGCCGGATTGCCAAGGCATCAGCAGTTATGGCGAGACTGAACCAGAGGGTCTGGGACGATCACAACCTCACCGAGAAGACCAAACTGCGCGTCAACCAGGCATGCGTGCTCAGCACACACCTTTACAGCAGCGAGGCATGGACCACCTACGCGAGTCACGTGAGGAAACTCAACAGCTTCCACTTCAGATGCTTACGGCGCATTCTGCGTATCCAGTGGCAGGACAAAGTTCCCAACACAGAGGTTCTGAAATGCACCGGCATGGACAGCATGTTCTCCATTCTCAGCGAGAGGCGCCTTCGCTGGCTAGGCCATGTTAGGAGAATGGACCCAGGTCGCATACCCAAGGACCTGCTGTACGGCGAGCTAGTAGAAGGTGCACGAACGACTGGAAGGCCACGTCTGCGCTACAAAGATGTCTGCAAAAAGGACATGAAGACAGCCAACATCAACATAAACAATTGGGAGAGCTGTGCTGACGACCGCTCCGCGTGGCGTCTTGCTGTCAGACAGGGCACTCAGAAAGCTGAGGGGATGAGAAACACAAACCTCGCTGCAAAGAGAGCCAGGAGGAAGGCGAACCAGAAACATCCTCAGCAAGCATCAGCATACACCTGCAGCAAGTGCAACAGAGACTGTCACTCAAGGGTCGGACTCTTCAGCCACTCGCGAAGTTGCAGATAGGACACCCAGATCGGAAGCTACACCATCGTCTCTCGAAGACGGACGGATGCCGACGATACATGACCACGGTTTCAGCAGGCTGTCTCGGGCAAACGTTTTAACGGAGCCGATGCTGTGCTGCTTGCAAAGCGTATGGTGCTGGTTTGTATTTGACATGTTGATATAAATCGCGACCAGGCTATTGGGTAAACATTTAACTGCACTCTTATGGAACAATTATTCTGACACAAGTACACGCAGGAATTTTGATGATTCGTATAGTTCAATATCGGAACATCGAGTACTAGCTATCTTAAGCGATCTAGGATAACAGAAGGTCCGTGGACGATGTTAAAAGGCTTCAGTCAGTCAAGATAGATTTGACTAATAAATTCACAGGGGTGACTGGGCTAATATCCGCTTGGGCGAATCGTAGTGAATGTAGCCCCAACCGTAGTTTCACAATTAACCACGTTCGATCCACAATTAAACAATTTGTTTCGGTATCTGTATGCACCATCAGAGGTTGAAGGCGAACAAAGTGGTACTAATGACCTAATATTGTCCATTTATACATTTTCAATGTCAGTCCGGATTGACATTCCGGGCAGTCAATACGTTAGTCCGTTTACAGCTCCAGTTTGATCTTAGTTTTCAAGAAGAATGAATCCCAGGCCTGGTGATAAGTAGCATTGTGCCATATAGAGATTATATACACGCATTACTGTATACGTAATCGTTTCGACAACATTCTCGAGCAGCGCCACATCCGTGCGCATATACAAATCATGATAGTTACTGAGAGTTTGAAAAACAAACGCAGATTAGGCATTGTTCGCGCGTGCGTAATTACCTACTTTTGTTATCGGTGCCACCGTAACTTTTAATGATTGTAAAACGATCGTTGCCGGTTTTTTTTTTCACGCAATGCTGTTCACTAGTTTATAAAGACTGGAATTGCGATATCGCAGCGATTCATTAACTTTAGCTGTCCCAGCCGATGCTGCATTGTTAAGTACCTTCATACCAGTGCAGGTTATTTAGTACATCCAGAAGGTTTTTGTTGCCGGGATGAATTCGCAACTCTATATTGCATGCAGGGTATGCAGCTCCTTTGCACGCATCAGTGATATGGAAAAGGTCGCGAACTTTGGCATCAGTCACAAAGGGACCATGCTAGATCTAACACTGAATGATGGAGGAAAACTCACGAATGTCATCCTTGATCATAATCATGTCTGCTGGCAAGCAGAGCTGTTGTCGGATCAATTTCTCTGTAACCTCGAAGATTTAGTAAACACATCAACCGAGTTCACGATATAATTTGATGGCTCACTCACTCTATAGCATCAGATTAAAGTGTAACAAAGCAAATATGCGACTTATTCGGCTACTTGTGTCGCATTCCATGGAACCTCTGGTTACGGCTTCTAGTTGTTTTTCAATCAAAGTCTGCGTGGATGATATATAGGACTTGGCTTTTGTTTTCGTTACACCACGTTTTATTTCAGAACGTTCTTGCCAGGATCTGGCATGATTGTACGCCGCGACTTTCAGATAATTCCATTGCAGTAAACGTCAGGGTCAACGAGCAACTGCAGTGTGCCTATTACATGCAAGCAGGCGTCTTCACGAAACCTTTTAACCCTTTTGCTTGTGCCGGTGCTATACCATTGGTAGATTGGTCAGTGCGGCCAAGAACGCCGATTTAAAGCACTGGTTCTCTGCATTTGCTACATTAATCACTGACCGTGGAGGAATATATGCTGGCGTTGGTATATAACTCAATCAGGAAAAAGACTTATAGTGGAGATACGATGCTGAACTTCCAAGCATAAGGAAAACATCTACTCTAAACCTTTCCTGGAGTATTTATGGAACTTTTGGAGAATCTTTGAATAACTTCATAACTTGTATCAATTTCATCATTGATTAGCTCAGTATCTTTAATTTGGAAGACTATACAGGCAACATTAAGAAACGAATTATTATGTTTATAGATGGTACAGTACATTGTTAAATGATCAAGCATGATAAAGTCAATGGGTTGCATAAGTGGTATTGTGTGACATCTATTGTACGGATTTCTCCACCAGGTGAGGATTATTTAACCTCGGGACGTTAGCGCAGGACTCAGACCTTTTTAGTCACTGTTTTGTTCGAGGCTGACGTTGCGAAGCCGGATGGACTGCTCAATATGTAGACATCTTGTTGTTGAAGCACTCCATGCACTTGAACCTTCACCCACACCACAAGTGTTTGCTTGTATTACATTGTAACTTTGCAATTATCCTCCTCGAGAGTGCACGAAACACATATTGACATTTGCGGTCGCGAAGTCGTAGCATGCCTACGCGGTCCTGATTTGCATCTGAGCAGGTTTGCCTCGAACGCGGATTTCACAAGGTGTACTAACCTGGTTGTTTTTGACGTCAACTCTGGCGAACATGTGATGTTCCAAGGTCAAACTGTACAAGTCTCATGCGGACAGTCAAGATGTTGCTTTTAATTGCCTCAACTGGCCTACAAGACAAACCTGGTTGATCACTGGGCAAAAGAGAATCAGAGACACTGATGTGTCGATGGAATTTATCCAAGATTATGTTGATGTTTCCAAGACTTCAGTGAATCAATATCTTGATAGAATGGTCAATTAAGTGCCTTCACCACCACACATAGTTCCTTCACGAAGCCAAATGCAAGGAATATGAACCAACGAAGGTTTGGAAAACAGATCTCCTATCCTTAGCAAATGGTCGACTTGTTTGCCATCTTCTTGTAAATTGTTTTAATAAACCTAAACCAGACATCTTGAAGGTGCGTGTCAGCATCGTACTCGTTTATCTCAACCAGAATTATAGGATGTTGGGGTAGAATGATAATACTAATAAATACTCAGGCATCATAGTGTTATAACACAAATCCTACATACCGAGGGACAGGACACGTTTGCTGCAGAACATTTTACATATTCAGTACTAATGTCATTAAGGGCATTAAATGAGGATGAGTTGCATCGGTCGACTTTGTGCCACTTGCTGAGAAATAACTGCCTTAGAGCGATGTTATCAGACCTTCATTTACAATGAAATATAATTTTTGTAAAGAAAAATAGAAACCGACAGTTGGACCACCATGGTGTGGCAATACCAACTCGAGTCCAGCTTGGATGGATGGCATTGGCACGAGATAACACCTATAGGCATGAGAGCACTTTGAGATTGAACAACGTTCATCGACAAATCCATCACGTTTTCATTTTTCGCTGATTATATTGAAAGCACATGATTAAAAAATCATTACAAAAATATTTTGTTAAATTTGTGTTAAAGCTTTTTATTTTTTAATGAAACTCATTGAAAGATTTCGAGCATTTGGGATCCATATAGAGCAGATACTAGAGTTGTGACGTCATATACTTGGCTTTCGATGAGACGTTTTACAGCGTTTTCAATAGTTAGATTGTTGATTACACCATGAACATTTCGATGAATATTTGTATGCAGGGATTATTAATCAGTGCAGAAATAGTAGAAACTGAAAAGGTATTATACCGCTGTTAATTTGAATTAATATGTCGATATATATATATATATATATATATATATATATATATATATATATATATATATATATATATATATATATATATATATATATATATATATATATATATATATATATATATATATATATATATATATATATATATATATATATATATATATATATATATATATATATATAACGATAGTGGTTCCAAGATTGAACGTATTTGTGACAGGGTATTTACGTTATTTGTTTTTTTTATAATGTAACCCCCGCGACTGGGATTTCTTTGTCTCGGTTCAATCCCTAACGTAGATTAATTACCCAGTATTTTCCTTTCAAGTAAAAATAACTGTTCACTAGTGTTCACGTCATAATGTTTACATGCGGCGAATGAATACAAATATGTCAATGAGGGCTGTGGTGTGACCGTTGCATTCGATGTACACAGTTTATACGCGTGAAGAAAGAAAAATAACATAAAAAGTCGCATAGTTATGAGGTATTATTAGTTTTAATATATGCATGTTATATGATATTGACAATAAATAATTAATATTATTGACGAAAAACTTCATGATTTCATCAGTTCCAATTTTGAAGGAAAAATACCCCTGTATAAAAGACCATCCAAATATGGATGCTAGAGGATAACCGTGTGCTAAACTTTCAAGTTCACAGATTCTTTGAAAACTTTTGTTTCTGTCTTGGAAATATGGCAAGTGCTGCACTGAAATTTGGATATGGATTAGTTTGTTGACGCATAAATGATTCCTTCTGGCTGGTAAGTGCATTGTTTGTCAATAAATATTGCAGGCATAAGTTTAGTTCAACTGGGGCACAGTGGAGATGCTTAACAAAATTATTATGAGGCATGTTTGACAACATATTTTTGGCTGTTACTAAGTTTTACGTAGTTGTTAAGGAGTTGGGAGGTTTTGAAGTGTATAGGTCTATAGTCTGTGTGCATAGATCAGCGTTTTATGTCATAGTTCATTTCATACAACATTGTGAATTTTATCATATCTGTAGCATAGTCAATTTTTAGGATTGCGTCGTTAAATATAGCTAACAGTATATAATTTATTTCTCGCGAAGTATTTAAGACTAGTTAGGTTTCTTTGGCTACATTTAATGACGTTGACCTGAAAATGTACTGAGCTAGGGCTACATATATGATATAATTGACCATGCTGTGTGGAACGAATTAGCATAATACCAAAAAGCTCGACATGTATGAGTGTGTGTTTTTGTTTCTCTCGAAATGTTTTTGTATGGTGTGTGACCTTAATTTACTATGTATTTGTTATATATTTGTTATCGTTGTTTGATTTTAGGACAACTAAATCAAGCACTGCTGAAGATAACAAGGATTTCTGTTTTAATAGTAGTTGTGAGCGCGTGGACACCTTAATAATAATAATAATAATAATAATAATAATAATGAGGACTTTGTATAGCACCTAATCTTTAAAAGCTCTAAGCGCTTTACACCATCAATAATGATTTGACTACACTACAGAACAACAAATGACAAAACAATGAAATTGGAAAACATAAAAAACATGCTGAAAATATATAAGATACAAAACGTGATTAGGTCGCTAAGTTTGACCCTGAAGTCGAAACAGGTGAGTCTTGAGAGCAGTCTTAAAAGGGACCACTGTGTCTTTGTGTCTAATTTCAATGGGCAATTCGTTCCACGTCACCGGGCCTTGATATGCAAACGAACGTTGTCCATATGACTTTGTTTTAACCTTGGGAACAATGAGTATACGATTATCAGAAGAAGAGCGTAAGGATCTAGCTGGTGTATACACATGGGTGAGGCCGGATAGCTATGTTGGACTGGAGTCTGTCATTGAAATATAGCACAGAGAACAAATTTTGTGTTTAATTCTGTATCTAATTGATAGCAAGTGTAGGGTACAGAGCAGTGGTGAGGTGTGCTCTGATCGAGGTACTCTAAAGATGATCCGTGCAGCTGTGTTTTGAACTTGTTGAAGTTTCTGGAGTAAATATTATGATGAACCAGACATAATTGAGTTACAATAGTCCAGTCTTGAAAGTACTAATGAACACACAAGTGTTTACATGGCATCAACAGAAAGATTTTTACGAATGGAACTGATGTGTCTCAATTCAAGATATGCAGCCCTGCAGATGTTCATGACATGTTGGTGCAATGTGAGAGTACTGTCTAGAGTAACACCTAGATTCCGTACTGACTGTGAGAATTTAATGTTGGTGTTGCTGATATTTATTGTCTGAAGTAAAGAATGTGGATAAGAAAGTCTTTGTGTTGTGATCAGAATAGCCTCAGTTTTTTCATCATTCATCTGCAGCTTGTTAGCTTGTTGTCATCCATGTCATCCATGATTTCACATCCGAAATGCACTTCTCTACTCCACCTTGACTGAGACGACTGGTCTGAAATGACTAGACTTAGATAAGAAAAGTATGATTAGCGCGACTTCCAGATATCTTTGTCGCATGGTTGAGAAATAACGATGGTGGCTCCAAGAATGCAAGTTTTTGTGACAGGGTAGTTACGTTATTTGATTATGGAAGAATTCTTTAGCTGAATAACTTTATGTCATGTGGGAGATAGGATTTGACGAGATTCGCATTATGAGTGAAGTTACTTCATTTATATATGTTTTATTTCTGAGGGGATGAAGTTGTAAGATAATACGGTCATCTAACAGCTATGTAAAGGGAATTTTATATATTGCAATTTTCTAGCGGGCTCTACGGTAATGACTGAGTATATTTGTGTTCGTCAGGTTAAGTAGGTTAACGTCTTGCGGATTTATTCATGTTGTAGCTTTAGTTTGGTTTTCGGAGAATTATATATAGGTCAATTGGGTCTTTTCACAATACGTAACTAGTCCTATTCGTATTACTTTACTCCTAAAAGTCCCAAAATGAGACAAGCGATCATTTTATGGCGTATTTGCCATAGCTGCGGTGCACAATTTCAATTGAATACAGCCAGGTAGGCATAGACAGATATGTGGCTGGAGAGATACATAAATCGATAGACTTATACCATGTACAAAAATACATGAACAGGAGATTATTCAATATTATAAACTGTTCAGCTTGGGGCTGCAATGCTAGGCGCTCAGTATTAAGACGTTAGTGTTAAGAGTCGTCGACCTGGTGACTGGACAATGTGAATGGGTGGGACATAATGCTACATGTATATGGTATGATGCTGCAGTGCAAGACATCACTATAAACGGCCACAATGCAAACTTTTAAGAAGATGAATGTTAAAGCTACGACAAAAATCTAAATAAAACACACACACACACACACACACACACACACACACACACACACACACACACACACTTCAACTTGTGTCATAATATGTGTAATCCGACATTTTTATTCTTTTTATTTTTACCAACATACATGTACAATTGTGTCAAAATGTTTCCCATTCAATTTCAACTTATGGTTAGTACAGGCCTTCGTAATTTTATTAAGCCTTCCTTCCATGGTTTTCGGGATTGAATAAAATGTCTCTTATTTGTATTCAGTATGCACAGAAGAACAGCTTATGTTCAGTTTCTTTCCTGTTTCTTAAACAAAATCCACTTCATTTTACAATTTATGTGATTTTTGTGAAGTGTCTTTGACATATTTTTTCCATTGCTTAGAAACCCTAATTGTGTTGTACAGTGATTTATAGCCTGGCAATAAAAAGTATACAATTTTAAAAAAAAATAAAGTTATTCTTTTACAGACTCGTTGTTAAGTGTTACAGATATTTCTTTGATGGAAACAGGAGCTGACTGTGATCACAATGTGTTCTTCTTAGTCAAGGTACCATTCCACAGCCACGTGTACTATATTGGTCATTATCAATGACCATTTCGTCATGGACAGTTAAAATAATTTCCCAGACAGAGTTTAAGAACAATGATTTAAAAGATACTAATATAAAAACAACATTGTTCTCATCATTCGTATCAAAGTATATATATATAATCTATGCTAAATATCTCTTTGTAGTTTTATTACATATATTTTTATAACAGAAATTTTCTCGTACACTCCTAACATGTACTTTAAAATGGTCCATAGAGAGCAAGAAATGGAGCATGAAACCCCAAAGAGCAGGGAAACATGAAACTTATCAACTAGGCCATAGTTACCGAAAATAAACTATATATCCTCATAACAGAAAATACAATTTATGCGAGGTGTCCGAATAGTCTATAATTGCCGACAGTACTAGAAAATTGTTAGACTCCATAGATCTTCTGTAGATATATTTAGTGTATTATAGATCTGTAGATATATTTAGTGTATTATAGATCTGTAGATATATTTAGTGTATTATACATCTGTAGATATATTTAGTGTATTATAGATCTGTAGATATATTTAGTGTATTATAGATCTGTAGATATATTTAGTGTATTATAGATCTGTAGATATATTTAGTGTATTATAGATCTGTAGATATATTTAGTGTATTATAGATCTGTAGATATATTTAGTGTATTATAGATCTGTAGATATATTTAGTGTATTATAGATATGTAGATATATTTAGTGTATTATAGATCTGTAGATATATTTAGTGTATTATAGATATGATTAGGTTTCTTGGCTTTCATGCACGATATGGTTACAACACAAATATCACACAATACAAAACTACGACGAGTACTACATAACTATATCAGAATCTGTGTCCAAATGTCAAAGCTAAAAACACGACTCAAATCGACAAGGTATGCTGCTAGACCATAAATTAAGCATTTTAACTATATACTTGACACACTTTCAGACAGGTTTATTAACCTGCGTAAATATTCCCGTTTACTGAGATTGTTTCTTTATGGTCCGATATCAAGCGGAACAACGCAACATTTCTTCATCTCAGTCTGTGGCCCTAGTTGCTGATAAGCAGTGTTGAACGAACTCTAGAAATATTAATATAAAAGGATTGAAACCAGCCATAGAAGGGTAAGCATATTTTCAATAATAGCTTGTATTTTTGTAAAACCGAATTGGTGCTTTTTTTTTTTTTTTATAATAATGACAAAATGTTACAAACGGTGTGCGGATTTCATCACCATGTAATCAACATCATCTATTCTTTTTTGTATATGCTGTCATTAAATTAAGTATTTATTGACTACTGTCGCTCTATTCGCAGGCTCACTATGTTGATTTGATGATGATCAAACTATATGGCATTACAAAACTTAACTTTGTCAGCAGCACTATTATTTCGTTCTGTCTTGTTTCTTTCGGTGCATAACGGTACATAAACATATGTAGGCTACTTAGTGCCATGGCAATTGGAGTAATATTCCTTGCCCACAGACACACCACGGTAGCCGACACCGACTGATATGCTCGTAGGCTTCGAACCCGCAGCATTTCCGTCGCGTATCCGGCACGATATCAACTCCGCTACTTCCGCTCTGGACTCCATTAGTCATTTCTATTGACATGCAAGACGGTATTTCTGTCATCATAGCAGTTTCTACCTCATGAGTTATTTGAAATATAATTCACGCAATTTTAATGGATTCTTTGAACTGCTTGTATGCTATTTTAGAGCAACAAAGTTTAGAATATATATATATATATATATATATATATATATATATATATATATATATATATATATATATATATATATATATATATATATATATATATATACGTATATAAAACTCATATAGTGTATAATTAATATACTTGTATGCATTCCGGCCTATGCATGCATACACAGGACAATATAAAAGCGTACAGTTTACTTTCTGATATAATGCGTGTATTATGCATATAGCTGGCCTGTAAAATTTACGTATTTGCACATCCCGTGTTGAGATCCGAAAATAGTTTAAAAAAAATAAAAATCGCGGCAAGTAAATTCATTGCTGTCGAGTAATTGTTTTTTGACAACGAAATACTAGTGTATGGAGCCGAAACTCACCTGTAGTGGAGGTCACAGGCTGATAACAAAATAATCCAAAATTCATAGTAGTTTTAAGGTTAGGAAGGCACTAAATCAATTGAGTAATATTTGTTGTTGCGATAAAGACTAGGACATGCAAAGGTATACTCTTTAGCTCAGTACGACAAGTATATATGAAATAGTCTTTAGAAGTATACAGCGCCGGATTAAGCACCGTGGAGGCCCATAGGCAGTCAAACTTTTAGGGCCCCAGACCCACGGTCACGGTCTCATGGGGGCCCCTGATGGGACCCATAAAAGTCGCGGGGCCCATAGGCAGTTGCCTACTCTGCCTAATGGGTAATCCGGGACTGGAAGTATATTGTAAATCACAGCTTTGATATTTTGTAAACTACCTGACCCTATTACAATTCCAGTTCATTAAAGAATCGGAACGTCAGCAGGTTTATCATTGCCGTCAAGGTACTATGGGAAATAACTTCACTTGACACGAACGGCGTATAATCGAATTTCTTCAGCAGAAAAAAGAAAAGAAAAAGAAAAAAAAAATTAATGCCTGAAATTAATTTACTGCATGTCAAATATATTTGTTCTAGTTCACTAAGTGCTCGTTTTTCATACCGCATGTATACCACATGAAAGGCACACACAATCAAGATTCGCATGGCATGATGGGAATTTGTGTTGTTGAAAATCTCAGACATGAAAATATAGGAATGAAAAAATATGAACAGTCTTTAACAATTTTTTTTTTATAAATTTCAGACTAATAATATAGTTAAAAATCAATATTTAAGTGCATATTAACATTGACTTTCAGACTAATAATATAGTTAAAAATCAATATTTAAGTGCATATTAACATTTACTTCGATACTCAATGCCCCAAAATAAGAATCTTCTATTATTTGTCAGCCAGTGAGAAACGATTTAAAGACGAAAATACCGAAATTAAACAAAATAATCACCAAAGAACATCGAGATTAATTTCCTAAATCAACTATATACACAGTCACTAACCATATTAAACTGGGGCGAAATGGATATTAAAAAACGTTTATTCTATATACCAAATTTCGCTAACAAGTATGTAAATGGACAAATAGGATATTTGACCTGATGGATTGTGTAATTTAATACACATATATCTGCCCCGTCCAGCAAAATAACATAAATTATCAAGAATGGGATCAAACCAGAAAAGCACATATAAGCGAGCCGAAAACACGACAATATGCTTTCTTTTATGTGGGATTAACTTTCTATACTCCACAAAACATCTCTCATCAACAATCAAAATGCATTTTAAAAAGATACATCCGTTGGCTTAAACAGTATGTTTGACTAAGTGTTTTTTTAAAAAGCACAATTGGTGTCTCGTCACTGACAAATAGAAATTACGGATAGCCATATAGACATATAGCTGTAAAAATCGTTGAGCTCTTTTTACCCACCAGAATAATGATCAAAACTCAGGAAACAGTTGAAAAAGGCCGATATATATATATATATATATATATATATATATATATATATATATATATATATATATATATATATATGATATGATATGATATGATATGATATGATATGATATGATATGATATGATATGATTTTGAAAATATTTTACCGGCGTATCCCACAATACCGAAGTTGTACGCAATGTGGACTTTACAATCCGGAACAGTCAAGAACACTCCATTAGGATTTCCTTTTATCTCAAATCAATCCATGCTACATGCAAAGTAATCGTTAAGAGGTACTGATGTTATTAAACTGTTTTTCATGGCGTAGGGTAATTAGTCTAATTAAGGTCACATAATGAAAAACCTATGATGTTCACAGATGAAGATGCTACACGTTTTTAATCATCAAATATATGTTTCATTCTTAAAGTAATAGGATTAAATATACCATTTCTGATGTCGAAGTCATGCGTCAAAGGTATGTAAATATGACTAATTAACATACAGGTATTTAAGTCCATCAGATAATGAACACGATTTGAAACAAGAAATATCCACAATGCATAACATAGTGTAAGTTCATTTAATTCATCCTGGTTTTCGTCAACACATTGTGAACAACTGTCCACTGGCAAAGCTCCTTGGTCGATTGCAGGTTCTGCACATTGGTGTTGATGCTGCTGCATACGATACAGACATAAATTTGCTAAGATACATTAAAGCGTTATTAAATTTACGTTCTCGCGGCTTTCTTCGTGTTCTTTTTAAATGAATCCTTTAAATATTGCATACTGAACTAAAGCGTCAAGTTTGTTGTTTCCGACTGAGTCAACAGACACTCACCTCTCAATCATTTGCTCATTTATTGAAGTATCACTTCTCTGTTTTCATGAAAAGTCTGCAATTGTCTGTTATTAAGTTAAGTTATGGTGACTAATTGTTTGGTTGTTCCCTTTTCTGTCTAAAACTGTTGCCATGCATGATTTCACCTAATTCAAAATTGACATGTTAAGTTTTATTTCTCTCTAATACCCGTTTTAGTGTTCGGTCTCTATGATGATATAGTTTTATTTTAATTGTCTAAAACTAAGATCAGCATGTGCTGTAAGAGTGTATAACATGATGTACATCATACCTTCACTTATATATATATATATATATATATATATATATATATATATATATATATATATATATATATATATATATATATATATATAATATCTAGAGAAAGCTTAGAACTTGTGTGACCGTACTCGTTGTTTTTAACTCACTAGACGACACATCATCTGCATATATCAAGGCAGCTGCTGCTAATTCTTTGTAACAAACGATTTTATGGTTTTGTCAAATGTTTGAGAGAGTATTCTTTTTGTGAAATTAGTTTTATCATATGAACTTGTTCTTTCTAGTTTCAGTATTTAAAGATTGCTCCATTTATATTGTGCCTGTCATCTCCCTCTTTATTGTTGAAGTCTGAGCCTAATTTCAAAATATGGCTATCAATGTACATTGCTGTATTTTCGTATGTTTCACGTATAATGTATCTACTTGCCATTGGTCATGTACGTGTGTAATATAGGCCATTTTGCAGAGAAATTTTTTTCTTGCCTGCTTGTGTAGTGTAGTATATAGTTATTTTGTCCCGTTCACTTTCACTAAGTTCAGCGTATTCGTATGTTTTCTTGTATATCCAGTTTATCGTGTTTTCATAATTGATTGATATTTCAGCAAGAACTGGATATTTAGGGTTGTAATAAAATAAACATGTTACCCAGTAACAAGAATAACCTTTCCTGGGACAAAACTTGGAGTATAGAGACCAAATAATTCCAAGTGTATATACGAATGGATTGTGAGTTGGTCACAACTCGGAACAAACTACCGCGATGTTTTCCTTTTCTATGTACAGCTTTATGGTATAACGGTACCAATTGCGCAAGTCCAGGTGGGAGGTGCGTAAGGTGTAGGGAACATTACAATCAGAAATAAACAACAACACTAACTATGATTGGTGGATTATGTAAGAGTTGTACTTTCTGTTAGGCTTAAAAAATAGTTTAGCCTCATGGCAACATGTGAATTTATGTTAATTCCTATATACATGTAGATCATATTTTGTATTTTTTAAGATTTTTTGAAAATGTCATAGACATGACTGAAAATAAGTATGTTGTGACTAGATAACTCATACCCCTGTCTACTTCCAGCAGAGTTATCTCTCTTAAATGCAATGGAGTACCTGGTTTTGTCATCGTCAAATTGACAATCTAACATTATTCTCTATAACAGTGTGTGAGATGCACGCTAAATTAGTATAGAAAATATAGTTATCTCTCCAAATATTAGCATTGAAGTCTATGGAAAAACAATTGGTACCGTGATACCTTATTACAAGTTTTGTTCAAAGTACCATACCATTCTATCTTAGCTAAGTAATGGTTCTGTTCAAGTTGTTTTGTTTATGCGCACTGACCCGGTTATGTGGTATTTTTCAACTGATATCGCTGTAATTTCGTTCGTTTTAATATATTATTTTAAAGTCAAAGTTCTGAAATATAATGTATATGCATTTATATGGATTTTCCATACCAGTGTTATAAAGATTATCTCTAGAATGCATCGGGAATTAATAGCAGCGTCTTGATAAGCAAGGTCATCGCATAGTACATTATTTTTGTTCCCTAATTGCTATAAACAAAGGTAATAAAGCAGATAATTTCATTCCAAGATAAAAATTTATTTTCATTTAGTTGTACTATGATTGATAGATTGATGATATAAATGGAATGCGAGAGCATTGACCTATACATAGTCACATTTGCTAAATCGTAGAAGTTATTGATACAGTAACGGCACTAGTTTTGTTTAGACAATCCTAAGTCAGAAAGGGGGACTCAGTTTTCACATCTTATGGATCGTAAAAACACCGTTATGATCTTGGAATAAACACCACACCATTATTAAAAACAAGAGTCAGTACACATTCACAGCGCTTTGTATCTATTTTATTATTGCGCTGTGATTATAAATTAACTATGAAAATAGTTTAGTCAAGCGACTTACCATAACAGGGAAGACAAGACTCTCTCTCTCTCTCTCTCTCTCTCTCTCTCTCTCTCTCTCTCTCTCTCTCTCTCTCTCTCTCTCTCTCTCTCTCTCTCTCTCTCTCTCTCTGCATTTCACGTAGGAAAGAAGCATGTTAACATATACATGTACGTACATAAATCATAAATAGCCTTACAATAATAAAAAAAAAGTTTGACTAATACAGATTATTTCATTAAAGTCATGTTTTTATCGTCATTTAATGAACTCAAAGTCTGTGTTGACAGTAACATGTGATATACACTGCAGTGTAGATTAATTAATAGTTTGTTTTATTTATCAGATATCTTTTTATTTAATATATGGTGCGTAAAATGCTTGAATAACAATTTGATTTTGCATCAAACCTTCTAGCAATTTATTCTTGGACACGTGTGACAAATTGGATAGAGAATTCGGTGATTGAGGATAATTAATTGAGGATAATTCCTTGAATGCGTGATCACGAAAATTTAAATATATCATCAATAAATCGAACTGCATGATTGCAATCCATTCAAGATCCCAAAAAGGTTTTACTGGAATTGTGAAAGTCGCAGTTTCAACGCTGCAAATATTAGTTGTAGATTGTAGTGTAATATAAAGGAGTGTCTAGCCACAAACCCTAGTTTACATTGGAGTAGAATATGATTCTCGCCTCCATAGACCCCTGAAGTTAGTCTAAACAACTACGAAAACAATTTAGTTTGGTCCGCACAAATAATTTCGTAATCGTTTACTCGTCGAACACATGATAATATTCATCATCATCGTCAGCAAGTAAAAAAGGGTTGATCCAGAGATATCCGCTGTACGTTAGAACAGTATTTTAGATGACAATCAAATAACAGCTGAGACTTGCAGCCGTGCACGCATCTGACGCTGAAAATTTTATATTTCTTTGTGTTTGTTGTACTGCACGCCAACTAACCCGTTAAATTGTTTAATACACACAAAATGGCTTTTATATAACAGCAAGTTTAAAATAGCTTATTTGGATTTCGTGACAACTGATGTGGATCGATCGCTGATATATCTGGGATAAATCATTTGTGATCATCATCTACACCAAACACGTTAATATCACCTGGCAAAATTAAACTACTTTGTTTCTCAAATTTTGGAACTTGATACTCAGAAATGGAGATACAATATCGGAAAAGTTTAGATTGTTAGAATGACAGATGCAATTTGTTACTCTGTCGGTATCAGTGGTTAGAGCGTTGGCCTTAGATGCGGGAGGTCGCTGGTTCGATCCCTGGTCGATGTCACATAATGAGGCAAAAAGATAACTTGGTTATGCTTTAGAAATATTTTGCTATTTTTTGTTGTGCATGCGTTCAACGTTATCTAGGGTGAACAAGTGTTTTTCCAGGTAAGCAACGGAACTGACATGTTTCTCGCCGGAAATTACTTGCGGCGAGGGACAGTATAATCACCGTATATTACCCTGAATATTACTCACTGTCAATGGATTTAAGCAAGTTCAATTTATAACTGACACACTGGTCGTTCTGGATCTTGTCGAGGAGTACACGTTCTCCTTTGTATTATATAGCCATACGGCTAACGAGTTTGAAACGTCTAACGAGTGTGACGAGTTTAAGCTGACGAGTTTTGTTGACGCGTAGAGCTGTCTAGAACTGTCCATGTGAATATACGTATGTCTGTACATGTGGTGGAGCCACGACTATAGACGTAGAAAATATAAGGGTGCTTTATGCTGTCTGTACGTGTGTATACGTGTGACTGTACATATGGTGGATCCGTGAAGGGTGCGAGCGGTCGATACAAGTGTAGGACAACCCACGGACTTAGTGAAACGGTGCAGTTTATCAGCGTATGAATCGTACGATTGTACGTACAAGAGCGAAGAAGCATATGTTTGGTCCAATGGTTGTTTCAATTGGTACATTTTTATTTACATGAGATTAGTTTGAATTTTATTTGTGTTCCAGGAGTTTTGAGAATCTCACTTACAGTGCAGAACGTTTGAAATGTATCTGAATACCTTGAGATTGTTTGAATCTCAATCCTAGTCTATACGTGAAATTATGTGACTATTTTACAGTGCATACTATTATTTGAAACGAGGTTTCTTGAATCTGTATATCAGATTGATACAAAATTTTTTATTTAGTTTTTAATGTGCGAAGGTTTGTATAGGGTGATTGGATCAATCGTATGTTGAAAGCGTGTGAGAATCATTGTATTTATGCTTCATATATTTTTCTTTACTAATTAAGTTCATAAATTTCCATCTTTCACACATTGTGATTGAGTTATTAATTTAGTCCATAACCCACTGGGTTTCTAGTCTGCGACAGCCGGATCATACCAAAGATGTTTAAAAATAGTACTAAAAGCTTCATCGCTTGGCGTTAATTTAATGTTAAGACTAGTTTTTCTTCTGTGACCGGATGTGACATCTTACTTCATATCTGCGGCATGATACCATAGAGCTAAACATTACTGTATGCTGCCATACTACATGCATCGTAGCGATATGACTGAACAATTGCTAAAGCCACGTTAAAATCGAAATCACACACACACACACACACACACACACACACACACACACAGAGTCTGTCGGCGTGCTTATCTACCTGGAACAACATTTCTTATCGTTGTTCTTCATTTGCAATTTTAGTTGGCAGATCTACACATAAGCTAACGCGCAGTGGATTATATTTCATAGTATGAAATCAAATTTATGTAATTTTATTGAATGGCCAACCCGATACGAATGATGTCCAATCTTTTATTTTATCTGTATGTCTTGATATATCATTTGAAAATGACATTAAATTTGTTCCGAACAAATCTCGGCGGGATAGCGATGCAATGTAAGTATCAGCAAGCTTTTTGAATTGTTGTTGAAATGATTGTATCTGATCAGATAGCTGATCAAATGATACACTCATTTTTGGAAAACTCATGTTTAATCCGTATTCTTGGCAGGTTCAGGTTTCACTGTTGGTTGAAGTAGATGACATACAATTGTTCATGAGAACTTATTCAGTAAAAGTTGATTATTAAACAAAAACCTGTTGTCAAATCCAGAAAATGCGGTTATAAACTCTTTGGGGCTGATATTCGGTCACAAATAAACTTCTTTTCGCCATATCTAGAAGTTTAAATATATGATATAGTGATTTATATTTCTCTAATAAAACGATACGAAATTGCTAGAGATTTGAAAACTGCATAGTATATGATGGTGCATTTATACCAACAGCCTACTATCGTTAACGAACTTTTAAGGTTCCAGGAAATATTATGGTGTCATCCAAAATATAACTTCTGTCCTGGCAACGGACATTGTGTTGTAATAAATCTGAATACGAAAAGTTCTAATGGAGTATTAACATCAGAAGGTTATAATGTAATGGTAAAATCAGAATATGAAGCAAAGTACACTGACATGTTTTTACATGATCTCATCGCGAGTTTGTTCAATGAGAAATGTACAAAATGGAGAGGAATAGTAGCAAAACCTAATTCTACTTTCTGAATAAGAAAACTTTAACTAGAAGAAGACTTCTAAGACAAAAGGTAAAATACGTGATTATAGTGGCCCTGATAAGCTTCTGTGCCGCTTATTGTTTAAATAATAATAGGTGTACAGAATCATTAATAGGTTTTTTAGAATCTGCAACATGAATGGCTCTTAATTTGTTATAATAAAACTGGGGTTTGTTTGACCCAACAAAAGTATTCGAAAACCAAGATTGAACTGAAGCTCTTAAAGGACAATGATCAATAGCGTGTTGGTTTCCCGGAATGTTAATCATGTCTGGGATTGTAAATGCATGTACTGATAATACAGGGTAATTAAGCACGAATTTTTCTGTCTTCGATCTCTTCTGGTGCAAACAAACGGCCATTTGACGAATCGCATCAGCGGGTTTAACGCACTTGTTGTTTTCATTATTCAACACTGCTATGACTGATTTAAGTCGTGATATCTGTGTCCGATATCGCTCTGAAATCTGAAGTCGTAATACAGTACAATCACTCTAGGTCCGAGATTACGCGTAACAATTCATTTGTTTGTTTGTTTCATTAGGATTTGTAACGAACCTTTAACAATTTTTTAGTCATATCTCTACGATGTATGCAGCGAGGCATTTTATAGTGATGTCTAGCACTGGGGCATCATGCCGCAGACATGTTGCATGATGTTCCACCTAGTCACATTATCCTGACACCAGGCCGACCAGTCCTAACACTAACCTCTTAATGCTGAGCGTCAAGCGAGGTAGCTGTTAGTACCATTTTTTGTAAGTCTTTGGTATGACTCGGCCGGGGATCGAATCCACGACCTTCGGCGGACGGTCTAACCACTAGGCCACAGGAGCGATAGCGTAACAATTCATCAACAATTCGTAGGCATACTGATGTCAGAATTATCGTTACGCAAGTATGCGTTTAAATCTTTACATTGATCTACAAAATCCTGGAAATTATATATCAGTTTATCCAAGACGGACCGTTACTTTAAGTTTTGGTCGCAAACTGCAACCGCTTCTAGCAATTATAGCCTGGTCCACCTGCAGAAGTTGTGGCCATGTCTGCGACACTTGCTTAATCGACGGACGTCAACGGCTTGACTTTTTTTCTGCTTGGAACATCTATAAAGGTTAACTCTTGTTGGAGAAAATAACTAAAGCGGATACAGAAAGATAAGTAGTTACCTTATTTCCATTCAGTAAATTTTGGTGAAGTGTGTGCCATCTCGCGTATTGATTTGACTGAGGCATTCGAGAGGTAACATCGCTTTGCAGGTACCCACGAGTCCCAATTATCTGAGTATAACCGCTGGAGCAAGCGCATGATTATTAACCTTGCGAGGGTAGGATTATAGGATATATAATTCATTGACCCAGATCAATGATTGATTAATTGAATTTTAACGGCGCACCAGCACTTGTAGGCTATTTAGCGCCATACAATAGGTTATATGTTTAAAAATACGAAAGGTTTAATATCGACCAGCGATATAAAAAAACATAATAGTTAAATATAAAATGGTAAGATGTTGGTAACAGGAAAATATGAAGCTTTCCAATCAACGGGAGATGTAAATGGTGTATGTTGATGATAAGATGTTGTAAATAAGAGGCGGTATTTGCATTAGATACAAATGCTTTTAGGTGATGTCATACAATTTATAGTTTAAAATAAAGATTTACTTCCTTCAGGAAATCTAAAATATTAGTGATTTGTATATGTATCGAAAAGTTCCTTCATGTCATGTACATTATAGTATTTATCACGCGTAGGTTGCAGGTCGGAACACTCGGTCATAAAGTGCTTAACAGTGAATGGTTCATTGCAAGAAACACACTCTGATGAATCTTCACCTTTTAGTATGTGGGAGTGGGTAATGTATGTATGACCGATTTTGATTCTTGCAATGACAACCTCCTCCCTACGGATAGTTCTGTAGGAAGGAGTCCATTCTCCAAGGGTTGGTTTGATGGCATGAAGTTTGTTATTGACTGCATCATCCCATGACACCTGCCACTTCTGACGTAGATACTTTTTGAGACAAGGTTTAAAATCAGTAAATGGTAATTTAAAATCCGATGGTTCTTGGGGTAGAGCCATCCTAGCAACCCGGTCTACTTCTACATTGCCTCTAATACCAATGTGGCTAGGTAGCCAACAATATACTATATTATAGAAGGTACTAAGCTTAGAGTTTTTGGCGAGAATATTGACTAATAATGGATTATCCAGTTTTCTATTGTGTAGCGACTGAAGCACTGATAATGAGTCACAGAAGATAATGCCATTTAAAATGCGTTTATGTTCGATAAATTTCAGAGCAAGGTCTATTGCTCTGATTTCCGTTGAAAATATGGACGCATCGTTTGGCAAGCGCACTTCTGTTCTGTGTTTGCCACTAACAAAGGCTGCAGCAGCCTTTTCATCAACCTTTGATCCATCAGTATCAAATATAGTGTAATTTGTAAAATCGTTGAGAAGTTCATGATAAGAGTTCAGGAATATGGCATGGTTTGTCTCAGATTTATTCCCATCGTGTAACGTAAAAATCACTTTGGGTTGCTTAAGGAGCCAAGGTGGTGTTTTCGAGACGAACGTTTTATGAACTGTAGAGAGATTAAGTTTGATATTGTCAAGGCTGGATGATGTTCTTATGCCAAATCAAGGTATGTCATTTGATTTATTTCCATATAAAGTTTTGTCTTTTGGTTGAAAAACAGCCAAACAAGCAGGATTCAGAGGGTTTGATCTTAACTTAAGAGCGTATTGTGCAGAAAGGATTTCTCTGCGAAGCGATAAAGGTGGTTCCTTCGCTTCCGCGAGAAGGCTTTCAAATGAAGATGTCTTAAATGCTCCTAGAACGAGTCTTATTCCCTGATGATAAATTGGGTCAAGCAGTTTCAAATAAGACATCCTGGCTGAACCATAAACAATGCATCCATAGTCTAGTATGGAGCGGATACATGTTCTATACAAATTCAGGAGGACATTTTTATCAGCACCCTAGTCAGTGTGAGCAATTACTTTAAGTAGATTTAAAGCTTTTAAGCATTTAGCTTTCAAATTCTTGATGTGTGGAATAAAAGTCAGTTTTCTGTCGAAGATAATACCCAAAATCTTTGTTTCCGCAATAACTGGAATAAGTGTTCCATCCAGCATGAGTCTAGGATCATCATGATGTCTTCGCAACTGACAGAACTGCATGCATACTGTTTTCGATTTAGAAAATTTGAAACCGTTATTACTGGCCCAATTTTGGATCTTGTTGATATTTCGTTGGAGTTGCCTTTCAATTGTATGCATGTGCTTTGATCGATAACAAATTAAAAAATATCTACATATAATGAGCAATCCACACCGGGAGATAAACACTTGGTGATGCTATTGATTTTGATATTAAATAGCGTCACAGATAAAATACTGCCCTGGGGCACATCCGTCTCTTGCTGGTGCATATCAGAGAGGGTAGAGCCCACTCATACTTTGAATTCTCTGTCGGAGAGAAAATTGGAGATGAAAGAGGGCTGACGGCCTTTTAGACCCAGATCGTGCAGGTCATTTAGTATCCCGTACTTCCATGTTATGTCATAGGCCTTTTTTAAATCAAAGAAGACTGCTACGAAATGTTTCTTCTTGATAAAGGCATTGCGAATAAATGTTTCCAGTCTAACCAGATGATCGTTGGTACTACGACCAGAACGGAAAGGAGATATTAAATTGTTACTTTTCAAGCACCATACAAGCAGAGAATTAATCATTCGTTCCATTGTTTTGCACACTCAGCTTGTCAGTGCAATGGGTCGATAGCTGTTAGGAT
This sequence comes from Unio delphinus, assembly GCA_029339505.1. Taxonomy (NCBI): domain Eukaryota; kingdom Metazoa; phylum Mollusca; class Bivalvia; order Unionida; family Unionidae; genus Unio; species Unio delphinus. Next base: position 1,308,345 of record JAQISU010000360.1, read on the forward strand.
CTTCAATGTCTTTACCTGATTTGGGAATTGGTATTACTGCTGCTTCTTTCCAGCTCTTAGGTACATTACCAGCAATCCATAAATCATTAAAGATTTTCAGAAGCAATGTCAGAGAAGATTCTGGGAGGTGTTTCAAAAACTGGTAATGTACTTCGTCAGGCCCAGCAGATGTATCATGGGCCTTGTCTAAAGCCTCCATAAGCTCCAATAACAGCTGGCTATAGCTTTCAGAGTTGTTCAATCTGAATTTTAAACGTGACTTCTTTTTTGAGATTTTAATCTTCGAAAGGTTTCTGAATAATTAGATGAGGAAGAGTTTTTTGAGAAACTATCGGCAAGAATATTTGCTATGTCACGTTTCGAACTAAAATTGTTATTGTTTGTTTTAGGTTGTCAAATAGAATTGTGTTTCCTCTTTCCATTTATTTTTTGAATAGTATCCCAAACTTGTTTTATTGAGGAAAGAGAGTTTATAGAAGAAATATATTTCTTCCAGGATGCACGTTTACATTCTTTGATTGTGCGTCGTGTTTCAGCCCGCGCAATACGATATTTGCTTAAATTTTCGGGCGTTGGACGATTGTTGAATTGTTTTAATGCTTCTCGGCGTTGTCGAATGGCTTATTTGCATTCCGTGGTTACTCAAGGTTTTTGCGGTTTTTTTTACTGTTCGGTGAAGACTTAAGAATAGATTCATCTGCAATTGAAATTATAATTGAAGTTAAATGCTGTATAGGATTAACAGCGTTGAATATTGTATCATTATTTAGTCTAGTTTTACATAGTGTTTCAAACGACGCCCAGTCGACTTTTCTTTATATTCCATTTTGGAATTGCGTCATCAATTTTAGAGTTATTTTCAAGAGTGATTGGAAAATGATCACGGCTGTGAAAGTCATCAGTGACCTTCCATTCATAGTCTAACAGCAGTGAAGGAGAGCAAATTGTCAAATCTATGCACGTGTACATACCCGTTTCTGGGTGTAAATATGTTGGTGAGTTAGTGTTATATAGACACAGATTGTGTCTATAAATGAAATCTTCTACTTTATGGCCTTTTTCGTTTATGTGATTCGATCCCCATAAAATGTTATGGGCATTAAAATCCCCGAGTAAAACGAAGGGCGCGGGAAGTTGTTGAACAAAATTGTCTAATTCCTTTTGTACTAGGTTGGTGTTTGGTGGCAAGTAAATGGAGCAAAAAGTAATCACTCGATGCAAAGTGACGCTTACAGCAATGGCTTGTAAATTTGTATTTAAAGGAATGACTCTGTGAGGGGCTCTATTGTTAACAACAACAGAGATTCCTCCTGAGGCCCTGTCAGCGTTTTGAAAATACGTGTTGAACAGGGAAAAGTTTTAAATGTAATTTTATCTGTCTATTTCAGGAATGTTTCCTGTAAACATAGTACAGCAGGATCGTGTTCAGTTAAAAGCAGAAGAATATCATTGTAGTTAGCTTTAAGTCCTCGACAGTTCCATTGTATGATGGTGTTCTTCATTATAAAATTATGCTGGAGATTCTGGAGCTAGATTAGACTATTCGCGGAGAAAAATTTGTGTTGTTATTTTTCTGGAGGAAGTACGGGAGTATATTTGGTTTTACTAGGTTTGGAGGAACCTAGAGTATATGGAGAAGGTTTTCTTCTGCATCCATGATCTCAAGGTCTCCAAACATATTGTAAAGTTTAATGGGGTCATGTGACCTCTTTTGCGGCTTATTAGTTTGTGCTTTTTGTTTATTTCTTGGAACTTTTGGTGGTGGGTTGGTATTAAATGTTGTCTGAGTTTATGCTGTGCTTTTCTGTGGTTGGTAATGAGGGATATTAGCACTTGTTGACTTGTTGTTGCATCGGGTTGATCCGTCTGTGTTTGCGCATCCTTCGTAATTTTTGGGTTGTGTTTCACGACTGTGGTAAAGGATGGGCCAGGACGGGATGTTTTTGCTTGGACAAGTTTTCTGGTCTCTAAATGGGAATGTTGGAGGTAAACTTTACCCTCTGAATTTCCTTCTCCTGTTTCCAAGTATCACAATCCTTAGAATTGGCGTGATGTTCCTTGCCACAGTTGACACAATGCGGAGTTGCTCTACAATCAGCTTCCTGATGAGAGTGGTCTCTGCATCGGCCACATACCTTGACTCTGGAACGTCGGTCCTCGTGATGGCCGTATTTTTGACACTTATAGCATCGAAGGGGGTTTGGTAAGTAGATCTCAACCGTTACTTGCAAAAATCCAACCTTGACCACTTTGGGTACTGTCGGTTTATTAAGGTGAGTACAAATGTGTTGGTGTCCTGCAGGTTGTTATTACGTTTAATGCATATTCTACGCATTGCAGTGACACCTTCATGTTTCATCCCTTCGATGATATCAGTGTCGGTGACTCCAGCCAAGTCACGACAGCGCATTACGCATTTGGACGAATTCAGTGTAGTGTGGGCGAATGAATTCACTGGAATATCGAAAAAGGTTTTCATTTTCATGATATTATCTGTTTAATCCTTTCGCTCACACTCAATCAGAAGGCAACCCGATTTGAGTTTTTTGACACTTTATGGTGTGCCAATCGATCCCGAAATGGTTTTCTCAATAACAAACGGAGATAGAGCTGAAAGCGCATCATTCTTAGACTGAATAACCATGAAGCGTGGAAATGATTCCACGCCACTTGTTTCTTCATCTGAGTCAGACAATGGTTTGGAACGTTTGTTGTTGATTTTTTTTGGTTGCATTTGCCATGATTAAGTGTTAAAATTTCAGCACCCATGCTCCCCACCCACCAAGGAGCCCAACAAAGGGACACTTTTCAAGTGCCAGGGATTCACAGATGCCATACTCATTAGATAAAATTACCTGGGATTGACCCATGAAGCTTCCTTCTAGGGTCGGTAAAATTACCTCCCGATTGACCCATTGAACCACCGCCTTCTAGGACGTCTTCTAAAACGTGGGAAAGTAAAAGCTAAAGGACAAGAATGTAGCGGCAACGGTGGTATCAAAATAGATACAAGAAAGAAAGACAAGATGAGTAAGTAATACAAAAGACGTTCTAGGGCTCGGCGTAACCAGCCGATGTATCGAGACCGGGCCCATCTCGACCACCCGTCTAAGAGAAGTAGAGGCCAAAGCAGTATATTGCATCGGAACAGCCTCCGCTTAACTACCAGAATCCTTTCCTCCTTCGACACGGGTCGCAACCCACGGCAAACAGGTTGCCTCTACTAAGTCGCCTTTTAGGACACGTGGCGAGGCACGTTGGGCCAGTTCTACAACCCCGACCCAGATCAGTAAAGAATACTAAAATTCTCGTAATGATGCTACTGACATTACCAAGTTGTGAAGAAGAAACACTCATGACTATTAAATTTTTTCATTTTTTAAAATTGAATATAAATTAGCAAATATGAACAAATTCAACAACATAGGTTTGTTAATCTTAATCAGAAAGTATTGCAATCCTCACATTGTATAAGAAAGTACCTTCACCTTCATAAAGGTCATTTCTGTTACACTATTGCTGGTGAATTACTACAGACAATACGAGTTGATATCAACATAGTGTGTAACATATTCATTTCGAACAATCGAAATCTCATAGCGATGTTTGAACATATAAAGTGTACAACCATGAGAGATCAAGGGTATATTTCAGTTCGACAGAAGTTTTCATTATGGATCGTTACCATTTCCATTCTTTCTTTAGCGAAAACAGACCATCGTGTTACCCCATATTATACATTGTTTATTTGCGTTTTATTTACTTTTTCAGGATGAATTCAAAACCCGAAGAAGCTAGTGACAATATATATGAAGATATATCTAACATCGAAAAGCTTGAAGAGGACACCGTGAAAGTCGAGAACAAAACTGTCTTCTATGGAGTTGAAGACACACCTGCCCCACATCTTTGTGTTTTATTTGCTCTCCAGGTGCTGCACTAGTTTATGACCATGTTGTGGGTTTCTAAAATGTTGCCAAAAGTGATGTCACTTTAGTGATTTGATACTTTAAAAACTGAATAAAATGCCTAAAATATACTCCATTATTAGGTTAATAAAACCTTAATATAGACATTAACAATTTACGGACTTGAAAAAATGTTTTTCAAAGGAACGTGGAAGAATATATAGAATTATCAAACAACAAAAGCCAATATAATCATTTCAGTTGTCACTATGTAGAATTATATTACCGTTTTTCGTTTTTATCGTCATTGTCATCGTTTGCTTTAAATATCTCCTGTTGTGCTTCTCTTCCTTTTAATCACAAATACTAATATCATATTCTTTTCAGCAAGCTTTCATGTGCATTGGTAGCGTGTTGTCCATACCCTTCATCGTAACATCACTGATATGTGCTAAAGGACAGGAAGACGTCCTTTCTCAACTGCTTAGCATAACTCTTTTTATGTGTGGTCTGGCAACGTTCCTGCAGTCAACATTTGGTGTGAGGTGAAGTATATATTATACACGAAAAAAATTCAATTAAATGAAATTTAACTCTTGTACATTGAACATACATACATACATACATACATACATACATACATACATACATACATACATACATATATACATACATACATACATACATACATACATACATACATACATACATACATACATTCATGTGTGTGGCGGTGTATGTATGTATGTGTGTGTGTGTGTGTGTGTGTGTGTGTGTGCGTGTATGGATGGATGGATGGATGGATGGATGGATGTATCTTGTTATATTGTAAAATAACACCTGTTTGTTCCCACCTGCATGGACCTATATCTGTCGTAGTACAATGTACTTATATATATATATATATATATATATATATATATATATATATATATATATATATATATATATATATATATATATATTGTAGGTTAGGAATTATACAGGGCGGATCCCACACATTTATAGCCCCAATAGTTGCCATGGTAGCCACGGACCGGTGGAAATGCAGAGAATACGGTGAGTTCTATTCTTAGCAGAATTGTTTCCATAATTCGCATTGTATGTTCAGTGATTACATACAGTATTAACGAACAACTAGAGAAGTGTCCACACGAAGCATTTGTGTAAACCAGTTTCTGCTTTCCCTGACAGTAACGTAAATATTATGTATATCAGGAATATATAAAGTAGCTGAAATTATTAGTTTTACTCTTTTAAATGTGTATGTTCAAAATCAATAACTTTCTAGGTGTCACAGAATCATGCCATAATATCAGAGACTTACGTTCAGTATATACTTTGCCATGTAATCATTAAATATCTTACTTCCTCTATGGTAAAATAGTTAATGAACCTGTCCTACATTACTTAACACCCATCAGCGTGACACTGTTTAAAACTGCTATTGAAAATCAAATTTTTCCATTTGGAAAGTATCATTGTGAATTTGTTGTTCACAATAATTGCATAGTGGTATAATTCTGTTTACACCAACTAAAAACCGACAAATTTGAACTGTGTGGACAATATCGCTTGCTGGGATGGATGAGAGATGCACGGTGAACCACACTACTTTTGGTATCGTTGGTCTACATTAGGTTATTATATTCTGAAAGGCACGTCTGTATCTGACAACTAATAGTTCAGTATTGCAACTCCCTGTGATTGTTACGGTTATAACTTTAGAATTGTAATGTGAGAGAACTGGGGGCAGATGAGGTTTCTGTGGTCAAACTGGAGTTCCTATGTTAAATTTCTCCATAGGTTTAACGTGGCCATGGGTTTATAGTAGAGGTTCCCAAATCACAACCCGAGGGCAAATTGTGGCCCGTCAGTTCTCAGAAAGTGGCACGCGAGGCCTTTATATTTGCTATAATGTATTTTAATAATTTCAAAAATTTTTTGACGTTCAAAAAATAATAACAAGACGAAAGTTAAATAAAGCGCGATCTACATTATTCTAGAGTCTAGAATGTTTTTCTAAGTCTAAGAAGTCTGTAATATTGGTCGAGCACTCGGAGCTCCGTCGGCGTGCGATAATTTCACTTTGCGTGTTGTTATTGTGTTCGGATATAATAATCGAATGCGCCCGTTGCGTTAGCGAAAGAAAATTTTGGAAATTCTCTTTTCCCAGCCTTGTTGACCATCTAGAGTGCGCACGACGCCATGATGTCTTCCGTTACAACTGTTTAGTAGTCTGCAGTTTACTGTTGAAATTAGAATTTTCAAATAAAAATTTACCGTTGCAGCCTGGACGGATACATTTATGTTTGGCCTAGTCGTAGTGGTAAACCTTTTGCTTAATCTGCGGATTTCTGTTACGTAAAAATACAATCTGGAACGACACTACACGACCACACATATATATAAATGCTCAATATCCGCTCGGTTCTGAGTTAAGAAAAGATTTCATAGCTAAGAAAGAAGGTTCTCTGACCAGTCAGCAGTCATTTTTTTCACCAAGGCTAAAGAACAGAGCAAGAGTGCTGTTGTTGCGTCGTACGAAGTCGCTTTTCTGTTGGCTTGCAAAAGGAAGCCGTTCACCGATGCGGAAGAAATAAAAACACCTTCGCTTAAAGTTGCTGCTAGAATGCTTGGCGACAAAAAAGTGTGAGACAAAATTTGATCAGATTCCATTGTCTAATAATACTATGGCTAAGCAAGTTGACAAGTTGGCCAGCGATGTTCATCAGCAAGTTGCAACACATGTAAAAAAAATTGTAACAAAATTCATTGGAAATGGACGAATCCACTAACAGTTTTGACACAGCTCAGGTCGCAGTTTTTGTTCGAGCAATGAACGATAATTTTGAAGTCATTGAACAATTTCCAGGACTTGAATCTATGCATGCGATTACCAAAGGAATTGATCTGTTTGAAACTCTGAAATTGTGTGTAGAGAAAAACAATTGGATAGTGCATACACCGACGGTGCTCCGGCTTTAACCGGTAACAAATCTGGTCGTCTGGCATTATTGGAACAGTTTCTTGACCGCACGATATTAAAACATCATTGTATCATTCATCAGGAAGCAACGTGTGGACAGACATTAATTCTGAAACATCAATGGATGTTGTTCTGAGTTGTGTATAAAAAATTCGAAGCAAGGCGCTGAACAGGCGTGAGTTCAGACAGTTCCTAACATACCTGAACGAGGAACACGGCGAGCTACTGATACTCTGCGAAGTCCGATGGCTGTCTAAATGGAATGTACTGTCACGTTTCTGTGCACTGAAAAATAGCGTAAATCTGTTTTGGCTGAAACAAATGAATTGCTTCCATAACGGGAATGTCTGCAGAATGATGACTAGCTTAATGAACTGGCGTTTGGTGGACATCACGTCTCAATCAAACTCTTTGAATGTGAGGCTTCAGGGAAAGAACAAACTGTTCACAAACTTGTGCGCTGACATTTCTGCATTTAATATGAACCTGTACCTGTTTGTCAGACAGCTGACAGAACGGACTGTAGAAGCGTTTCCAAGTCTGAAGACACTTGTGATGGAAAACAAATTTGACCTGCTATAGTACAAGTTTAAAGTGAAAAGTCTTCTGGAAATCGTTCAGTCGAGATCTAAAGAGTTTACAAAAGAGGAGAATAATTTGCCCTATTCACAAATCCGTTCGTATTTCCGGATGCCAAGATATGCCTATTGCAGCAAATTTAAACCTTCAGCACGAAGTAACTGATTTGAACTGCAATTCTGCACTGAGATGGAAATTCCTGGAGCTGCCTGCTTCACTCTCAGCTGATAATATGATCTCATTCTGGCGATTATTGCCTGTCGAACAATTTGAACACTTGCGTTCATTTGCACAGAGATGTAGTTGTCGTATTGGTTCGAGCTTTAGATGTGAGCAGTCATCTTCCGCAATGGCAATTATAAAAAAACAAGCAACGTTCCAGACTCACTGACAGTAACCTAGCTGTGCTTATAACTTTGGATATGACAGCCTTTTGCCCAGACATTGATACACTGGCATCTGAACTTCAGTAACCGGTTGTGAAGAACAGGTACACTTGTAAATTAATTATATTAATATCGGTTTTCGAAGCATTTAAAATTGTTAAATGAACATTTGATTTAAACCCGAAAATGACTGTAGTGTAGGACTGACATTAACTGCTTTGAAGTTTAAGAATATAGTTGCTCAAAGGTAATAAATTTAAAAATTATAAAACACAACTATAATAATTTTATAACTATTGATTAGCATTTATAATTGTAAAATGTTGTGGCCGCTTAATTACCGAAAATAGTAGATATGGCCCTCTACTTGAAAAGCTTGGGAACCACTGGTTTATAAGGACACCGTGTGTATAGGATACACGCTAGCAGTATTACAAGTGGTTGACATCAATAGAGTGACTTTTATTTAGAGCGTGTTACATTTGGAACTTATATGAAATCTGATGTTAAACTAGTCTATATATTTACGTTGTGAATGTGTTTTAAGGACAAAAATGTTTGCAGGCAGAAAATTGTTTATTGGACAAAAGTATTTATGCGGACAAAATGGGTTGATAAGGGTAGAAATGCTAACAGAAACAAAATAATTTATTGGGATAAAAGTTTTTATAGGATCAAAAGGGTTTATAGGATCAAAAAGATTTATAGGTCAAATGTAATTGTGGAGTCAAATGGAATGGGAAGGGTAATGATAAAGGATTTTAAGTTTTAACTTAGACACAAAAAAACAAGGTCACACATACACACTATACATAGATAAAACACCTATAAAAGATACCTAAGACAATATCGGAATAGTGTTTATCTTTGCTCGAGATCTAAGTAGCCCTATATTGTGTAGTTGGGGTTCTTTAACTTTTTCTTTGGCCATCATTTCTTTCAACATCTGTTCATCCTGAATGGCGATCCAATATGGATGCCTCAATTGTGTAAACTTGCCCTGGACATTCATCCAGTGGCTAATTAGAGCTGCAAGTCAAATTCGTTCTTTTCGCTGTTCGTTTCATTATTCCGCCATCTTTCAGGTACGTCTTTGATTAGATCATTGGCTCATTGAAGTGCAGCCACTTCATAACGAACACGGTTTAGTTTGTACCATTGTGCCTCTACTTTTTTCTGCAACTGCTTTAATTCCAACATGAAATCTACTGCTTTCTGCAACTTGCCAAGCTTACACGGATGAGCCGAATTCATTAGTGCCTTATAGAACTGATGAACGCGTCGCTTTATATGCTATAAACACTAACGTGATGTTACTAATTCCTAGAACAAAATACATATCACATACAAGACCATACACAGAAACTATACGCTAATATACAATCACATTTTGATAAAGGAAAGGTGTTTTGACTGCTAAAGATATTCACAAACATACACATACAAACACAAATTTGGGGCCCCGAGTGGCCGAGTGGTTTTAAGCGCTCTCCGTTACGGATCACTGCCATTGCACCTCTCTCTTTGTGGGTTTGAATCTCAGATTCTGCCAATGTGGGTATGTGAGAAAGCTTGCCAGTAGCTTAACGTGTGTCGGTGGTTCTTTCTGCGGATTTCCAGGGTTCTTCCTCCACCAATAATACTGGCCGCCATGTATGGTCTATCGTGTGCTGAACAATGGCGTTAAACCCTACAAAAGTAACAATAAATACAAATATGATAAGCAAAGGGTTGTTTTATTTATATATAAACAAAGACAAACACACAAACACCAAACATACGAAACACACTCTATCACACATAGAAAGAATAGGAAGTGTTTATAGACACACAATTAAACTCTCACATACAATCACACATTTTATAAGGGAAAGTGACATCTGTCTGGAAAGACATGCACAAAGATAAAGATACATACCCATTTCTTTCATTAAATAATTTATATATTCTTTTATTTACAAAAGCGATGGCTTTGAAGATTAACTGTTTTTATTCTCTAGTAGGTTTGGCCATAGGGTGAATTGTAACCTCCTCCTATGTACACATTGCCCCCGTGAATTTGGCTGTTGTTGTTGCTGCTTCAGTTCTAGAGACCAGTTCAATCCTCAATCTGGGGTACTGTGTAATCTTGCTATCTTTGGAGTCATTTTTATACTATTTACGAGTCAGCGATGGGAGGCCAGACTGACTAACTGATATTCGATTAATGTCATTGACGATGATTCGGGAATGTACGACTGATTAAATCCAGCACTACTAGATTATATTAGTCGGGAAAGAGTGCCACCTCGGATTAATGCATGCACCACATGCTATGAGTGAAATGGTGTGCTCCCTGCACACTAATTCATTTATTGAAGAGTCTGGCTAGTAACCCAATGAGTTTTCTCTACTAAGCTTGCACCAAAAACTCATATGGAGAATGACAAATTATTTGACGTCGCGTATGTGGAATGGCTAGCCACCTGACGACATTAAGTTCAGCGTGCTTGAATGAACGAGTCTTGGGTTTGTTGTTTGTGCATGTATTTGTGTGTGTTTGCTTATTAATTAGTTTTCCCGTGTGTATCGTAACCATCTACCTGAGAAAACCCAGTCCCGCATGCAAATATGTGTCTTGCACTTTTATTTGCTACTCTGGCACAGATTGAGTACGCCGAGTTGCCGTAAAGCTCCCGATCAATGTAGCCTGTATACCTCGTGACAAAAATGTCAGGGTGAAGCAGGGCAGCGAATGGCCAACAATGTTTCCCGATGGTCACAGGGGATTCCCGAATGCAATACTGTTACAGTATGTGAAATTCAGCCCAGTTGTCTAAAATTGGAAAATTCCTATTGTCGTTTATGAATATTTCGCATGCTCTAAATATAATCAGGCTTAAAGATCAAAACATTTCCTACAGTGGAATTTCTAATATTGTGTACAAAGTGTATTTTCATTCTCAGAAACAAAAATTAAAATAGAAGGTCACAATGACCGATCGACTTTTGTTCAACCGCGTTCGGTAAAATTAGATTTTTTTATTGGACGGCCAATAAAGGATCAAGTTTTTTTTTATAGTTTTTTTCTTGAAATGGGCATTTAAGCCCAATTAGAAACCCTTAATAAGAAGCAATTGATTCTTTAGCCCTAAAGGTTATACCTCATGCAGTTGGAAGAGGACTTTTTGCAAGACTTCTGGTGGATTGAACTTCTCCCTCACCCATCCATTGTATGGGTTCTGAGCAAGAAGGTCTCCAAGAACAAATTACACCTAATGCTGATGTTGCATATGTGGGATTTAGATCATGAGAACCTTGAAAAGAGTTTCTTTAATCATCACTATCTACAGAGGAATTGGGGAATCGAAAACGTGTTTACCTAGAGTACTGAATTTAACCGCATCGGTGTCACGGAATTGTATAAAGTCTTTTATTTATTAAATACGTGCACTCGAGTTTCGTTTTTGGTGTATAACGATTAGCGAGGGTGATTAATGTATATTGTGTCGTATTTCAAAATAGCGAGTTCGGTCGATCCTATGCCGCACGTGCGAGGTGCTTTCGATGGGAAGAACCGAATGCCTCCAGTGCCCAGACGATATCTGTGTATACAAACATCACCTTAGGTAAAGCTCTTTATATTACGGATAGTCTTTTCAATGAGAGGGTCAACTATAAGGTCTTTCACATCGTCAGATGTTGAGATATGTCATTTTATACCTATTGTACTACCACGTCTTTGTGTGTATGCTTGCTATGTAGCTTTTGGTTAACGCAGTATAATGCACATATTTCTTTTCTGAACTCATTGTTTTGTAAATAATGTGCCGGTAATCTATTCTGTATTCTTATGGTGTGTACTGTTATTACGTTTTTATACCCGTGTTATGTATATAGTACACGGTACTGGATATATATTCAGCTGTGTATAGCTTTGTATAGCTATTTACGGTTATATAGAGTAGTGTATAGCTGTATAATGCCGTCCAGAGTATCTGGAGCATCCAGACAGTTTGGAACGTCTAGGGTGTTTTGAGTGACCATGGTGATCTGAGTGTTCGAAGTTATCGGAGTTATCGAGGTCGACGTGGTGCAAGCTGTTAAGCGATTCACAGGAATTAACCGTAGCAGTTGTGAAGCGGAACTGTAGCAGCCGTGGAGCTGAAATAAATTGTGCTGATGATGGAATGTATCTCCGTATATATAATCTTGTAGCCGTGGGCTAATTGTGGGATTCATGGGTTTATTTAAACCTATTGGATCCTTCGGGTGTGTAAATATAAGTTGATTAACTGTCCCTACACACTACACAAATAAAATTCCACATTATTTACTAGCTGAGTATCTATATTCATTGTTTCATTGTGTAATCACTGTGAATCATTCACTAGTTGTATTTGTAATTTAAAACGCAGTTAATTTGTATTTGTCATTATTACATTTTGCGTTCTTATGTTAATTAATCCAATATTTGGGTTATATATACACGCACGTATTCATACTTGATTGCTCATTCAAGTAATTCATTTTTAAGCCTTGTATTATATATCATCGTCAAAAGTGTTCTGTTGTGAATCCGGAAATCCCACTCGGCTATCTTGTTACAATTGATCTTTGACTTTGTCCATAGACATTTCGCTTGGTTATTCTTGCTCAGATTACCGTTGCATTATATTTTACAGACATATTCTTAAAACGTTCAAGACTGTTGTCTCGTAAATGAGATAAGATCCATTTCTCTGTTTAGTTGAAGATGTAATTGACCACTGCTGTTCGTTGTTGTACATCGCATGAAACCTATTGCTGACTTTTCTTGTTACTGGTTTGAGTATGCAGTTTTTATGGGGGGGAGGGAGGGGCTATTGTTGTTCAAGCTGTTTTGGCATCTACTGTAGCTGTAGCTTTCTATTTATCGTTCTTGGTGTATGTTTTAGGAGAGTGGTGTGTACTGTTGTGTTTTATATCTTGTTTTATTGTTGGGAGCAACTGACTAAGTAAATCTCATCGACTACATCTGTTATATACTACCTATAGTTGGTAGGTCGTAGCAACCTAATGCATACATATTTTAACAAAAATAAGAACTCCACGTGTGTCTTTACTTTAATACTCAATTAAACTTTCACGTGAGGCCGAGACGTGCTAAAGCATTGTATTTCAGGAATGCTAGAGACGGTTTTTTATATGTATGCCAGCTGTAACAGGAGTTCTGCTTCTTTTCGTTTCTAGGATCGGTCCGATTTTGGATTGCTCTCCAAGGCTATATTTTTATGTGGATTCGTTCTTGTCGACATACGTTCGATCACACGCGGATGGCTCGGAATAAACACATGTGATCTTGTGAATTGTTAGTTTAGACGATGCTATGTTTAGTAATGCGAATATTGTCCACATGTCTCGTTAGTCTTGCTGTACGGAAACGAAGTTCGAGGAAAATATTTATCAGTGAGATGCCAATTATGTGAACTCCATTTGGTTAACAAATTTCAATGGTCCTTTTTCAGGGCCATCCACGTGCTTCAAAAAATAAAGATACTAGTGTAATATTGAGCAGCAGAGAGGGTGAACAGACCACGTTTTTAAGCAAAAATAAGGCTTCCAGATCACGTTTTCGAACAAAATATGGCCTATAGATAACGTTTTCGAACAAAATATCAGGTTTCCAACAAATCTCATTTAACCCAAAAAAAAGTCTCCATTTTTGCAAAAACGGAAATTTTACGATTTTTTAATCAATTTTGCTCGCAACGATGTGGTCATCCACCCTCTCTGCTGCTAAAGTTTTCAGTTCTGGGTTAACAAAAAATAATAAATGATTTGATCAAGTCCTTAGGACTTTACAAACAAACTAATCGCTAACACCTCTTCTTGTAAATCAATCAGATTATTTGACTGGTCTGTGAGTTTGAAATTAATTCTGGTTAATGAATTATTATGGCATCGCATGTAGACAGGATTAATTGGGTTTTCAATAATTAGGAATCCTGGAGGAGCTGTTGGTGCAAACGAATAAAGAATATATCCTTGCTGAGCTTGATTTGATCGTTCGAGATTAATTTGATAGCTTCCTTCGATAACATCACATACTAAATTGAGCGCAATCACTGAGGATATATTCACGTTGAACGGAGCGATATGCCTACCGCCACCATCTGGGTCATTATTGTGTTTGAGGATTTTTATTTCCGGTGATGCTGTTTTTTTCCACGTATCATGAATTATTTTGAAACCAACATCGATGGCATCATTGAGAAGTTTTTTTAGTTCTGGTACGTTATATCCTGGTAGTTTGAATGTGGGGATATCATTCACGGGGATTTTATATTGTTTTGCAAATTCTGTTCTCGATAGGGGATTATCGTCATCTAATATATCCTGAATAATTTTTAGGTTAAATGTTTCTATATCGTCGATAATTTTATTGCATGTTTCTACGACGCTGATAAATTCATCTCGGGTGAGAGAGCCGGATTTAAGAGATATTAACAACAGCAATAAATCATTATTCATTGCTGTGAAATTTTTAACGATTTTAGGTTCGTTAACAAAATGATATCCCTCTATTCTATCCCCTGGCCTCTCTTCTCCAGTTGATTGGTATCCGAGACCAAAAAAATCTATAGTAAATCTATGATCTTTATAACTCCTTATTAGATTATCGGGTTTTATTCTGTCGGTGATATAATCAGATTTTTGTGGTTCTGGTACATCAACGGTTTCCTCCAGAGTTTTACTCTGGGGTGGTAATTCAGGCCATCCTAGTACGGTTCTAATAGAACTCTGATAGATATCTACGACGTATCCTTCTGTGCTTATCTCAATCGCGGATGATAGCGTCGGTTCATGAACTGTTATAGCGATTTTTGACTCTACTACAGTAATCGATTTTATTCTACGCGCGAATTCATTATTGATTTGTTCGATTTGGTATGACCCTGTTGGTATCGAAACGACGTTCCAGTCTGGGGTTCCGTCGGGTTTATTCTTATTTGCAAATACCAGTGAATTATTCGGTTGTTGACCACCAAATGATTTTGATCTGATATTAGGCCAACTGTGATACATTCGTAGTTTTGCTAGCGCTATCTCCTTCACTGGGACCGGAGAGGGGAAATTCACACTGAATTCTGGATTCGTTGATGTTATTGATATCATGCTTGTTTGTACTGGGTTCGTGTTCTCCACTATTCGTTGAAGTAATTCCTGCGGTGTTGTCATTGTTATTATACTCATGATTTATTTCTAATTTTGGTATCGAGGAATCATAAATACTGACCATCACTGAGAACTCACAATCTGGTAATGTTGATATTATTGAGATCATTTTGTTTTTTGGGTTCGTGTTTTCTGATTCCATCGGTGTTGTCATTGTTATTATATTCATGTTGTCGCTCTAATTTCGATATCGCGGAATCAAAAATACTGACCATCGCTGAGAATTCACTATCTGATATAATCGTATTATCGAGTGACGACGATATCATCAATGATAATTGCGAATATGCGGTTGATGCAATATGAAATTGAAGTAAGTAATTCTGCAGTTTACTCTGGCTGCATGATGATATCTTTTTTGCTATCCCGGTTGATATACCCCCGATTGTAGCCACCGCAGAAATGCAAATTGGAACTACGACCGGGGCAATCATTGTAACCGATGCAAGTATTATTCCGGCGCCAGTGAGAACGCTTGACACCGAGTATATAATAACATCAATTGCGGTGATTCTTCGTCGGTATTTTTTTATTTTTATTTGATACTCCTCAGTGAGGGTTTTGAGTCTATTCTGAAATTCTCTGACCTGATCATAGCGACATTGAGTTGATGAAATCATTTTTATTTTAAAAACACTAGCGTTTTCAATTGTGAAATCATAACGATTTAGTTATTTACTTAAATCCGCTACGAATTCAACATACCAGGTTACTGAAACCCCAACCAAATTTTTATCAGTAGCTGTTATAGTGAACTTTTCAGTTGTATCCTTGTCGATGATCGTTGAAATCGTATTGTTGACCCCGGATGAACTCGACGATGATATATTAAATTGAGTTAATGGTGTTACTAGTGTTAATCGATAAATACCTTTAACGGTTGCAGTGATATCTAATTTGTTGTTTGTAGGTGTCCACGCAAATGATCCGTGTTGGATTGTATATACCACGTTGTTGGTTTTCTCATGAGGAATTTTTGTTTTTTCAATGATTGTTATCATCCTCGAAAAATCACCTTTGATGGCTTCGATGAAAGTTTTCGTCTCATCGATGGATTTTTTAATATCAGGGAGTTTTATTTCAATTTTATCCAACTGGGTTCCAATAAATTTATCAATGATATTTCTACGAAAAACTGAAAACTGTTTTCCGTTTTCTTCAATTCTAGATTCAAGTGTTGTTAGTACAAACACAGAATTGTTTAACTCATCGTTGAGAGTTTTTAATCGATCTGTAATCGTCGAAACGAGTACACCCGGTTTGAGTTTATCCTGATCGGAAAATAACGCGATAGTATTTTCGATTGCGTTTTGTTGTTTAACCAAAATATCATCCAGAGAAATATTACTGGTTTTCAATTTACCCTGATCCGAAAATAACGCTATAGTATTCTCGATTGCGTTTCGTTGTTTAACTAAAATATCATCCAATGACACATCACTGGATTTCAATTTACCCTGTTTGTCTTGAAATACAACTATTTCATTAGGATCAACATTTGTTAAGTTCAACGTCTCAGCTATTTCATCTTTGATTAGTTTTTTTACATCCTTGACAGAATCAGGTGGTGCAGTGTCATCGGGTTTGGGTTTCAAAGATCTCCCCCAAATATCAATCATGTTATTGTAAAACTCTTTCTCTCTCTAAAATCGTTTCGATTTCCAGCGATTACTAGTGTATTCATTAACGACAACATGTGGTGGTTTTCCGCTTGGGTTACTCAAGGAGTTAGAAATAGCGTCAAGGACATTTAATACTTCGCTGCCGCATATTGGTGGGTCAATCATCGTTTGTGTTGGTAGCGTAGAATACCAAGTCTTCATTGGAAGGGTTTTTATATACCGCATAAACTCTTTTGGTGGGGCTAATCCATATGAATCAAAATAGACAATCCCACGTGGATCAATAGCGTATGCAACCCAGTGAGTTCCGGGTCCAGTGCTGTTATCTAAATTAATGATTCCGGTTTCAACGCTGTTTGATTGATGTGGTAATTGATCTTTCATAAAGACACCTCTGAAGTTTTTAATCGCTAGTTTTTTTAGCAGCATCCATTAAATCAAAATTGGACATAGGAACCATCGAAGATTTGGGAACCATAGGCTCCTGAATTAATAAATCGTTCCTGGTAGTCTTAGACCCTTTCCGCTGTACCACGAATACGGGGTTCCTGGCAGTCTTAGACCCTTTCCCTTTTTTTTATATCCTTTCCCAGTTGCTTTCTTTAGTGCCATTCCTGCTGCAGTACCAACGGCTCCTAACGCAGCCGCTTTAGCCACCGCTGGGGCTGCTGCTGCAATCAATGCTGGAATCGCAGCTAACAACGGAAATATACCGCCTGTTTTAATCATATTTTTGATAGCAGCCGCAGAAAGAGTAATCTGAACACCTTTTTTGGCTGCAAGTGCATCATTGAAATGTTTTATTTGACGAGTTGTCAGTGATAATTTATTTGCACCACCAGTCATTTGGTTGGGTTTCAACGTGATTGTGGTTCCACATTTTTTAGCTGATTCCGATTGCAATTTTTTTAATTGACCGGGAGTTAACGCAACACTAATAACACTATATGACATTATACATAATTGATTGATTCTAATTCAATGAAAAATCGAGAAAATCAATCAAAGATTTTCTACTGGTGCATCTACCACTCTCATTCTTCCACCAACAACTTCAAGTAGCATTGATTTATCACTGAGAATGACAGCAGCCGCTCTATAATTAGCAATAGCACCACGAGTCACATTAGCTCTAAAGTGTATATCAACAACAGATTGTCTCATCAAATCGAGATGTTCCAGTGAGAAGTAATAGATCGGATACAGATTTTTAAAATCATATTGTGATATTTGCAAACCAGTATCGACATTTTGATCGCGTGCCATAAATGACAACAGACGATGATAAACTCGTGCAATATGATTTTCGGTGTAATTAAGTTGTATATCCTCGGATGGTTCCTGCTGGCCGTTTATTCTCAGTGAGACGTCTTTCACACCTAACTGATCAAATATCATATGGCTGGAGAGTTGATTGCCAACTCGTGTGTTATCCTGTAACGCAATAAATATATGACGTGGCGCAGCAACACCTTGTTTTGATGCTAGATTCCACGTGAATAACCCGTTGATATTTGATTGTTTAACATCTGTACTCACGGTTAGCCAACTCAAGAACGACTTTCCTCCTTGGTCCATAAATGATAGTAATCGTTCTTCTGCGGTGATTGCTGGAGTCAACACTGGCATCCACAATGATATTTTTGTTAAATTGACTTTACCGGCATCAGCATTGGGATTTTCAGCATCTGCTGGAATCTTCCAGATTGCGTCATTATCATCACTCTTTCGTACAAGCGATACTGTATGCTTCGCCCCGTAGATAACTTTTCTGACGTTTCTACAGAATCCAAATATGTGATGCAGTGGAATCGCGCATGAAAATGATTTACGCGCTCCTTGCAACATTGAAATACGTGTTGCGGCTCCTAGATTGAAATTAACGTCGTTGTTCATAATCATATTCTCGACATCAGCATCACTATTATCACGTTTTTTGGTCGTCTTACAACAAATGGATTTCCTCCAGCGGTATTCTTACCATCTTTTGCAAACATCATAGAGGGTCCTGCTGATCTTGTATAATCATCAGAATATCTCGCTAACCCGATTATTGTTGTTGCCACATCAACATCGCGATCTATGGACTCAATTTCTTTTCCATCAATGAGATATCTAGCACTCTCAAATAACGCCATAATACCATTATTGACAAAACCGACTTGAGTACCATCTGGATACGGTGCTGGTACAGCAGGAGTATCATCAGCTGTTACAAGTTCTCCTTCTACTTCAATAAACGCTTCACAGGGCAAAAAGTATTTACTGGTATCATGGACTTGAAGTTCAATTCTTGCTCGACTATTTGAGTCTATGGCATGATAGGCGTAATATTGATAATCGCGTACAGAATCATCCTTGCGAACTGGGGCATCTATATCATACGCTGGATCAGGTGACTGTTTGAACATTTTATTCTATTTATCAGAGTCTAAATAGTGAAATCGTAAACGATTTTTCCATTCTCATCGTCGTAGTTTTTTAAAGCCACTTCCTGCTATCATATTCGCAATATTGCTTTGGTCGGGGGTTAAAGCCATCGACGCTAATTTTTCGTCTACTGCGTTATTTATAATTCTACTAACTCTTGCAGGCATTTCCGCTGTAGATGGCAATGGTACCGGTTTCTTTTTTTCGTCTCACTAATGATGTTATTTTATTCTTCGCAGTTGAAAACGCTTTTCCAGCAAAATCTCCAACAGCACTAATACCCTTATCACGAATAACATCAATGGCTTTCATTCCTAGTTGTTTAGCCAACGGCATCACTTTTGGAGCCATTCTCGCAAATAACCCTGCAATGGTATTGCCTAAACCATCTCCGTAGTATGCTCTATAAACCGGAAACCGTGAATTAACTACGTAGACGGGGGTTGGTTTATCATGATTGTAGTGTATGATCATTATTTGAAATCAGAAACAATTTTTCAATTGACTTTTCAATTCAGTCACTATGATACCCATTTGCTAACTCGTCAATGAAATTTCGATATGTGCTGATATCCATGATACCACCCTGAAATAATCGTCTACAGATATCAGCTGCTTCATTAATTATTTCCGGTGAGTTATTTCCAGCTCGGAAACCTCCTACAAGAACTTCTAATCGTGATATATCATTGATAACACTACCAGGACATGTCGTGGTAGAGTCAAAGACATCCTTTGGATTTCCAATCGAATATCCTTTTCCGCTTGTTTCCTCAGTTGTACCAGTTGCGCCCTCACTATCATCAAGTAATTGCCTTTGTCGGCCTCGACTTTGTTGTTTTTGTATACCATAGCTATCAACTCCTGCTTTAAAAGTTGTGTACTCAATTGTATCCTTTTTCAAATTACCAGTAATCTCCTTGTTTATTTTATATAACCAATCTACCCAGCCGTCTCGTTTAATTCTACTGTTTTTATACTCGTCTTTTAAAAACTCTTCCCTTGAATAATATTTTTGGATAGCGAAAATGCCAAAATCTGCATAATCTTCGAGTTTTATTAATTGAGATTCTTTGATTTCTGTTATAGCTCCTTCGGTGAATTTGTCTATAAAGGGAACACCTCTTGGGGTGACGACATCAACAGGTTGTGGTTCAGGTGTGGAAACTCTTTGAGTTTCAGGCGCAGAATCATCAATATCAGCTAATTGTTCATACTCGCGCTGAGTTTTTATATCACTGGATAACTGTTGTATCCCTGCGCGTGTTTGTCCGGTCTCTGCTGCTATCTTTTCAAGCGTATCAAGCAGCGGCGCCTTCTTTACTCGTTCTCGCTCAGGAATATCTCCGTATATCGCTGCTTCAGTTAACTTTTTCACATCTTTGGTCGCACTTGTTATCGGAGTAAACAGTTGTTCACTTGACACAGAAAAGTCAGTCTGCGCTTGTTGTCGTTGTTGCAGTTTATTCCGTACAGAGTCACGAATTGGTACAAATCTCCTGATTGCATCCAGTCGTTCACGAGCCAATCGGGTTGTTAATGCTTCATTGACCATTATTTGAAATCAGAAACAATTTTTCAATTGCAAAACAATTTTTCAATCCCGACCTAACACCATCGTGGAAGTGTTTTAACATCTCTATCATTGATGGCGAAAGTGTGGAAATCCTTATAAAAATAAATAATATCACACTTTCCCCACTTTTTCATTGATCAATCCGAACCAGCCATCAATTTTTTATTCACTGATTTCAACAGTTTTAATCAAAAAATGCTAAAAAAAAATTAAAATCTCTATGAGGGACGGTCACAATCAAATAATGATAAATGGTTGGTCAATCAAAATTGTTCATTTTCTTGAATTAACGCCCGTAGGTTTCTAACTTTAGAATTAACCTCCTTTTTCAATTCGTATTCGTACCCCAATTCTTTTCGTATTCGTTCTACGATGGTATACAACGGAGCGAACACACTTACGTCACTGGAGAATGCGAGAGAGTCCCGAATAGAATTCTGAATTCTTTTGATGAGCGCATACTTCTTTGGTAGCATATATTTATTGTTGTTAACTCCGTATTCTATATCCTGAAAATCAGACATGATTTGATCAGGATTTAACCCATCTGATAGTTCAATATCCCAACTTTTCAATTTTGAAATCTCGGATAAAATGCTATTCATGTTTTCAGAATTCATTATTCTATAATAATGATATATTTCTAAATGAAAAATATGACGCATTAGACATAACTAAATTTAATTTTCTGTCCGCGATTTTTTGAAAACGCAGATCGATAAACCCCATCTGCAACATATCGTACTGAGGCTCTACAAATATCGAAGTGCCTACCGGCTTCATATAATGATTGAAATATTTTTTCTTCGTTAGTTATTGTATTCAAAGATTTTACGGGTCTCGCTTTATTTGAACAAGTGCCAGTCCTTCCTCGTTTGGTATTCTCACTCTGTGTGATAGCTTGCAGATTTGATAAAGAATTGTTTTTCGGATTAGAATCGATATGATCAATAACAAAATCATCCTCGATCAATCCATTGAAACATTCATACACGAAACGATGATTGAGATATCTCTTCTCCCCGCCAACAGTAAACATCAAGTATCCTTGATTATTCACAGAACCAACTGGTTTCTTCAGTCTGCGGTTTCTTACAACACCATCACTGGATGCTTCATAATTTGTGATCACAGGGTGTTGTCTGAATTCTTGGTTCATTCGTATACATAATACTATTGTTTGTCTAATTCATTGTTTGGTTTAATGATAAATCTTTCGATGTAGTCTTGAGGAGTTCTTATGATTTTATCCTTGATACTGACTTTGTCAGCGTCAAGAATACTGACTTTGTCAGCGTCAAGAATACTGACTTTGTCAGCGTCAGGGTCAAAATTTCTGATTGATTGTCCATTTTTGATTCTTTTATCATAATAACGCTTCAACTCCCTGTATCGCTTACCACCGCAATTTAGACACAACTGAGATTTTCCCCTGACCCCAACTCCACATAGAATACAAGGTAACGGACCAAGGCTTCCACGACTATAGCTTTGCATATGATACCCACAGAACTCATTTCTGCATGATTTGTTACACGGGGTTATTGATCCAATCATAAGCCACTTGCAGTGATTCATTATATAAAAATCTTTCATTTAAATGCTTGTTTTAATTATAGCATGAGGGAATTAAGGAGAACGCCTTCGAAAAATGCTGATAAGGAGTTTAAGAGATTATTAAAAATCAATCCTAGATTTAATCTCGATAGACCCAAAAAACGTCCAATAGACGGAAACATGAAAGAGTTTAAGAGATTATTAAAAATCAATCCTAGATTTAATCTCGATAAACCCAAAAAACGTAGCAAACGTCCAAGAGACGGAAACATGAAAGAGTTTAAGAGATTATTAAAAATTAGTCCTAAATTTAATATCGATAGACCCAAAAAACGTAACAAACGTCCAAGAGACGGAAACATGAAAGAGTTTAAGAGATTATTAAAAATCAATCCTAGATTTAATCTCGATAAACCAAAAAAACGTAACAAAATCAATGCTAGATTTAATATCGATAAACCCAAAAAACGTCCAATAGACGGAAACATGAAAGAGTTTAAGAGATTATTGAAAATCAATCCTAGATTTAATCTCGATAAACCAAAAAAAACGTCCAAGAGATTACCCTGGAAGGATGCTCAATTCAATCTCGATATAGTTTCTAATACACCAAAGAATACAATTCTTGATAAAGCCATGATTAGTAAAATCAGAGACTGTTTTAATGAATTCAAGCGTGATAGAGCATCTTATTGTTGGTCAACATTTCGAATTGATGGTGTTGTTGACGCTACCATGAATGATGAAAAAGCAGCAGTGATAATTTCACGTGTTGGGGAAAAACGGCATTTTTTCCGAATCAAATTCATTATCGAAGTCGATGGTAAATGGATTATTAGGGATAAATTTGAACCAATCCTCAAGAATAAAAAAGCTGTCATTGTGAGTAGAGATTCCAAACCAGGAATTCTAACCGGAATCGATAAGCCATACTACGAAAGATCTTATCCCGTAACAGCAATGGTTTATGGGATATATCCGTTAAATGATAAACCCGATATCGCAAAACTAGCTCCTATGAAATATTCTAGTTCACTGAATTGTGTAGCAGAACGAATAATAGAACACTTCACAAATGCGTCCCGGGGGAATAAACTAACTGATCTAAGACGAAAAAAAATAACCGAGTGGGAATTAACGGTAAAACAGCACGGTGCAAAGATTTCTGATATAGCTAAATTAGAAGCATCATTAAAATTCCCAATATCAGTAACAACAATAACCGGAGAAATATTATACGAACCGAAATATCAATCGCGAGGAGCCCCAATACAGATTATTGATCATAACAAACACGCGTGGACACCTGCGGTAACAATATTTCCACGAGAACGAACCGTGAAATATATCCCTAAGGAGTTCGTCGGGGATGTTTTCTATGAAGAGAGATTATTTGATGCTATTCATGCGTTGTGTAAGGATGATCCTGTGTCAGTGTGGTTACTTAGAAGTGATGAAGAATTCGATCAATTTGTAAAACCAAATGGTGAATTATATCGCGTTGAAGAATTAGATAACAGAATGAGAAAAATCGCTAGTGATTTTTCACCGGAGAATTCCCATGAAAAACTACTCACGGATAGTTTTACTATTCCATCAGTGGTAGCTCACTTTGCAAGAGAGAAAAACTCATGGCGTCCAACACGAAGTGATTTTCTCGAGGATGTTAAATTGAGTTGCGTCGAATTTGGTCATGGAGGACTGTGGAATACGAAATACTCACGTGATGGTATGATTTCAATTGATATAGCCGCTTGTTATCCCGGAAGTTTTCTCGGATATGGGGAATGCGCTGAGTACTTCAAACGATTCGGACACCCCACGCATGAAATGACTCGTGTTGCGATTAATGGACCATTGCCTGATTTTGATTTAACCGGATTCGCTCGTGTGATATCATTTGAATTAGCTACAGGGTTACAT
Source organism: Unio delphinus (assembly GCA_029339505.1). Taxonomy (NCBI): domain Eukaryota; kingdom Metazoa; phylum Mollusca; class Bivalvia; order Unionida; family Unionidae; genus Unio; species Unio delphinus. The sequence goes on from JAQISU010000360.1 coordinate 1,332,512, forward strand.
CCGTGTAGTTATGTTTGGCTCGGTAGACACCTATCTGAAAAACACTGGATGCCAATAGTGCTATTGAGATATATGATTGATTGTGGTATGCTAATATCGTTGATTGTTTCCGAGGCTATTATATGCTATCGAGCTCAGAAAGAAGTTTGGCTACCACAACCTAATCTAGATAGAATAATCAACGAACTACGAAAACAGTTTCCAGATTTCAGTGAAGAAGAAATCATAAATTGGTCTAAGAAGTTATTTGAAATTAAAAAAGAACAAGCAAAAGATCTCGGAAGAAGAATAATCGGTAAATTTACCCAGGGTGGACGATACGACAACGCAAAATACTCTTCGCGGTTGATCATAGATGTCGCTGAATACGATTTTATTGTAGCGGATTTAATGAAACAGGGAAAACTTGTATCCCGTAAGGATGCTTTTCTATCCAATGGTGAGAAAATAGGTACGGTTGTTACCTACTGTGATGGATATAATTCCCAGTACACACATTTGAGAAGTTCAATGCTAGCCTATGCTTCTATTAATCTATTTTCGATGAGAAATAGATTTCCTAATACCGCGGTTAGAGTGGCCACTGATTCGATGTATATACACAATAAGTACAAATCAGCTGTAGCGGCATTCACAGATCCCGAAGAAAATTGGGGGCGTTGGCGATTTAAAAAGGAGATGCTACATGAGTATTGTGAATCCGCAGACGTTGCCATGGATGATAAATATCTTTGTTGTAACCGTATTGAAATTCAATCAGAATTTTCTAATGCACCACCGGTATCTGATCCAGTATGTAGATATAAGACAGTTTATTTAAACGGTTGTGGTGGGTCAGGAAAGACAACTCGTGCAATTGAATTATTTCGTCGTGGAAACGCTAGCGTTTCTAACATGATTGTGCTAACACCGACTCACAGACTCGCCAGAGAGATGATACAGCGAGGGGTAAATGCTTGCACTTATCACAGTTTTTTTCGATGGAAAGGTGACAAATGGACTCCTGAGCGTATGGGTGATAAATTCATTCCTGAAATCATAATTTGGGATGAAATATGCACAGTGTCATTAGATGTATTAAAAACATTTCTTGAGTGGTTGTTAAACAAAAACACAAAAGTCGTCATGTGCGGTGATCACGGCCAACCACCACCATTTGTCGGTGCATCTCCACATGAATGGCTAAAGGGTTTTGTAGACTACTATGAAGAAATCACCACTGATTATAGATCACTTGATGAACGATTACGAGAATTTAAGAAACTAATTAGATTACAACCGGATAGAATCCAATGCGAAATAGCGCGTGAAGTGATTTCAGAAACTTCAATGAATGATTTCTGGGAAACATGGAGACCAAACGATTTGGTCATTGCAAGTAGAAAAATAGTCAGGGATACACTTCAGATGAAGTTATTTGAATTGCATAAAGAAAAATTTGCAACGCTTCCAGTACCCCTTTGTTATAGGCCATCGGATACACGAAAACAGAATATTGAAGTTGATATTCCAGGACAGAGTGAAAAACAAATTCTCGTATTAAATTGTATTGTGCTGGTTGATATCAATGTCGTTGAAGATGCATTGCGTGCTAATAAATCCCCGTGGACGCTAGGATACGCAGCAACAATACACTCTTCACAGGGATTGACTATATCGAATACAATTGTTTGGATGGTGGATAATCACATCGAATGATCGAATTTAGTCTATCTCGCAGTATCCAGAGTACGAAAAATAAATCAACTTCGAAGAGTTGTTTTCGATGATAATGACACCACAATAAATGATATTGATGTTAAAGTTATTGATAAAAAACTCTCCGGTTACAAACAACAGGACAAAAAAAAACAACGAGAATTTGATATTGATGCTGAATTAATAATTACGCTGAAGAAACAACAGAATAATCACTGCGCGAGTTGCAATTGTATAATGCGTTGGCAGTATTCGGATAAGGATCCTCGCCAATTCACCGTAGACAGAAAAAATAACAATCTCGGTCATGTCAGAAATAATGTGATGTTGACTTGTCTTGAGTGCAATAGACGCAACGGTGCTAGTTAAGACCATGCGGTGGCAATTGAGTATCCTCGGGAATCACTTGTAGTTGTTGTCGAGTAAAACCCCGCTGAGGGGCAGTTGAATCCAGTTTATAGACTGGAGGTCTACCCGTAGATCGTGTTATACTAGATATCTTATGCGTAGTGACGCTCCAAATAGGATCAGTAGCCCTTTTTCTACCCCCTTCAAGCTCTCCTGGTTCGTATAAGTACCTCACAATGACACTACTACCAAGAATTGGTTCTTTGAAATCTTTTTGTGGTTGTACGGGTATTGACTTCTTTTTAATCGCGTTGATAGGTTTCATGTTGATTGTTCTAGTAATCTCGTTATTCAGTGCCGTAATCACAGATGGTAATCTTTTAACCCATTCACTGGATCGCTTTTCTTGAATGAATTCTTTTGCGTATTGATATCCAAATAACCGCTCAGCAATCGTCCGATTAAATCGTTCTACAATGGCCTGATCGCGATGTAGCGCAGTATGCCCTCGTCGTATGGTGACATTATGATGTTTCATTGTTGATAACACTACACCCTGAAATTCCTTGCCAGGATCAACTTGTAACAGATTTGGCCAGTGCAGAGGACCTCGTCGATAAATCGTTTCAAATGCAGAAGCGACTTCAGTGGCTGATTTTGTTTTTAACGGTTCTGCTTCTTTGTATCGACTTGCAATATCAACTACTGTTAAAGCGTATTTGTAACCACGATCATGTGGCAGAAATAATATATCAGCCTGATGAACTTCATTAGGAGCGGTCACATCAAAATGCGAGAATTGAATTTGTTTAGGCGGTGGTAGATAAATTTGCCATAGTGCCTGTTTGGATAACCAATTAGCCGCAGTGGTTTTTTTCACTTTTGCAGCGCTAGCGAGTTTATGGACTGCTGATTTACCCCTCCAGTATCCTCTTGGGGAATAATAAATTGATTCCATATTATTAATTACCAGCACCTAACATCAATTTATTTTTCATAGCCGATTTTATCAAAAATGAAGACAATTTTTCTTTGAAGGATTTATCAGGAATAGCATTTAACGCATGAATTAATTTCACATCCGCGAGATGCCTGTTTTGCAGATTGCTGCTTTTATAAGCAACATCATGAAGGTGACAGGCCTTATCAATGGCGTTTATTGGTTCTTCACCGGGGTTGGGTTGATTTTGATTATTGAGTCTGATATCAAGTCTGGTTCCTGGTCCACAGTAGCTATATCCTGGGAGGTGCTTTTCTCCGGGGTACTTTGCCCATGGGGTTCCAGGGAGCTTTGCCAATTTGGCTGCGATATCACCTCCTCGTTTTTTTTTAAATCAGATCTCATAGACACAAATCTAAATTTCTTTGTACCACATTGCACGCATTTACCAGAAAGCGCTGATCGGTTATTTTTAGTTGTAATCGTCGTCACGTCATCTGTGCCAGTACGCGTTTTACACTTCACACAATATAGATCCATAATTTATGTATAGAAATATGGATATAATTGATTTTTCAGCGACTAAAACAAGAGAACCAATTAAGCATCATGCAGCGCTACCAAACTCTATCCGGATGATTATAATCGGGCCATCTGGATCCGGTAAAACGCAATTGTTGCTCAATTTAATAATGAGATGGATGAAGTGGGATAAATTGTATTTAATTGCCCCTAGCGTAGATGATCAACGATGTTATGAAGTGTTAAAGGATTTTAACGAGAATGCATCAGAAATTAAGGGTGAGAACGCCATTGATTTTATAACCGATATCGATGAAGCACCGAGTATTGATGATATTGATGGAGATATTAACAATTTAGTCGTATACGACGATATAATGTTGGATAAACAAAAAAATCCTGCTAGAATATTTTCCCGTGGGCGTCACAAAAACACTGACGTGATATATGTCACTTAACGCTACACTCAGGTTCCAAAAGTCATCAGAGATAACTGCAATATTCTTTCTGTATTCAACGGAGTTGATACTCATACTCTTAGAAATATTTGGCAGACATGGTGCTCTGATATGGACTTCAATCAATTTCGAGATTTCTTTAGTCATGCTCAGTCGACTCCGCACGGATTCGCAACAATAAATCTACATGATCCTCGGACACGATATCGTATCGGACTTGATCAAATATTCGGTTAAAATCGTAAAAGAATTATTAACCCAGAACTGAAAACTTTAGCAGCAGAGAGGGTGGATGACCACATCGTTGCGAGCAAAATTGATTAAAAAATCGTAAAATCTCCGTTTTTGCAAAAATGGAGACTTTTTTTTTGGTTAAATGAGATTTGTTGGAAACCTGATATTTTGTTCGAAAACGTTATCTATAGGCCATATTTTGTTCGAAAACGTGATCTGGAAGCCTTATTTTTGCTTGAAAACGTGGTCTGTTCACCCTCTCTGCTGCTTATTGCCTTAGGTGTTTTTCTCTGTAGTATGTAAGTGTTTGTTCGTCCTATTTATATTACACTTCCATTTTGAACCCATACACCCATTGACACTATAAACTATTGTGTCCCGTTTAACCCATTTATTGCCTTTGAACTAATTTCCATTTTAAACTTCGGACCCGTCTAACATAGGATTTCTCATACTTACGTAACTTGTTGACTATTGAGGTCAATTGTTATTGAGGTTTGCCTCTTGTAACACTGTTACCGTTTGTCCCAAAACACACCCTTTTCCCTATAAGCCCATCTCCCATGTTAAATCTTCAGATAAACTGAACATAGTATTCCCGTTCGTCCTCCATCCACCTCACTGCCCTCACACCCTATCGAATCATATTACTATCCATTAGGAATCATAGCTATGTAACTATGCTCCAATCAGATTAAAGGCAGATCTCCACTGTCCTAGGCGAAGATCTGACAGCGAAGCTTAGAGGTCGTACTCTGGTGACACGTTATTATCATAATCGCTAAATATATCAACTAATCAGATCAATTATTTTATGTTTACGTTTGGGAGACTGAACCGTGTGGCTGAAGCGCATCAACGTGTTTCGAACGATTCGATTCACTTTCAGATTTTGAAAGCTTATTCACATTGGATAATGCAAAGGTCACCAGAACATGGCCCCTAATTGGTCGCTAACAGATTTATGACAGTGGAGATGTTATTTTAATCAGATCAGTCCAAGATCAGATAATCGATTTTCTGAGTTTGCAACTTAAACGTGTTTTTCTACATTAAATATGTAATCTCACTTAATATTTTAAGAGCTAAAATGAACATTTCATCTGACTTTGGATCAATATGTCACAATTAATGAATTATCGCAAGTACCATATCTCGTAACTCGGACTGAAGGCTCCGAAATTTTGAACCATGTCAAAAGCCATTTGACAACTTGAGATTTCGGAATAAGAAGAGTGTAAAATGTTATACATTTTTTAAGTAACGAAATTCTATCTTCATTTATAATATAGTCATTTACAACGACAACTCTTAAGTCTGAAAAGAGGGCGATAAAGACGTTTTGTTAACAAAGGGCCACATCGAAATGAAAGAGATATTCTATTTTACACACGTTTTAATTTATTTTCAGATCCAAACTTTTGGAAGGAAATTATAAGGGAAGTAGGTTGTTTTCTTACTAGTTTTATTCGACAGCTCTAGCTTTATATTTGAGGAGAAACTAATTAGTATTAGGTACCAAATTATCTCAAAACGTACATAAAGGGTTAATCAATTCCAAATAATATTACTTTCATCATTGATATTATTTGTTTCTCTACGTGCATTTCATCTGTATACAAACTGCGTACACCCCAAACTCCATCGGGTTCATTTGTTTTCCCGTCTGATTCGGCAGCAGATGTCAAATAAATATTAAGTGTTAAATGTAACAAACTGTCTTATGATAGAATAATATACGCAATTGCTTATTTAAAAAATCGAATTGAAAATCTGTGCATACAGAAGACGAACTCTTTTCTGACAAAACGAACTATTGTGGAGAAACATTGTTAGAGCTTGGAACCTACATGGAAATTTATATTGCAAAATGTACATGGTCCAGTAGCTTGCCTGGAGAAAAAGAGGTATACTACTCATATTTAGTACACTTTTAACCATACAACTTTGTTACGATATCAAGATACATGTTTTCGATAAATTAAGATGCTCTCGCGATTTACCGGCATTGCAAGACATTACACACTTTCCAGACTAAGAGCCTGCCGAGTTACACAGCATCCAATCACAGCAACGTACCGACAATAAACTACAGAGTTACACAGCATCCAATCACAGAAACGTACCGACAATAAACTACAGAGTTACACAGCATCCAATCACAGAAACGTACCGACAATAAACTACAGAGTTACACAGCATCCAATCACAGAAACGTACCGACAATAAACTACAGAGTTACACAGCATCCAATCACAGAAACGTACCGACAATAAACACTTTTAATATCTCCGTCAGAGCTTTATTTGCCCGGTGTTGCTTTATAAACAACTTAGGAAATGACAAATTATATCAATATTTGTCAGCAAATTTGACATGGATAATACAATAAGTAATAATAATATGAATATAACTCCGAATAAAAATTTTGAGAACACCATCTCAGATAAATTAGAAAAAACTAACATTTTTATTTTTTACTTGAAGATTTCCGGAAACCTAATGATAGCGTCCGTCACACAGCTTGTAATCGGCGGGACAGGCATTATGGGATTCTTTATGAAGTTCATCGGGCCCTTGACAATCGCCCCGACCATCTCTCTCATAGGGCTTTCTCTTACTGGGGTCGCCAGCAACTTTAACCAGGTCCATTGGGGTATCTCTTTCATGTAAATTTGTCTATATTTCATGACATTTTATATTGTATTGTAATTTATTAAATAAATAATAAGAGATTACTTTAAAAATATCACGCACCATGACAAAGGAGGCTTCATGTAAGTCCTTTACTGGATCCATGTATTTACAGTCATATATACCTTAGTGGTAAACCTTCTACAACGGCCTGTATAAGACGGTTTTGATGTAATATGTGTTTGAATGTTTTTCATCTATTATACACGGCATCCAGTACCTGCATGAGAGGTAGTTATGTTACAAACATGACATTGATATAGTAACATGATATTTAACTGAATAATACAGGTGTTATACATCGTTGTATATTTATTGGTCTTGTTGTAGGACCCCTGTCATATTTTTGGTCCAATTCTGGTGGTACAGGCCCTTGGCGTTGCCTCAGGCAAATGCAGGCAAACTTGAGTCAACACCACTGGTGACACACATATTAAAAATTACTAAATTTTGCACTTTTATATACCCATAATACTTTTTGTTTTTAACATTGGTATTGTGTGGAAACATACGGGAAGGTAAGCGAGCACTCTTACAGTTAAGACTTGTGTCTAGTTTTAGTAGATATCTAAGTCAGACTCAACAGCAAGTATGGCATGTAGCATTCGAATTGAATAACATCCTAATATCAACCAATACATTTATAGATGTTGTGTGTTTGGTGTGTGTGTGTGTCTGTGATTAGGATTTTAACGTAGCTTTAACAATGTTTCAGTCATATCGCTACGATGTCTGCAGTGTGGCAGTTTATAGCGATGTCTAGCACTGGGGTACCATGATGCAGATATACAGCACGGTGTCCCAACCAGTCACATTATCCTGAAACGAGGCCTCACCAATTTGAACACTAACCTCTTAATGCTGAGCGCCGAGCGAGGCAGCTGTTAGTACCAGCTTTGTTAGTCATTGATATGACTCGGCCGAGGTTCGAATCCACGACCTCCCACTTGCGAGGCGGACGCTTTAACCAGTAGGCCACTGGAGCGGTATTTGAGGTTTATAAAACAAAACGTATCGGCAGGTGTCTTCGATTCCATTTTCTTGTACACGTTCTTTAAAACAGCCAATTTTTAAGAGCATAACATTCACACACACACACACACACACACACACACACACACACACACACACACACACACACATTTATATATACAAAATAAATTAGAACAAGTTTTATTTGCACATTGGCAATATATTTTTCTCTATTATACGCAGACAATTATAATCCATTTCAAGTTATAACGTTCAATACATATGATTGACAAGATTTTCATATCAACTACAAAACTAGGCCCCCTCCCCCTCCCTCCAGTGTCTTTGATCATGAGGTTTTAGATTTACAAGCCTCAATTTTTACTACAAAATGTACAGCCATATTCAAATGTTTGAACAGACCAGAGAATATAAACATGATGAATTTGATAACGTTTTCCTAGTCCATGTTTTCATTGAAAGCTTTGCACCAGTTTAAATGTGAAAACTGTAATCAATATGGAATAAATTAATATGTTCTGAAGGTATATTGGTGTTAAAGGTATTAAAACGCCATATAACGCAGCCAACGCTGCCCTGTATTCACCCAAATCTGAACAAAGACTTCCTATAACGACCTCAGTTAACATGTTCGTCATTTTCTGTTGTTCTTCGCACATTTTTGGATTGGTAGTTCCACAAGAAACTTCGAAGATAAAACTTATTGGAGAGCGGAATTCCTCATATAGAACTAAAATATTAATGAGTTGCTAATGTTACCATAGCGTAAAGAATAATGGGTCCAGATAAGAAGTGTCACGCTGACTACTGTTCAACAGGCCTACCTACCTACCTGCTTATTTACCTACCTATATACCTACGTGCACGCACATACACACAAACACCCACCCACACACACACACACACAAACACACACACACACACACATACATACATACATACATACATACATACATACATACATACATACATACATACATACATACATACATACATACATACATACATACATACATACATACGTCTTCTTTGAGAGGGTGATTGACACTTTAGAGGTGAGAGACGGGGTTAATTTATTTAATCAAGAAGACGATATACTATTGGAGACACTTCTTGGAAGCAGAGTAGATTGCTTGTCGTCTATCGACGATGATGTATGGGATAAACTCATGTTGGTAACGGCAAAAAGCATAACCTCATTTTACAATAAAATGCATGCCCTACTCTCAACGAACATGTCATAACATAACAGCAATAATAAGTACCGGTAGTTAATCTAAATAAATAAATAAATTAATTTAAAAAACAAGCAAAAACAAATATCATACTGTTGTCAAATTCCGAAATTTTGATGTATTACAGATCACGGAGATATAATGCTCTCTGGCTCATATAATATACGAGTGTCACCTTTTGCTATTTTTATTCCTTTGAGAAGGATTTCATGCTGTTCCTCATATATATGTACATATGTGTGTATATGTGTGTATATATGTATGTATAAATATGTGTTTGGGTGGGTAAATATGTATGTATGTGTATGTGTGTACATTTATATATATGTGTGTGTGTGTGTGTGTGTGTGTGTGTGTGTGTGTGTGTGTGTGTGTGTGTGTGTGTGTATGTGTGTATATATGTATGTATGCATAAGCATATATGTCATGTAGAAAGAACTACATTGATAATTACACTGGTATACGTTTCCAATTTGTTTTATTTATATTCTTTTGTGTTGTATTTCATGATTTTGTATTATCCTGAATTTGATTAACCTGATGTAATCTCTATTGAAGAGGAAATAAAGTCAGTCAGTCAGTCAGTCATACATACATACATACATACATACATACATACATACATACATACATACATACATACATACATACATACATACATACATTAATACATACATACATTAATACATACATTAATACATTCATATATACATACATTTCTTGGAAGTGCGTCCATGAGAGATGTTCTGGTTGGTCGTTGTGCACTGTCTGTAGTGGAAATGTAGCCAAACACGGGAATGGCAGTTCTTGCTGCACATGAAAGTTGAGTCTAGTGTGTGTTGGAGCTGTTTCGCTTTTCATCAGCTAACGATCGTAGCGCGTAGCTTGTCTTTACCGGCTTTCATGCCAATGAGCAGAGCATGTCGACAACTGGGTCTGTCAAGAGCAAGCTCCACCCAGATGGAGAAGTGGCCATCCCATCGACCTTTTGCCAGAGGTAATTTCCGAATAAAGAAGGTCTTTGGGGAGCCGTCCGTCATCCATCTGACGTACATGCTCCAGCCATCTGATGCGACATTAACGGTGGAGTGTGACCATGCTGGAAATCTTGGCACGTTAAAGCACCTCGTTGTATGTTACTCGATTACTCAAGGTGATCCCGAGTATGCGTCGGAGACATATTATATGAATGTCGATCAGTATTTTCTCTTGTGAGGCGTACAGGTTTCACTGGCATACAGGAGAGTTCTTAGCACGAAGGCACGGTACACGTAGATCTTCTGGTTCAGGATCGGCATACTGTTGTTCCACACTCTTTGCGACAGCCTGGAAAGAGTTGTTGATGCGTTTCCAATCCGCTTGTTGAGCTCAGCATCGAGCGAAAAGTTGTTGGTGATGGTAGAACTGAGGTACGTGAACTGACTAACTGATGATAATACTTGGGGGATGGGGGGCGTCCGCGTTCTGGGCCATCACGTTTGTTTTCTTTAGGTTGATGATGAGCCTAAACTCACCGCATGCGTTAGCAAAGCGGTCCATCAGGTGAAGTAACGCAGCTTCTGTGTGAGTGGCTAGGGCAGCATCGTCTATGACGAGCATATTCCTCGTGATTGCTGCACGTATTTTGCTCTTTGTCTTTAGTCGTGACAGGATGAATTTTTTTGCAGGTGGATCCCTTCTGTGGACGTTCCAAAGGCATGCTTGAACAGGACAGCGAATAAGATGCCAGAAAGCGTGCAGGCTAGGACGCAACCCTGTTTCACTTTCCTACGGATGTTGAAGGACTTGGATGTTGAGCCATCGTACTGCACTGTCCATTTCATCTCATCGTGGAAGGACTGGATCATGCTTAGCAGCTTTGGAGGGTATCCAATCTTCCCCAGGATTGTGAAGAGCCCACCTCTGGTAACCAGATCAAACGCTTAGTGTGGTCTATAAAGTTCAGGAAGAGAGGTTCGTGTTGTTCTCTGCATTTCTCCTGAGTTGCCTGACGGAGAAGATCATGTTGATTGTGGATCGCATTGCGCGGAACCCGCACTGCGACTCTGGATACATTCTATCAAAAAGCGTCTGCAGTCTGTTCAGGATGACGCTTGCGAGGACTCTATGCACAATGCTGAGAAGGATATACCCCTGCATTTATTGCAGTTACTTATGTCGTCTTTGTTCATGTACAGGGTTATTATGTTGGCATCTCTCATGTCCTGAGGCACTACACCTTCATCCCAGCACTGGCAGAGGAGGTAGTGCAGGTGTGTGATCAGTACGCTGAAGCCGCACGTGATGACTTCTGCTGGGATGCTCTCTTTCCATGGGGCTTTTCCTAAGGACAGTTTCTCTAAGGCCTTCTTTAGTTTTGCCACAGTAGGTTTCTCGTCACGTTCGACCAGGAGCGAGAGGTTTTCAATGGCATTGAGAGTATCGTTGGTCACGTGGTTCTCTCTGAAGTACAGTTTATAGTAGTATTTCACCCAAAAATCCATCTGCTTGCCCTTGTCTTGGATTGTATCGTCTGCGGCAGACTTCGGTGGTCTTATCACATTCTTCGCTGGACTTGTGACTTTCTTTATGCCGTGTTACATGCCTCTGATATTTCTGATTTCTGCCACTGACTGGATGCTCTGACAATGCTGATGCCAGTATTCACTGGCACACTGCCGTGCTACCCTCTGTAATTTGTGTGTGTGTGTGTGTGTGTGTGTGTGTGTGTGTGTACAAGAGATAAATGAATCCCTATACATTTAATTAGTATAATCGTTACTAATAATGTATTATAAACTAATATTATTGAAATGGACATCGGGTTATCTTTGGTTTACCAAATAAATTACATTTGCAAAAGCTATGTTGTTTGTATACTCGTTACGTTAATATATTTTTTCAATAATTGTACTCATTGTGAATCTTGTTTCCAGTGTATGTTTCTAAATTTCATGCAAAGTTAACTCATAAGTTTTGTAAATTGACGGTCAGTGCTATTTCAATTGGCATCATATACATTCTGCTTTACTTATTTTATACTCCGTAAAAATTAAGTTACTTGTTTATGGCCCATGTGTTTGTAAAACATCTCCCATGGACCAGATGTTCCAGTTATTACTTTGTATTGGCACGTCAAGAGTTTTAAATGTAAAATGGTATTTTACCATGATGGTATCAAAAACGAACATCTGTAATCTTTAGTTTTGCTTTTTGCTCCATAGGCGGCTTGTTCTGAATACAATTATGATCTATTGTACATTAGATAAATGATGTCTTCTTACACAGATATGCGTACTCTGCTGTATTTGATAAAATGGACGTCATTACACGTCATTGATATAAATGTCATGTTTTATCACAGATAATTACTCGATTGTACATGATATACTACAACGCCATACAGTGGTACGTGATATAAATGACATATTCTTACAAATATATGTGTACGGGAGACTACAGTTTGAAAGGTGATAATTCCACCCCACCCCTTCTCTCCGTGTGTCTGTCTGCCTCTTATGTGAAATTATATGCTTAAGGCATTTATCTTATAGATTGTAACACACACACACACACACACACACACACACACACATATATATATATATATATATATATATATATATATTTTTTTTTTTTCTTTTTTTTTCAGGACTATGGGTCTGATTGCACTATTCTCTTTGTATCTGGGAACGATCCATGTTCCCATGTGCGCATGGAAAAGAGGAAAAGGATGCCGCATGATAAAATATCCACTCTTTCAACTCCTTCCGGTAAGGTGTGCACACAATATATCGTTATCTTACTAAGTTGGAAGAAATTTGCGGAATGTAACTGCAATTTACCTGAATTACAAGCATTTATCACCCTGAATAATAATTGATTATATGACAGTGGCATGCTATAAATAACACATTACTGGCTGTGACATATGAATAATAATAATAATAATAATAATAATAATAATAATAATAATAATAATAATAATAATAGTAATAATAATGAGGACTTTGTATAGAGCCTACTCTAGAAGCTCTAAGCGCTTCGCAACATTAAAAACACCTTATTATAATATTTAAAAAAAAAAAACATGAAATTAGAAAACAAAATTTGCAGAAAATATTTATTTACCTACGAAAGTATGTACTTATGTTATTCATGGTGTATGCCTCGATGTAACATAATATCTAGCAGATTCACCCAAGAAAGTCTGTGTATTATAAATTATGTATACCTACTGTGCCATAATATCATATAGATTCTTCTGGGAATTTTTCTAAATAATGAAAGGTCTATGCAGTGATATTGACAAATACTTGTACATAAACGATCTTGCTTATAAGACACTAAATTTATTTTATTCGTAATATGGCACCAACTGCAAGCACGTGATTCGACTTTTAATTTTCTTTATTCCTCTTAGGTTATTCTCAGCATATGCATTACATGGTTGTTCTGTTATATCCTGACCGTTGCTGATGTGTTTCCATCCGACCCAAATCATATTAACTACATGGCAAGAACGGATGCCCGCAATACTATTCTAAAGAATGCTCCATGGTTCAGATGGCCCGTACCTTGTGAGTACCATAATATTTTTTGATGTTCATTGTAGACCATAATATTATGCGTTAGATCTGATAATGAACATCTATAGCGTGTGCTTTCACCGTCTCTATTCATTACATTAGGGTGTATTTAAGTTGAAAGTATGCAGACCTTTTACCCAATCTATTATTTATTTTTTTCTCGTTATTTGACAGAAGTTACATTTTACATTTTAAACGAATATAGGTAGTTATCCAATCCATAGCTTCAATGTGAAGAAGAAACTTTTTGCAAACCGCATTACTAATGCTAAAATTGCTGTTGCTGTTTATGACGACGTGTAATACAAAATTCCACATGTTTATTTGCATGTTTATCTATATTTCGTTTCTGTATAAAAATAGTTCCTTTTGGATGGCCTACGGTGAGTGCAGCTGGATATGTTGCGTTTTTGGCTGCAACCTTATCGTCTCTAATCGAGTCTGTTGGGGACTACTTTGCCGCAGCACGCTTATCACATGCTCCACCTCCGCCCGCACATGCTGTTAACAGAGGAATTGCTATGGAGGGATTATGCAGCATATTTTCTGGGATGGTCGGAGCCGCCCATGCAACAACATCTTACAGCGGAAATATAGGAGCAATAGGAATTACAAAGGTGGCTCTTTTGCTCATATAACGTTATTTGCAATGAAATTTACTCAAAAATATGGTGTATTCAAATGAACCCCAAATCCTCAAAACTTTATAATAAAAACAATTCATCAAACATTTAAGTGTAATCACACATGTCACAGCTGTTTCTTAATATTATCGCTACAGCATTCTTTATTATTAATACTAAATTTTAAAACTTAAGATCATTCAAAATTGTCTTTCATGAGACAAACTAATATCGCGTGACATCGTGTATATGTGTAAATCAAGGAGCCGTGCGCGTTCTTAACCCTTGTACTGCTGTGTTGTTACGTTGGAAAGGATTAGTAATTCATTTGAAGTGTGGAATTTCGATACTATGGGCACTAATATCGAGGGGTGGATTGAACAGACTAAATATTGACGTGATTTGTGGGGCACCTGAATAATGAATACATATTTTGTAAACGTGTATTTCAGACTCAGGTGCCATCAAACCATTTCCATTCTTCATTTTGATTTTACATTTCAACAGTTCTTTACGCAGATGAAATTTGCATATACTGTTAACGTATATCGCTTCAGATAATGATGTAGCAACAACTTATTGCAAGAGGTGCTCGTCACTAGACACAGGTCGTACAAAGTGTAGTACTCTCGTTGCACATAAATTAAAATATAACTTAAATTGTCGGTTCTTAATGTGAGCATGGTAACTCGTAAATCAACTAAATACATAAGCCAACGATTTAATAAAGAAACAATGATCGGCCCAATTTATCACCGGTATGTGCGATTGTTTGTTAATTACTGTCCAAACTTGTAATAACGAAGATGAGCAGAAGGTGATTATCATCCACAATATTTCGTTGTCGATGATGAACGAATATTATTTGTTTGCATTATATATAAATACAGAATCATTTTTGTCTAATTAGTTGCGATACTGTATATAACTAAGTACTTTATTCGTCTCTTATCAGGTATGTTCTATTTTACAATTATGTATTCAGTATTATAATGATAATACGTGTAACAAAATTTATCTAGCTCAGTCATTCAGAAAACGTAGAAAAGGAAATTTTAAATGATGACTCGCTTCGAGTGTCGTAGGAAAACTATCATACATCTGTCTGTGCATTTCATTAGCAGCAGATCAATCCTGTGGTTGGCAGTAGGGCTACAGAATAAAATATCAAGATTGAAACTTTTCTTTAAAGTCTCATTACCGTTATTGCATTTCCAAATGCTATTTATTTTCAGGTAGCAAGTAGAAGAGTATTTCAAACTGCAGGTATTATCATGTTGGTCTGTGGGATCATTGGAAAAGTTGGCGCCGTCATCACGTTGATTCCAGAACCAATTATCGGCGGAGCATTGACCATTGTATTCGGTATGGTATCAGCAGTGGGAATATCCACTTTAAAGTTCATTGATATGGGGTCTACACGAAACCTCACTATACTCGGAATATCTTTGCTCCTTGGTCTTATGGTACCGCAGTGGATCAACGATCCGAAAAATGCAGGAGCCATAAACACAGGTTTGTTTATGTACTGTTATGTTGTATTGTTGTGTGAATGATGTGCAAATTATGGTGAAGAAAACGATCTTAACTATGAATATTACAGCAATTACACACACACACACACACACACACACACACACACACACACATGAACGTGGTATGGTCAACAACAAAGGTTAAACACGCTGTATTGAAAATAATATTCTGAACATTTGAACAATTATTTTGGAGAATTGTTAATAATGTTTCTTAAATGAAATAATGCAGACTGTGATCAGTGTTTCTAGGGCCTATTCAAATAACGCAGAAAAGGATATTGAGACCACGGGCTATAACATATCGATCAGTGACGTACCACAAAATTCGAAAACAAATGCGACTGAAGGTTTTGGTACAAAACTTATAGTCTCATTACCAATAGGTCAAGACGACGAAGAAGTCGTTTCTCTCCTAGCTAAATGGACAGTCACACAGTATCTACTTTGCAATGTCCCAGTTGTACGTTTTCGAAACAATGTTTTGGATTAAGGGTTATAGAATTCTGCGAAAGCAACATTCCAGGTGATGTTGCTAACTGGGGTACTTCAGCAGAGAGCATGTAAGTGACAGGGCATACACGTTTTCTTTAACTGTTAATAAGAATGACCATACAAATACTTGCATTTTTGCATCTTGATTTTCGAAAAATGTACTTCCTTAGTTAGGTCTACAAATCTGAACTCCATGCCCCACGTCAAAGTTTATAAACGTGATACACATTGCACAACTCTACTGTAACATTTTGGCTACATTTTCAACAGTAACCACACTGTCCTTACTAAACTAAACGAAATGAATGTGATCTTCATAGCAATTGTGTGATAATTTCATTAAACAAATTACTAACTTTCCACCATGATGATTTTAAAAACTCAATTACAAAATAGAAACAGAGGTGAAGTTGTTTCAAGGATGGTCCCTCCACTGCTCAAATATCATGTGCATCGTACGGAACTGACTAAGATAATACATATAGTCTATTACAAGCATTAAAGCAGAATTGGTTTAGATGGCAGCAAAACAATCTATCCGTTCCAAACTAGCCATAAAAGCGTTTTCAATGCGTATTCATTCATAATGCTTCACGTTTAAGTAAATCAAAACGAATTCCTTTAAACTAATGTCGAGCGCTTCAAAGTTGTCTGGGCGGTGCTATGTTCGTATTAATATTATCAATATGGGTCGAGGAATCAACAGTTGTATATTAATTTTTGAATACGGTATAAATTAAATTCCTTTATTATGTGCAGTACATTCGCTTACTAATATGCCTTAGGTATGGAAACAAATTGAGTATATAATTAAAGAAAATGTTACTGCGCTAATATGGCAAAATATGAACTCGTATTTTCAGACTAATACTGCACTCGCAAGGTCGTACATTATTACTAGGAAAAACTCGGTCATACTTTCCCATACAAATCCAATAACCTATAAATATGTAACATGGAAAAATTACATATACAGAATAACATATAACTCACCTTGGTTGTTGTAGGAAACCATGAGCTAGACCAGGCTATCAACGTGTTACTGGGTACGGCCATGTTTGTCGGTGGATTTATTGGCTGTTTGTTAGATAACACTGTACCAGGTATGTATCTCTTTAAGGCTCATTTATTTGTAATAACGTGACGCCCTGTTTAGAGGATAGCATCGCATCTAAACGTTACACATATACACAAGACACTACGCAGCATTACTAGTGACGACGCCACTGAAATCTAGATCTCATTTTATGTTTGTGTTGATGTGTGCAAATAAAGTCTCAGTGGTTCATTATTTTGTTTGCATATCTGCGTTTTGGTTTTAGCAGCATAGGATAGATGCTAGTGTTTTGCCTGACCTATTCGTGTTAGAGCTATTCTTTAACATACCAATAAAGCAGTAATTCTTAACATACCCATAGTATTGCATTTCTTTAAAATAGTAACATAGTCAATTTACCAATGCATCGGTAATTGAATAGTTTAAATGTTAATTTGTGTTTCCTTGAGTCCACAATATATATTCATCAACCTCGAATATCGCGATTGCAAAGGAAGTGCTTCTTTGAAATGTATAATTCATTTCGAAATTTACACAACACATTTGAATCAATTGTAGCAAATACAAAGATATACAAAGGTGTTTAATTTACACGTGCATTCTATTTTTTCTTATAAAGCCCGCTGACCTTATATTGCTGTACATGTGTAGACAATAACGATATTGGAAGTAAACGCATATACAACAAATTCCTCTAATTAACTTGCTGTAATATAAATACAAAGGACATGAGTGTTAATTTTTAATGCAAACCTAAATCATTCATTATCTTCATTTAATGGATTCATGTATATTTCCATTTTACGTTTTTTTCCCCAGGTACCTCAGAGGAACGAGGCATCATCGCATGGAAAAATAATCTTGTGTCTTCCTCCGAACAACTGTCAGATATGACCCTTAAGACATACGAGCTCCCTTTCATCACCAGATACTTAATTAAAATAAATTGCTTTTCATATGTTCCTCTTTCCCCAACATTTTACAAGGAAATAAACCTGAACTGTTGCCAGAAGTCTGATAAAAGTAATGCTTTAAAAAACGCTTGTGAAAACGATGTTCGTATTGAAAACAACTATGAATTTACCACTATTGCATCAATCAAGTTATAAATTTATACATTGATTTACTGTTTTAACATTCTATTTATTCCAATATCATGCATATTGTTTGTTGTCTCATCCATATACTATATAATACTTATAGTAAGTGACCTCTGATAACACGCACCCCCACCCCACTCATCCACACACTTTATGTTGCTGATATGTGATGTTAAGAGATTTCATGGCTCCTTGACCCTATGTCTCAAAACATTTTCTAATTACAAGCTTATTTGTATGTATTTAATATTTTCTAATATTTTTGTTGATTTTGTTTCTTTTTTGTCATTTTTAAGTGAACTTTAAGTGGATTTAAGCTTACAAAATGTGATCTGCAACCAACTTGAAAATATGTAGCAGCTCTCGCCACATATTTTAATCAAGCAACAAAAGAAACGTATTGTGTTTGAAGTATGATAAACACCACTGGGTCATATGTTTGAATCAAGGAATTAACGTTGAAATATTTGTATGCTAATTCCAACTAGATTTAATAGAGGAAGAATGTTATAATTTCAGCACATGCTGCAAAAACACGCCATAAAATAAAATGTATTATATTGTGTCAAAGTTTAATATATTTGTATATTGAACTAATGACAATCATTCAATAAGTTCCAGTTTTGTGAGCCATGGAGAAATATACATTATTTAACGAGTTTTACAATTCAGTGATAAATCATAGCACATCATAGGTCTTGTTCATCACAATTTATATTTGGAGAAGAAAACGAATCTAGATGCAAAGAAGAATAAATGACTCTTGTATTTCATTTAATTCTAGAGCTGGTCTTTTACACTCCTTGAGCGTGATAATATAGTTCTATCAGGGAGTTGGATAAATATTGCACAATTCGATCACCAATACCACTTAGAAGTCCATTTATGTTAGCATTTTCGAGCTCACTGTATAACGGTCTTTCCAAGTTGATGGAACATCGTATGCAGACAGCATCATTTTTCAAAACCGGCTTTCATATGGAAATTTCTGTGCCAGGTCACAAAGTGCGGTTGGCGAAGTTCAGACATCACACACATGGCTTACGCTGAGACTGTTTACAACGTTACAAAGAGCGTCGATTCCACCATTGGCATTCTTTACAGATGCATACAAAGAGCTTCGATTCCACCATGGGCATTCATCACAAATGCATAGAACGAGTGTCTATTCCACCATGGGCATTCATCACAAATGCATAGAACGAGTGTCTATTCCACCATGGGCATTACTCGCAGTGTTGGATATGACCCATTCGGTGGATATTGGCTTGAATAGATGACTAATCGCTGAAGAAAAATTAAACCCTTTAGGTTTGCATTCAAAAGGTCTTATCTAGCAATTTACAAACTAAATAGTTTATAATAATAATAATAATAATAATAATAATAATAATAATAATAATAATAATAATAGTATTAATAATGAATATACGATTGTCAGAAGGGGTGCGTAAGTATCATGGATGAGGCTGGATAGGTATGCTGGACTGGAGTCCGTCAGTGAAACGTATCACAGAGAACAAATTTTGTGTTTGATTCTGGATCGAATGGATATCCATTGTAATGTACAGAGCAGTGGCGGAGGTGTGCTCTGATCGTGGTAATCTAAAGATGGTCCGAGCAGTTGTGTTTTGTACTTTTTGAAGTTTCTGGAGTAGATATGGAGGCGAACCAGTCATAATTGGGCTACAATAGTCCAGTCTTGAAAGTACTAATAAATATACAAGTGTTTTAGAGGTATCATCTGCATGTTATTATTTGCGAATAGAGCTGATATTCATGACATTTTGGTGCAATGTGACAGTACATAACTGTCTAGAGTAACACATATGTTTTGTACTGACTGTGTGAATTAAATGTTGGTTGTTACTGATATTTATTCTTTGAGGTAAAGGATGTGGATGAGAACGTCTTTGTGTTGTGATCAAAATGGCCTCAGTTTTATCATCGTTCATCTGCAGCTTGTTACATGTCATCCATGATTTCGCACAGAAATGCACCTCTATACGCCATGTATGGTAACATCAACATCAGTTGGGTAGCTAGATTTATATATTTGGGTGTCATTAGCGTAAAATTAGTGAGACACTGGGTGATGATCTATGACACTTGAGAGCGGCTTTGTTCGAGTGTATTACATTGAGCTGGAGTGTATTACATTTGCAGATATAATTTGTGTCCTGGTGACTAGGTAGGACTTGAACGACAGTAAAGCTGTATTGTGATTGTCAAATACATGCTGGAGACGGTGAAGTAATATATCATGGTATATAGTATCAAATGCTGCAGAGAAATAAATGAGGATGAGGACTTTAGTCTTTCCGCTATCCAAAGCAGAGAGAATGTCATTAAATACTTTCAGAAGAGTAGTTTTAGTACCATGGCAAGGGCGATATAAGACTATGCATGGCTGAAAAAAATTTGAATTCAAATGAGATAAAGTTGGTTTAATAAACTTCCTTGCTATTTATTTCGTGACACCACTATTCTCTGAAGATAACATGTGAGGAAGTGTCTTTCTCAAATCTCTTTATTGATGACGCTTAACGACCAAACTGTATAAGATATGATCTTCTTGCGGCATGCGTTTTACCCACCTTCCACTTTTCTTTATGTAACTCCAATTTCACGAAGTCAGTTACAAGCATGCTAAATTCCCCAGTTCCAAGGAATTCAAGACAATATTAAAAGTCAACTGACTGCTTGGTAAACTCATAAATACTCCACATCATTCTCCTCTAAGGACATGACAACCACACAAGATAAATCTCCAATTTCACACTTGTGTGATTTTTGTGGTTTCCCATTTACTTGAGTAATTGGTAAGCTTTACGAACCGGAATACTTATACTTAAAGCCATGCATAACAAGACATGACCCAAATACCTAACACAGCTAATTAATCATACATTAAATTACTAAACACGTATTCCTATTTTCCGTAAACAGTTACTACATATAGTCCGTGATCTTTCTATATTTAGCTTGATATAGTACTCGTATTTCCCCAGTTAGGTTAGAATAACACCAAAGCATGCCCTAACAATCTTTAATCTGCATTAACTAGGTGGTAACCAATTACATATTGAATTAGGAATAATGAATAAATAAAAAAGTCGATGTGAATAAGGAATGCGTATTCAAATGTACCGGAAAATATTTGAATTGAAAATAGGTAATTGGTTGTATATTTTATAAAACTTTCTGCTGACGACTGTCAGGAAATGATAAAAAGATTTGATTGGTGCTATGTATTATTTAGTCCCAAGCAATTTACGCCTTACTGCCGAACAACTATATGACAGTTATGTATGTATGTATGTATGTATGTATGTATGTATGTATGTATGTATGTATGTATGTGTGTGTGTGTGTGTGTGTGTGTGTGTGTGTGTGTGTGCTTGTCTGTATGTATGTATGCATGTATGTACGTAGATAGGTATGTAGGTATGTGTGCATAGATGCATGAACGGATATAAGCATGCATGCAATCCGATTTTAAAAAAGATTAAATATTAAATTTAACCTTGTCCGTTTAAATAGATCCTCTCTGTCTTAAGATTGAATTCTTTAAGAGATTCGTATTAAGGCTATATGTGCTGAATATTGACTGTTCTAAAGATGAAGACAATGTTGTAGCTACGTTTTGAATTTGTCAGTGGTACTAACTGAATGAAAACTCCATAAACAAGCTGTATATATATATATATATATATATATATATATATATATATATATATATATATATATATATATATATATATATATATATATATGGTAGCGTGATCTTAATCTGAAAATACAAATTAACAATAACACTAAGGAACAATAATCGTGTTAAATTAAAATGTCAAAACAATCACAGATCGATGCGTATCATATGTTAATATAATTTATGCAGATATCGAATCGTGGAAATAGTCTACCAGATAAGTGGAATATGTATAACATTGCATAAATAATTTGATTGCTATTGCGTTTTGAATACATTTTACAGCATCACCAAAGAGTCCCATAAGGTATACGTGAACTTTTCAGCATATAAAACAACATGTTGATAAATTAGTTACGATTCTAGTTATCTTAGAGAAGTAACGATGTCAGCCTCGTCAAATACAAAAAACACTCAAAAAGACATTATGTTTTTGCTGATCAAACGAAGCCTTCGATGGCTGGGACACGTCCGACGCAAGAAGGATGGGAGGCTGCCAAAGAACATCCTATATGAGCAGCCCGTTTCAAAGATGTGTGCAAGAGAAACCTGAAGGCATGCGACATTTCAGCTGATGGCTGCGAAGTGCAGGCCGAGGAAGAAGGGACTTTGAGATCGACGGTCTGCAAGGGCACGGTATTCACTGATGTGTGGAGAGGCCAGCTGGCAGCGTAGAAACATGACAGAAAGAAGAGTGTGACAGCAAACCCAGGAACTCAGACTTTCTAATAAGTGTGCACCAACTGCAATAGCGACTGTCACTTGCGCATAGGCCTGCACAGTTACTTCAGACGATGCCAAAACCCCAGAGATAGACGAAACTCCATTCACTCCCGAGACTGAAACGACAATGATATAAGTGCAAAAAAGCCCAATGCATTCGGCAGCGACACAATCCCATAGGACGTGTAAAAAGTAGTAGTGAAATGTTTCGCTTACTGATATAATAATGATCGTAATGAGGACTTTGTACAGCGCCTAATGTTTAGAAGCTCTAAGCGATTTACATCTATAATGATTCGACTACACTACAGAAAAACAAAACACATGAAATTGGAAAACACGAAACATGCTGAGAACAATTAAGCAGCACAACATTATTATGTCTCGAAGTTTGTTCCTGCCGAACAAGTAAGATTGACTGGAGTCTGTCAGTGAAACGTAGCACAGCAAACAAATTTTGTGTTTGATTCTGTATCAAATGGATAGCTAGTGTAGGGTACAGAGCAGTGTTGAAGTGTGCTCTGATCCAGGAACTTTAAAGATGATCAAAGCAGCTGTCGTTTGAACTATTTGAAGTTGTTTCGGTAGTAGATATTGCGACAAACCAGACATAAATGAGTTACAATAGTCCAGTATTGAAAGTACTAATGAACACACAAGTATTTTAGTGGCTTCATCTAAACGATATTTGCGAATGGAAATGATGTGTCTCAGCTCAAGCTATGCCGCATTTCATATGTTCATGACATATTGGTGCAATGTGAAAGTACTGTCTAGAGTAACACCTATGTTTCGTACTGACTGTGTGAATTTAACCTTGGTGTTGCTGATATTTATTGTCTGAGGTAAAGGATTTGAATGAAAAAATATTTGTGTTATGATCAGAATGGCCTCAGTTTTATCATAATTAATTTGCAGCTTGTTACATGTCATCCATGATTTCACATCAGAAATGCACCTCTCTACTTCATGGATGGTAGCATCAACTTTAGTTGGGTGGCTAGACTTGTTTATTTGGGTGTCATCAGCATACAACTGGTAAGACACTGGTTGATGATCTATGACACTTGAGAGGGTCTGCGTGTATATCATGAACTGAACAGGTCCAAGAACAGACTCCTCTGGAACACCACAACATAGATCAATTAGGCTGGAATTTATTCCATTTGCAGATACAATTTGTGTTGACTAAGTAAGACTTGCACCACTGTAAGGCTATATTCTGAATGCCAAATTTATGCTGGAGACGGTGAAGTAATAATCATGGTATACTGTGTCAAATGCTTCAGATAATTCAAGGAAGGTGAGGACTGGAATCTTTCCACTATCCAAATCAGAGAGAATGTCATTAAATACGTTCAAAAGAATAGTTGCAGTACTGTGGCAAGGTCCATATGCAGACTGTACAATGCTATTAAGACTGTTTGAATTCAAATGAGATACAAGTTGGGTTAGAACAACTTTGTCGAAGATTTTTTTATATGAATGGGAGATTAGAAAATGGGCGGTAGTTCTTTAAATCATTATGGTCAAGTGTTGGTTTCTTAAGCAGAGGCTTTACGATGGCAGTTTTGAAAAATGATGGGAGTTACCCCGATGAGAGAGAGAGCTATTAATAACATAAGTTAGCGAAGGCAATATTGGATTGGAATTGGATCAAGTTCACAAGACTGTGGAGCTCTCTTCATCATGATTGTCCGTACTATATAAATAGAAACAGGTTTAAATGCTCCTAATGGTTGTCGCTGAAATTTTGTATCATAACTGTATGGTGGCGATTCAATTGAAATTGTGCTGTCAAGCGAATCTCTAATGGTTTGTACTTTATCACGGAAGAAATTTGCAAATATGTCCAGAAGGTCTGCTGGAGAGAAGGTAGATGGAAGTGATGTACATTTGTTCCTTGACATTAGTTTCTTAGTTATCTCGAAGAGATCTTTGCAGCTGGAACTCTCCGTGATCTTAATACTGTAGAGGGATAATGGTGCTAAATGGACTATGTTTGTGCCGTTCTTCTTAACGGCTTCATAGATTGCTTTATGAATAGTGAGTCTGGTGGAAAGTCAAAGCCTGTCTGCTATTTGGCGATGTATTCTAGCAGTGCGATTCTGGTCCCTAACACTATTAGAATTACTTAACCATGTCATATGATGTATTACACAGCTTAGTTGTTTTAATTTTAGCTGCCTTTTGTATGGTTGGGTGCGGCCTTGTTTACGGTCGGGTGCTGCCTTATATATATATATATATATATATATATATATATATATATATATATATATATATATATATATATATATATATATATATATATATGGTTAGGTGATGTGAAGTCGCAAAACTCTGTTTGGTTTCTTGTGGCGTATACGCTGTGTCTGTTGACGTTGGTTCGGAAGAGTTTTCGATGCAAGGGACCAAGGCTTCGCGACCATCAGGACTGTGTTAAATGTGAGGGCCCTTCAACCGACAGGGAGCAGTGGACCATGCGTGGCGACTACTTGACCATTGACTAGAGCGGGTGGAATCGGAGATACATCTTGGACGTCCTATGGGCGCCACGATAGTTATATAATACGTGTTCCATGTTATTGATATTGCCATCTGAGCAAACAATATCACCATTTACATGTCTAAATCGTTATTTGAACGATAAATTCATAATTTCACACTTACTTATCTAAATCGGTATATGAACGATAAATACATATTTTCACCTTTACATACCAGTTCGTTATATGAACGATAAAATCATAAAATACATGCTTTTACATTGCTAAATCGTTATATGGACGATATAATCAAAATTACAGGCATTTACATCTCAATCACGTCATACGAGCAACGTATTCGTAAATTCATACATATACTTTATTTGTTGATTCGGTGATAAGACGTTATTCACGTTAGTTAGTTTCAAATTCTTTTCGTTAAAATCATCCTTTGAGGTTTTTCGTTGAGTTACTTGTTGTTGATAGTTCCATGTCAGGAACTTTATAATTTTCCTTATCTTTTTGTATAATGGTGATAGATTGTTTATATTTAAATTGCGTTTACAAATAAACATCTTATTAACGCAGTTGCTTTCGGTACTTTACTAATTCAGTCCCAACCCGTCTTCATCTTGTAACAATGTCACTTTAATTTGGAAGCCCAACCCTTCAAACATTTATATTTGAATTAGAACAAACAACAAAGAGCATCATATGTTACGGATCGTGGATCGATATAAGACGGTGATATCATCCTGACATACTTATTTGGAACTTTATGCAAAATGTCTAGCTGATATGTACACATATTAAAAGTGGATTTGTTATCTTGCTAGAGATACATACTTTGTGATTTTTGCCATCCGATGAGACCGGGTGGTAATTTTGGTATGCCCTTAGGTACAACAGACTCTTTGATTTTGACCATCCGATCAAATGGGTGGTAACTTTTGTATGTCCATATGTACAGCAGACTCTTTGATTTTGATCATTCCTACAAATAGATCAGACCGGGTTGGTTACATTTGTATGTACTTTGGTACAGACAGACTTTTTGATTTTGACCAAGTCTACCAACGAATAATAATAATAATAATAATAATAATAATAATAATAATAATAATAATAATAATAATAAATTAGTACTTTGTATAGCGCCTAATCGTTCGAAGCTCTAAGCGCTTTAGAACATCTTTACTGATATGAATACAAAAAAAAAACAAATAACAATAACAAACACTATGAAATGAGTAAAACAAAAACTGCTGAAAATATTTAAGGTAGGAAACATGTTTAGATCAGGCTAGGTCTGTTACATTAGAATGTCCTTAGCTACGTTACTTAGTTCCTATTGCTTCTGCATTAATGATCTAAATGCAAGAAAAAATGAACCACATAAATACTAAGCGTTCTGAACAAAGGGAAGCGGAGGGAGTTATGTCGCAAACTTGACGCTATATCTCATCAATGAAAGTCGAAAAGAGGTATTTCACGAACAAGAGTACAAAATGTTTTATCTATCCACATTGTGACCGCACAGATTTGACAAAACTGCATTATCCTTATCGGCGTTTAAGGAACACCGTTGCATGTCATGGAAAAAATTAGGTTAGATCAAAATAATATTTGAGATATTCCTAAATTGCATTGTTTTTCATTCTCCATTTTAAAAGACTTCCAATTATGAGAAACATTTATAACATAAATATCAAGCAGAATAAGCAACAGTTGGACTAAAACGGCCGGTTTAAGAAATTAAATGAAAAATTAGAGAAGACCCATGCTTTATCTATTAATATATTTGCAAATGTCACAAACAATCCGTTAATGAAGTTAGCCTGAATTTGATTTTCGTCCTTTCTTTTGTAGTCACTAGGTATGCAGGATCACTTCTGGTCAAATTGATGTAAAGAACCATGATCTGGTAACGCCCACCTTATGTTTAGTCTTCTGTCTTAAAAAGACAGGGATCCATTGTGACGTTTGGTTATGTGTCTATCATGACATTTATAGTCCATCTGATCGTGTTCAGTTTCATTTGTACCTGCAGGCGCTCAGATTGGAACAGGAAACACGCGACTCTGTTATCAAAATTAGACAACAGGTAAGCAACTTTGCCTAAAACATTTCACTGTTACTGGTTAGCAGTATGAACGATTCAATTCAAAACTACACTGTATTCGTATTGTCGCTTTGGATTCATCTTTTTCCTCCAGTGCATTCAGTCGTTTGAAAATTGTTTAAGATCTGACAAATTTACGAACAATTTCACATAATGAAACAATATTTTGGATTAAATCTCTTTAATTTTAAGTACAATGAAACAGAACAGAAAACAAATGGAAAATACAATTTATTTTAATGCATTGTGTAATGCTCCTTTGAAACTATGGCCATATCTGGTGTGGTAAAGTGACGAACAATGTTAAACATGTATTAAGTGGCACGATTCTATGACAGGTTATAGGTAACCACTTAATTCAGTGCTGACAGAAATTCTTAGCTTGTCAAAATAAAGTCAAGCTAAAAAATCATTCTTACAATAGGAAACAAGAGTTGTGACCTGGCAGGATATTAAACACGGCACATTTGGGATTTTTGTCGATCGTGGCAACTATACAATCATCTAATAGTCTTCAAAAATAGGCGGTAATAGCTTCTGATTAAATCACTCAAGTCGGATGTGAATTTTATACGATTATTGCTTTCCTATGCTAGATTTGTCTTTAGCACCTATCCTGAATAATTTCCAAAGTTCCTGAAAATACGCGTCTACATTTTATAATTTAATACTGGTTGCGGCATTAACTCTTGACCTATATTATTTTCTCAGACAGCTAGAAGTTATAAAAAAAAATGCCTTCAATTGTTTTTCTTAATATGTTATGCTGAAAATTCATCATCACCATCGTTTCAGAGATAGTGCATATATTATTCTATTGTTGGTGATTATGATACGGCAAAATGGGTAAATGCATATATACACATTATGTGCAATTCGTGTGTTTCTTACATTACAAAATAGTATAGAGGTGACATAACTACATCAGACACTAAGTGAAATACCCCAAGAGCCAAGGATATAACCCATT
Organism: Unio delphinus; assembly: GCA_029339505.1. Lineage (NCBI taxonomy): Eukaryota > Metazoa > Mollusca > Bivalvia > Unionida > Unionidae > Unio > Unio delphinus. The sequence continues at coordinate 1,361,028 of JAQISU010000360.1, forward strand.
GCAATAAATGGAATCAAGGGAAGCCTGTATTCCAGTGCAATACGCGATAGTAAGGGGTGTATTCTGGTGCACTAACTGAAGAGAAAATGGTGTATTCCAGCGTATAGAAACTATATAGCTTATAATAAATAATGCCTGTATTTCATACAGTTCATTAGGAAAAGGCTTCTCATCAATTTTAAAATTGAACCATCTCTTACAGCCTCTTATCCATTATTTATTTTACCTTTTCAGGATGAATTCAACACCTGAGGATAAGAATCACCACATATCTGACATTATGCATGGGAATGAAACGCGTGAAGAGGAAAGTGTGACAGAAGAGACGAAGCCTGTCTTATATGGAGTTGAAGACACACCTCCATTACATCTTTGCTTTTTATTTGGACTTCAGGTGAGAGAGAGAGAGAGAGAGAGAGAGAGAGAGAGAGAGAGAGAGAGAGAGAGAGAGAGAGAGAGAGAGAGAGAGAGAGAGAGAGAGAGTTTCTCCAACGCATATTACCAATTTGTATATGTATTCATTTTATCAAACATGATGTTAATTTAACTTCCCAACAAGACTGAATGCACCACATATTGGATTTTTTTTGCAAAGATGATCGAGTAAAAAAGTATCTTCAAACATAATAAGCAAATAATAACATGTCAAATCAAATATTTAATAATGTATTTATAATATTAGACAATAATCAAATACTTGAACATTATCTTCATGCGTGGATTAACATTTAGCCGATTTCAATGTTTCAAAGATGGATGTAGGAAACAATGTAGAGGCAATAATCATGATTTTTAAATGTAAAATAAAACTTTGTTTCATTCGTTTCAGTTATTAGAAATTATTGCATTTTTCTTTCTATCCGTTTTAATCATCATGTTTTTCATTATCATCATCAACATCGTGAACGTTATCGTATTCGTCGTCTTATCTTCTTTTTCTTGCGCCTCTCGTTCTTCCCCTTTTTAAAAAATTAAATGACGACATTGTTAGGATAGATTTTTTAGTAATATTAATAAGATTGCTATTTTCTTTAAATTGTATTAAAGTAATGTTTATTCATTTACATTAAAGTAAATTTCTAAAATATATTTAGATTAATTTCATTTATTTCTAAAGCACAACTATATATGTTAATAGAATGAAAATAGTTGCTGTACAAGCGAAAAAAAGGCAATGTATATATATACATAAAACCAGTAAAGATTATTTAAAGCTTTGCCAGTGTACAATATGTGTGGAACTATATTACAAAAAAACATTATATATGCCATATCACCGATTTAGTTAGAAACTCCTAGACTATATCAGTAAAAACATATATTCTGTAACCCAGACATTGACGAATACATGCCATATCGCTGATTTAGCTAGGAACTCATAGATTTTATCAGTAAAAATAAATATATTCTGTAACCCAGGCATTAGCGAATTTCCAATTCGGTTAATAAAAATGGAACAACCTTTCTCTAAAGAACTTCTAGTGTCGCAAGGCAAAATGGTTCTCAACAAACGGATACTCATATTTGGTGTGACGACGCCAAACGAATATAAATAAACCACAAGACTAAGTCGTATGACGTAAAACAAACTGGTTCCTACATGATGAAGAGCAGCATCTTTTTCTGGCTGGTACATTAAGGGTGTGACCTTGTTTAACCCTGACACTAGCCGAATGCGTATAAATAGAGTCGCGCATTTGAGCTTAGGTTAGTTTTTCCGTATCAGCAAGAACATATATGTCTGTCTTCTTATTTCAGGTAAGAACTGTAAATTTTGAAAAACTTCTTTTAGAAATAGGTATTTTTAATATTTGAGATTTTAACAGTAACAATGTTATGTTAGCAACATTGTTCACTTAATACTTTTATTTATAATATAGTGTAATGGAATGTTTAAATGTTTAAAAGAATTCATATTTAATTATATTTATGTAATTTTTATTGTAAAGGTTGAATTCGCTACCAACTTCATGTTTTGATTTAATGTTGAAATAAAGAATTCTTTAAGCAAGAAAGAATAATATCTAGCAATATATTCTAAATCTATATTTTATTTTAAAATGAGCAAAATGCACTTCTTTAAATTAATGATTGCATTAATTACAGTTATTACATTTTATAGTTTTGGCTATTGATCGAGAATTAACTATTTGTATAATATTCTAAAATGCAGAAGTTATACGAAGGAATGAAGTTGGAAAGCTTAATAAGGAAAATATAATATGTATTTCATGAATTTTTATCATAAAGTGTTTAGATGTGTTTCTAGAATGTAGTAATATATATGTGTGTTGATTATTTAAATAAAGTCCCTTATACTTTGAAGCTAGCGGGATGTTCGTTTTTTCATTACAGATGTAGCTGTATCTTATCATCGTGGCGACTCTTCTTCCTTTCTTCTCTCTCTCTCTCTCTCTCTCTCTCTCTCTCTCTCTCTCTCTTTCTCTCTCTCTCTCTCTCTCTCTCTCTCTCTCTCTCTCTCTTCTCTCTCTCTCTCTCTCTCTCTCTCTCTCTCTCTCTCTCTCTCTCTCTCTCTCTCTCTCTCTCTCTCTCTTGTTTTAACAACATAGTCATAACAACATTATAATTTTTACAGCAAGCCGTCATGTGCATCGGTGGCGTTTTATCTCTACCCTTTATTGTGACGTCACTGATATGCGCTAAAGGACAGGAGGACGTCATTTCTCAACTCCTTAGCATAAGTCTGTTTATGTGTGGTCTGGCAACGTTCCTGCAGTCAACATTTGGTGTCAGGTGAAATACACATTTGAGTAAGATGAAAATTAGTTCCTACTAAAAGAATAAGGAAGAAAGACTGTAAAGTAGAAATGAAACGGAATCTCGATCACTTAAACACACTACATGCACTTCTTGATGTGTGTGCGTGTGTATGTATGTGTTCGGAAATCTGATATGACCAAATTTATTCAGCTGCAACCAGGAGAGACAACGATCTGCCGTGACATAATGCATCTGTAAATCTTGGTCTACTGTGTTCGCTTATAACTCTATACAACAAAAAGCTTTGATCTGTCAGCCCGATGCACGCGATTGAGACCAGCTTTCTGAAGAACATAAATTTAAGGATTATTTAAACGATATAAGGATTGTTGATGTGCAGAATCTATACCAATTATTTGTTTTGAATTTTTAAATCCCGTGTAAAGATTCGCGAAAATTACAAAACAAAATTAAATAGTTAGAATTTCAAAATGTACAATAATATTTGCAACGGGCTACCTTCCTTTCTTTACCTAATACATATTTAAGATCACTCAAGTAATCTTTGATAATATTATCTAGTGGAAGGCTTAAGGAAAGGCGATATCGAGCGCATGTAATTTAAATTTACTATTGTATCATTTCAAAATATTCTTTCTCATTAAAACTAATTAATTTATTTTGCATATATGCGAGTTCCTTTAGGTACATTGTACTAAAACGTCTAGTTGATTCATACTCAAACAAAAAAATACGACCAAGAAATAAAAAAAATATTAAAAAAAATTTCAACCTGACATTAAGGTAACGGCTATGATTAAGAGAGAGAGAGAGAGAGAGAGAGAGAGAGAGAGAGAGAGAGAGAGAGAGAGAGAGAGAGAGAGAGAGAGAATAATACAAAATAAATTTTAAAATAAATTTTAAGGAAACAAATCTTTACAGATCCTTACACATAGCTTACGATACATGTATTTCGGATTCGAATAATAAGACCAAAGTGATAAAGTTTGCTATATAATTTTACAAATTGTTACGTGATGAAGCTGAGCAATCAAATACAGGAATTAATGATTTGAAAGATATAACTATTAATATTTGTGTGATGCAGGATAGTGTTTAAAAAAAGGGACAAAACGAACAGGCTGAATGTTGTATTACATATTCTTTAGTCCGAAAGTATTTATATTTTATCCAAAGTATTAAAATCTCTCTGATTTAGTACATATTAATATAGGTAATTTGTTTATGTCGATATAGTATTTTAAAACGCGAAAAAGGCACAAGCGATTGATCATCCCTAAAGCTGCGTATATGGAATATAAATGAAAATGCCTGCAGGTTAAATCTCACTCTGCACGTAAATCAATTAATTCAGACATCATTCTTAGGCAAGTATTTGAAGCTACGTCGGTATCCAATTGTTTTCCTATCTTTTATACAGAATGATTCACACTAATTGTGTTCTGAAGCAATTATGAAAATGTTTCCGATATGTAAAATGTCGGAATTCAAATGTTGAAAATGATGATTAAATATTGTTTTATAATCAAAAAGATGCAGCCTTTCACCGAGTACATCATACAAGAAGTTTAATCTTGCATTTAGTAATGTTTAATATAATGCATATTTGTTGCAGATTGGGTATCATACAGGGCGGATCCCACACATTTGTTGCCCCAATAGTTGCCATGGTAGCCACGGACCGCTGGAAGTGTAGAGAAGATGGTTAGTCCCAGTCCTAGATCTCATTTGCGAGTCTGTCTGAGCTTGCGTCATAAAGATGTGTTCATTCATCCGATATGATTTTTTTTGTTCTTCACACTTTCTCAATTATGTATCATGTATGTGGACCAAAAGATTTCAAATACTGAATTCGTACCTACATAATGTATTTTATCTGTGGACCACCCTATTTTAATGAATTCTTGCATGCATCTTATCACCCAGATTGAATGTTACATACTTAGATACTTTACTAAAAGTTGTTGGTCATTTTGAAATTTAGTAATTAAACAAAAGTCATATAATATTAACCAAATTTTTAAAGTAACGCAGTTCTTCTTTCACTTATTATAATCTACATTGACCATTCATGAATTGTGAGCCTAAGATCAAATCGTATGATACTTTATGTTACTCAAGGGTCATTTCAAAATATAAGATATATCATGTTAAACATACGTTATAATTTATTTTCAGATCCACACTTTTGGAAAGAAATTATTAGGGAGGTTTGTTATTTCATATGATTCTAATGCATGAGCGCTATATATTCTATCTCATCTTTATTTTTGGCCGAAATTCTTCTTTAAATTAATGAACCGAAAGCTCCGCTTCACGCAGTTATCTTACAGGATGTCTCTTCATCGACAGCTGATGGGATTATATGCCCTGCATGTAAACTATTAGTTAAATTGTTATGTAGTCAAGAGAACGATACGGGAGCGCAATTTATTTATATAATAAATTGAGAATTTGTTGATGCAAATTACTTCCTGCTCGCTGACAAAATGAACTGTTGATAGAATACCATTGAGGTAATTTTGACCCATTCTTGAAATTATGTAGCAAATTGTGCTTATTGCATGACTGCAGCTTTTTCTTTAGATCTTGCCAGTGTTATGAATTGTGGTAAACCACGGCTATACCGTGGTCTACATGCAACGTATATTCCACAGAAGACATTAAAAAGTGAATGTTTTTTATTAACTTAATGCGCCATCACTTTACTCTGGTCGAGTATATCAAGAGAATGAATGTTTGAAATCGAAAAATTGTGAAGTACAATTAAAGGCGGACATTAAAATTGCTCGTTTTTATCTTGGCATCCTACAAACGAACAGCGAAAGAAAACCTTATATTGCTCAAGACAAAAACAAAATAATGACCAACAATCGATGCAACGAACGTTCTCAATTATAATGAAAAAAGAGAGAATATCTTCTTATTAAATTAAGAGAATGCAGTAAAACTGATGGATACTGAAAACTCATTGTATTTATATTGCTATCCAGTAAATGAAAAATAAGTGGCAATGTTGGATTGAGGAAAGAAACTGGCACCATACAACTTATTTTAGAGCATTGTTCAACGAATTAAAACTATAATTATACTATATATTGCCTTTAAAATATTCAGCCAAATATATTTTGACAATATTTTGCCGGGTTAAAATTCGCTAAAGACGTTATGATAGAGTGTGAATATGCTCAGAGATAAAGGCTGTGTACCAATTCTAATAATGTTGAATCTTGTTCAAGTAGATTTTGATACAGCAGATGAAACAGTGTCACGTTTCATTCGTTAACATAATATTGTCAAGAAGCCGTCACATTCCCACCTCAAATTGTATAAGAATGCTATCTGAATACGGCATGAATCACCGTTTAATACGATATTTATCTACAGGCGTAGAATACGTTTCATAATGTGGCTATTTGCCAGGACTGCAATATTTCAAATAATGTTCCAAATACAGAGAAAGAAATATGATAAAATACATATTTTTTTGAAGATCTCCGGGAACCTCATGATTGCGTCTGTTACACAGCTTGTGATTGGCGGGACAGGCATTATTGGATTCTTGATGAAGTTCATCGGTCCCTTGACAATCGCCCCGACCATCTCTCTCATAGGGCTTTCTCTTACTGGGGTCGCCAGCAGCTTTAACCAGGTCCATTGGGGTATAGCTTTCATGTAAGCTGGTCTATAATATTTGCATTACTATATAATGAATCAACTCAGGAGGTAAAATACATTAAAAACAAGCGATACCAGTTCTTGGCAAAGTAAGCGGTATACAGGTTAAAAGCGCAATTACTTGCATACTATCTATTTTGACGTTTTCAATGTGCTACACTGTCAGTCGTGCAGGTATATGTAGTTAAATTAAGCAAATACAGTAATACACTGATATTGTGACATTACACTAATCTACTCAAAACGTAATTCCGTGAATGCCAGTTTCAGTACCTTAACGTGGGTTTACTCAAATCTGGTTGTTTAGGCCATCGGCGTAGCCTAGGCAATTACTAAACCTGGGTCAAACCCACTATCCATAATGCTATCAAACAAAATCGATCGATAAACCCAGAAGTAAAAAAGTAATACTATTATTTCTTTCTTTATATAATTCTCTGTTTTGGTCTTATCTATCCAGTGGCTTACAAAGTGTAAATTGGGTACTGTGTGAAAAATGATGACCTTATCAACGATTTTTCTGCAAATTAATTTGTACTAGCTGTTTTTGTGCCCCAATTTATTTGTTTAGTAAAAGTTATTTTCAGTTTTAGTATGGTGTAGACTAGCCTCATCTGGTCGATACTAGCCCTCTCTCACGTTCTCGCCTTGCTTTATTGCATGCATCCTAATTGTTTGATTGATGTTGCACTTGAATAAGAGACAATATGTTTTGCATGACGTTTCTTCTAAGTTAGAGAGTAGCAATGATAAAAGCCAAATGAGGTTATAGCAGGATCGTGAATAGACCATATGGATCTAAGACGTCCGAAATATGAAAACTCTCAATAAACTAAACCATATGCATTATTTTTATAATACTATGTAAAGTGATTTTTTGAGCACTCAATCAGTAAAAAAAAAACTATCGCAAGCTTGTTCTATTTTCTCAATGTTTTTTGATGAAAGTCTATAATCTAGGGAATCTACTACGTTGAGTAATTTTATTATATATGTGTCTTGTTGCCCTTCAATGGACTTTCTTCAATACAGTTGTCGATAAATGTATATATTATCTCTTTCAGACAACAGTTGAACCAGAGTTGTCATAAATCCTATTTCTTAAACGTTTTTGTCAAAACGTACTGTAGTGTAAATACAAATTGAAGGATAATACATTAAGATAAATTTGCAATTCTACCTATATGCTAATTAGAACGAATAAATCATCAGGCAATAAAGCATTGCGTGGGTCAATTGCCAATGCATACATACTTTACGTAAATTTACAAGATAGTTTAAACAAATGCATTAACATAGCTTTCAGCGATGTGAATTCCAGGTTTGATTGACATTTAACAGATCAATCGCTGTCCAAATAGATTTATTTTTGTAGCATAAATAATAACTTATGTATATCAGAATTTCGGTTTTTCAAATTGACACACTTCCTAATCGACCGGTGTTTTGACCCACATAGATTCATTATATATTGAGTTGAATTTATCGATATATAAATTTAAAGCGAAAGAAGAATGCTTCTTTTACACTTTGTTAATATCGATGTGAAAGCTGAACACTATTGATTTACTTACTCGTTGGTATTATATTTACACGCCTGTATTGGGCCTAATAATTGTTACTAATAATATTGTCGAAAGTAACATTTTCTATCAGCAGCTGATTTTTGTAACTATTCTAATTTTCAAGGCAATTCTAGGCATAACACTAGGAACAGTGTTCCTATTCGTTTCTTCAACTTTCCCTTTTACCATTGAACTCATTGAGATGCTTTTGTCCGGTTTATCTTTCTAAGTTTCTTTCAAAAGTATGCTCTGTTGAGTTTATAACGTAATTACTAATACTATTATAAATTTCGGACGCAGCATATAACAAACTCCATGTCAATGTCGTTCATTGTTATGTGTCCTATAATGTGGTGAGATGTTTATGACTCATTTATTGGTAAATTAATTATGTGGCAGTGCCTAAATTGCTACATTTTATGGGCACTTCAAAGTGCTTTAATGTAAACCTAGTCGGAGTACAACATCAGAAACGGATATTTGTAATCTTGAATGTTTTACTTCTTGTTCAATGACATATATATCATGTTCTAAGTAGAGGCGCGAATTCTCTATTTTTACAGAGAAGTGTAAACCTTAGATGTGTACAATACTAATGGCTTGTTATATAACATACACGAATGCTCTATGTTATTATACGCCAATTATTGTTTAACTTAACGCAAAGAGTCAGAACTTTACAGTCATTTTCTACAAGTAGGAAAAATGATACTCGCATTTTATAATTTAATTTATCCATCTCCTACAAGGATAGGACTACGTTTACTTCTACATTTCCAAGTTTCAAATGAACAAGAGTGAAAAAGCTATGTCATAGCCTCATTTGATATGCTAATGGAAGCAAGTAAATTTCTCTGTAATAAATATGTATTGTCAAGTTCCAACAACGCGTCCAATCCCATTTTAAATAACTGTCAAAATAATGCCGTCATTCCCATGCCAAATCCCCATTGGGCCCCTTTCACATTTTTCAGCCAGTCATCGAAAATTTTCCGAGTCATTTAGATGTTGATATTTTCCGTGATGTTTAAATTGACAATTACACAATAACCCTCCCCCTTCTCTCAGTTATGTCAGATTAAATACGGATCAAGGTATTTAAATTATAGACACACACACACACACACACACACACACACACACACACACACACACATATATTTGTTCTTCCTTCTTCTTCAGGACAATGGGTCTCATTGTAATAATCGCGATGTATTTAGGAGCGATACAAGTTCCCATGTGCGCATGGAAAAGAGTAACAGGTTGCCACATTATAAAATACCCAGTATTTCAACTTCTTCCGGTAAGTCACGGATAAAGTAGGAACAAAATCTCTCGGTAATTAAATTTATTGAGTTAGAAATTGTAATTGTGAGAGTCTTGAATGAGGTGTATCAATTTGCATAGTAATTAATATGATAATGACATAGAATAAATATCGTATAAATTAATGTGACAAAATGTGTTAAAGCTTGATGTAAATAAATTTACGATGTAATAAAATGCCAGGGCAGCTATGTTTGGAAATATATGTATATTACAATGCTATTCAGTAGACATGTATATTACAATGTTATTCAGTAGACACGAAATTTTTTAAAAACGCCAGATGCTACTAATCGCAAACAGATGTATCAAAATGCTTTTGTTACCTTTTTTCTTTGTAGGTTATTCTCAGTATTTGCATTACATGGCTATTCTGTTATATCATGACCGTTGCTGATGTGTTCCCATCCGACCCTAACCATATCAACTACATGGCGAGAACGGATGCCCGCAATAATGTTCTGAAGAATGCTCCATGGTTCCGATGGCCCATCCCTTGTGAGTAGCTGTGTGTGTGTGTGTGTGTGTGTGTGTGTGTGTGTGTGTGTGTGCAGATAGCACACTTAAGTTTTGCCAACATTGGCAGGCAATCGCATGACAGGCGTTAGGTATATGCCTTTGGGTCAATTGCCAACGTTGGCAAAACACTAACTGTTCTTTGAATAGACTGGCGACGTTGAATTACATGCTTATTCCAAACGCTGGGCCAAATGCTTTCAAGTCTAATTTTTTTAAAATGTATAAATTAACTACAAGGCCCCTTTAAATATAATATGCATTGAAGCAGATCACTTGTGTGAACGTTTCAAGTTTTTAAATATTTAAAAAAATTCTATGCTGAAATTTACTCTACAGTATTTAGAATATTTTCATGTTGTATAATGAAATTAGATTGGTATTCAAGACTTCAGGATTTATTTTATATTGACATATATTTGAGCATCTTATTCGACACAAAACTTATAAAACTATTCGTGGAACCCAGGCAACATGGTTAAATTCAAGCATGAACGTGATCTTTTTTTTACTTTGACCGTTAGTATTTTTTTAATTAAAAAAATAGATTTAATTCCTTTTTTATTGATGAATACATCAACCAGAAAACAATCTTTATTTAGAATATTACACACGTCGAGTCATGTAAAAGTCACGTGAAATTTTTCTGTTGCTCTTCTATTGGCCAAAAGCGTTTGTCCCACTTAGTTAAACGACGTTGGCACAACATCAGTTTGTTCATTTGCCGTTTGCAGGGCCAACGTGTTGGGATAAGTTTGGCTTCACCGATCATTATTATGACGGTGGGTCCAACTTCGGTGTAGTACTTGGGCTTGGCGTTAATTGTAGATTGCAATCAATTGCACCAGATCAGATAATGCACATCTATAACATTTTCTTTCACATCCTTAGGCTGTCTTTCAGTTCATGGACAGTTATTTCGAGGAACCTACGAGTAGTTGGGCTTTTTAATTTCAGTTATTTTCATACGCGAAATGTAAGTGCGGAGTTTAATCACAAATTGCTCTCTCTTTCTGGAGCAAGATATTTTCATTCCGTTAAAGCATATGGGTGAGTTTTCAATCAAGAGCATTAAAGTGAGGAATAGTAGGTAGGTAATTCCATGATGTACACAATTACATTTGTTTATTTGCCTCTTCATCTTCTTTGCATTTCTGTGTCAAAATATACAGTTCCATTCGGATGGCCTACGGTAAGCGCAGCTGGATATGTTGGATTATTGGCGGCAACTTTATCGTCCATAGTCGAATCTGTTGGAGACTACTTTGCCGCAGCACGCTTATCCTGCGCTCCACCTCCACCTGCTCATGCTTTGAACAGAGGTATTGCCGTGGAGGGATTCTGTAGCATATTTTCTGGGATGTTCGGAGCTGCCCATGCAACTACATCATACAGCGGAAATATCGGAGCAATCGCGATTACAAAGGTTGTTCTCTTGCTCGCCTTTGCGTCACTTTTTGTTTAATTTATTTCACTCAATATATGGCATATTAAGTTTAAATTTGGAATGAATTACTAATTTTTTTTTAAATTCTTTTCTTAAACATGGCTTACTTTGACATAAAAGTCACGAATTCACCATAAATGTTTGAGCCAACTATTAGACAAAAATAACATGATAGGCTTATACTGTCAGGTATATATGCAGCTAATGTTGTTTTGTTAATCACTTTCTCAGTTGTTAATAAAGAATATGGGCATAAAATGGATGTATAAGCTTGGAATGATGAAGTGTGCGTGTGTGTGGCTTGGATTTTTTAACCGAGCTTTAACAATTGTTCAATTATAGCATTACGTTTCCTGCACTGTGGCAATTTACAGCGATATCTGGTACTGCGGCATCTTGTCGCAGACATGTATCATATAACCACCCCCAGCCACATTATACTGACACCAGGCCAAACAGGCCTGATATTAACATCTTTATGGTGATCGCCTTGCAAGTCTGCTGTTAGTACCATTTTAAAAAGTTTTGGTATGAATCGGCCAAAGTTCGAACCCGAAAATACACATCCAAAGCAGACGCTCTAACCACCAAGCGGTCAAAATGAAGAATTAACTTACTGCTGTACTTATCACATACTATTTTGTACCGGCAACCTATCTTCTTTTCCCCACAATTTATTGGACATGGTATCAATATGCAGAATCTCTGTAAATCAAGTCCCAAAAAGTCCACTTTATTTATTTTAAACGATAAACCAAGACGATTTTATTTGCATGATCATTATACACATAATTTGGAATTTTAACTAATGGTGTTACTGTATATTGGAAAATGATTTACATGTTCTTAAGGAAAATACTGGTGGTTCTATTTTGTAAATATATTTTCATAAAACCTTTACCATGATCTATTTACAGGTAGCAAGTAGAAGAGTATTTCAAATAGCAGGTATTATCATGGTGGTCTGTGGGATCATCGGAAAAGTTGGCGCCGTCATCACATTGATTCCAGAGCCAATTATCGGCGGTACAAGTACCGTTATGTTCGGTATTGTGTCAGCAGTGGGAATATCAACACTGAAGTTTATCGATATGGGATCTATACGGAACATGACCATACTCGGAATATCACTGATTGTTGGTCTTATGGTACCTCAATGGATCAACGATCCGAGGAATGCCGGAGCAATAAATACAGGTTGGCTTTTATGATGAATTCTTGTGTGTGATATGTACAAATAATGATAAAGAAAACAACGATGACGTATATGACGAGTACAGCAGAAACAAAAGTTACATACACACACACACACACATATATATATATATATATATATATATATATATATATATATATATATATATATATATATACATATATACATATATATATATATATATATATACACACACACACACATATACATATATATACACACACACACACATATATATATATATATATATATATATATATATATATATATATATATATATATATATATATATATGGACACACACAGAAGGCATTTTCGCCTCTCTGCAATATAATCTGTCATTAGCGAAGGCAAATTAATGTATAATTGGGGGATGAAAAGGTTTTTGAGATTGTGAAAAAAGACATAATGCATCAAATAATATTTCCTTAATATCAATTAATTCCTGCTTTCGTTCATTAAAAGATACTTCGGCATTTAAATATGTTTTATAAGAACTTGATAAGTCGAAAACAGTTTTAGATTTTTTTACCCGTCATAACTTCCAGTTGAATTAAGTAGGTGCTGTCTTGAAATGGGATGGTTGGTAATGAACACTGAACTTACGAACTTAGCACTGGCCTGATTGGCTTTGACAGCAATATTTTCCCTTTTCTCTAATGAAAACGGTGTTAATGTAGAAATTTGAGGAAACACTGGTAGATTAATCAAACTTCGATCACAAAATATAATGACATCGGCTTTTCAGAAAATCATTAGTTACGCCAGACCCAAATAATTTTAAACATAGTGATATCTATCCATTAATAGTGTCAGAAGATACTTATAGACGCAACGCTGCAAGATTCGTTTTGTTCGTTTTGCAATGATATCATTAATAAAATATTATGATTGCATTTCGATATTAATATATATATTTCTACAAAGCAATAAGAAGAACAAACACTTGGGGTTGTCTACTGTAAAGATAATGCCACAAGCATATTGAAAAGTGATGGAATGTGATATGTGATAAATCTGGACATTAGTCTTAGTGGCATACTCCAAGGATTGTGAGAATGGACCTGGACAATTTTGCAGGTACCATCCAATATTCTTTATCGTTGCAGGATACTCTCCACATAATGTATATGTCACTTTAAGTTCTGTAAGTAGAGATATAGTTATTACATTACACAATTTATTAAAATACAATTCTCTCTTTAACAGCTTTTAAAAATTATCGAAGAACTCTCGATCAAAAACCTCATTGATTTTTATATTTGCTATCGGTAGGAAACCATGAGCTAGACCAGGCTATCAACGTGCTACTGGGTACGGCGATGTTTCTTGGCGGATTTATTGGCTGTTTGTTAGATAACACTGTACCAAGTATGCATCACCGGAAGGCCAATTTGTTTTATTTTGTTAATACATGTTGACTTTTTAAACATTATTACACGTACTATTTGGTGTGTTACTATGAATCGGTGATGATATAGTTTGTCGGAAATACCGATATACTCTAATCTTTCTTCCACTTTTTGTATGGCATAATGTATCGGTAGTTATATAGTTTATCTGGCATACCGATATACAAGACGTTCTTCAACATACTGGCTTTTCTGTGTGGTGCAATGTATTGTTGGTTATACAGCATGACTTGCATATCGATTATCCAGCCTTTCCTCAACATATCGACTTTTGAATGGCGCAGTAGGTGTATCATTGGGGATAAAGTAAATCTTGGATACGGTCGTACCAACGTTTCCTCAATATATTGACTTATGGTATGTTACAGTATATCCGTGGTGATAAAGTATGTATTGCATACAATCATGATACAGTGTATAGTTTGTCACAGAATTAGGCGAAAATTTAATTTATTTTTAATTGATTTACAAACTAATCTCACCATTTTTTTTTGTTTCGTCGTACATGCGTTACCTGGGGTGAATAAGTGGTTTTCTCCAAGGTAAGCGGTGTGTAACGATTTGCATGTGCCTGATTTTGAATTACATGAAATCCGGAACTTTAGTTTCACGTGGTGCACGGTAATCTTGCCGTGATTTCTGCTCACCTATTTGAGGGTATATAAGGCAGAATATTTATGATCAATATTACGGGACCTAAAGTATCTAATCACAGGATAGATAGCTCGTCTTTCAATCTCCAGCCAAAGGGGTGAGTGTTAAATTTATATTTCGGTTTATTGTGAATTTTATTCAGTTTATCATTTCATATAATGATGCCTTTATTGCAATGCAGATTTTAAACGTGGAATATTTGGAATTACTAGTCACTATTAGACTTTAAATGCAATAGCGTAATCTAAGGTTTAGATTATTTTTTGAAACAACTATTATTAGTCTGGTTTCTTTATAATAGCATCTCTGATAGCGCATCTGATAACATCTGATAATCTCTGATAGCATCTCTGATAACGCATCTGATAACGCATCTGATAACATCTGATAACATCGTTGATAACGTCTTTGAGATCGTAGCTGAAATTGTTGCTGATTTATTGTGCAATCGAATTGAAGTATCTGACTGTCTGTCTGTCGAATTGTCTGTTCGTCTACATCTGTCGTGACGTGTAAATATCCGGAAATCTAGAAGTCCGAGTGTCGGAGCTGTCTAGAGTTGTAAACATCCGGGGCGACATCTAGGGTATTGAGGAACGTTGTTTCTAGTAGATGTTGTATGCTGTCTGTACGTATAACTGTGGTGGATCCGTGAAGGGCAAACGGCCGATAAAAGTATTGGTCAACCCTAGGTCTTCGGGGAAACTGGGCGGCGATTCAACAGGTGGTGAATCGTACGGTTATACAGGGTCGAGACACATGTGTGTGTTGCAATTGTAGTACAATTGAATACATTGTTGTATTTACATGGTTATTTCAGATTACAATAGTATTTCAAGGGATTGCATGAATCTCAATAAAAGCTAGCAACTTGATTGAATACATGTATATGTTCGTGCTAGTTGTCGCAATCCATACGTGCGATAGTACAGTTTGATGTTTTGTGTTTGTTATCGTAATTTATACTTGCGGTAATATAACTTTCGTAAAGGTTCCTTGGATCTGTGTATAGTCCAAGAGATCCCTTTATATCTGTGTTTTATTTTGTATTGATATTTCATTTATTCATGTATTGTGAATGGTTGTGAGTGTAATTGTGGGTTGAGCACATGAGTTATTGTGTTGATACATAATTATTTTTTATTAATAATTTATTTCATAAATTTATATTTTCTTTCACATATTGTGTTTGTGTTGCTCATTTAATCCACCATCCTCTCGGTAACAATTCTGTTACATAGTTACATAGTTTGTCTTGGATATCGTTTTGTTACAGTGTATCGGTTACATAATTTGTTATGCATACCGTCTGTTATTCACGTTACGCTGATAACATGGAATAGTATTAATTAAATGCTTAATTCCACTGTTAATAAGTAAATAAATATCACATAAATTAACTGAGTGGACACATATGACATTTTGGAACATGTCAAGTTTTGTTTACATGCACATTTTTGTCACGCTGTTCACATTGCGCTGTCTAATTTGAAGTTCTAGCAACACTATTTCACTTTGAGAAAAGACAGATTTATGAAGATAGTTTTGTTTTAAAAGACTATGTATTTTTAAAGCATTGTGTCATTGAATTGTTGTATATGTTTAACGAATACAAATAATGTAAGGATATACGCGGAAACATTACATAATTGTAAATATTGCATGTTCTCCTATTCGTAGTAGAAAAAAAACAGTTGAGGAAGTTCTTTACAGTTTTGTTTCTTCTCTGTTTTATCTTTTCCTCAGGTACCCTGGAGGAACGTGGTCTCCTCACCTGGAGAAAGGATCCCGTGTCTTCCTCCCTACAATCCTCAAGGGTGTCTCTGAAGATGTACGAGTTCCCTTTCATTACCAAATATATAAGAAAGATGAATTGCATGTCATATTTTCCTCTTTCGCCAACATTTAATAAGGAAATAAACTTGAACTGTTGCCAGAAATCTGGAGAACGGGACATTGTGAGATATACCTTTGACAACGATGTGCATATCGAGTTCAAATCTCAGCTCAGTAATGCTGCGTCAACGCAGTTATAAATGTATACAAGTTATTTTATTGTTTGAACGTTACATTATTTTAGGTACATGCCATGTTTTGTCTATTGCTTACTATTAATTATACCGATTAACATCCATTTGTAACACACACACACACACACACTCTCTCTCTCTCTCTCTCTCTCTCTCTCTCTCTCTCTCTCTCTCTCTCTCTCTCTCTCTCTCTCGCGCGCGCGCGCGCGCGCGCGCTCTAGCTGACTTTATTCTAGTGATAATGGAAATAATGCATTTGGGAAACAGTTTTGCCTATCTGATCAAATATCTTATAAACCTTGTCAAAATTCAAGCTTAGTCCTTTATCAATCTTGTATTTTTTGTAATGCTTAATTGCTGATAATCTCTCGAATTCATCATTCATATAATTAAAACAAGTATTTAAACAGAAAAATATAGTATAATGAATCGTTGCAAGTGGCTAATGATTGGATCAACAACCCAGTGTAACAAAACATGCAGAAGCGAATTCTGTGGGTATCATTTACAAAGCGTGAAGAACGGTTCTTTTGGCCCCTTTCCGTGCCTCCGATGTGGGGCTGGGGTAAGGGGAAAATCGCATTTGTGTCTTGCTTGTGGGGGTAAACGATACAGGGAACTAAAACTCTACTATGACAAACGAATAAAAAATGCAGTCATTGATCCTACCGATGACTCCGTCAGCGACAAAATCATAAAAAAACCTCAAGATTATATCAAGAGGTATATAATTAAAGCAGATATAAGTTAGACAAGTAGTATTATTATACAAATGAGCCAAGATTTCAGACCTCACCCAGTGCTTGTTAATTATGAAGCATCCCGTGATGATGTTGTTAGAAATTGCAGACTAAATAAGCCGGTTGGACGAATAAATAATATGGGATACTTGACGTTTGCAGCCGGGAAGAAGAAATATCTCTGTCACAGAGCCATCTATGAAGCATTTTACGGACTAATCGAAGACGGCCTTGTTATTGATCACATAAATGGCGTGAAGACTGATAATTGTCTTGAGAATCTTCAAGGCGTCTCACAAAGTCAGAATGCAAAAACGGGCAGGACAGGGACCTGTAAGTCAGTTGGAAAGAGATCCGTCAAATCATCTGATACATCAACTAACGAGGAGAAAATATTTCAGTCAATAAATGAAGCCAGTAGATATTTCTATATTTGTATGCCTTCAGTACAAAGAGTGGCAGAAGGAATTCAAAAATCGGCTCTGTCAAAGAAAAACAAACACAGGATACAATTTTCATATACATCTGAAACGCTTTAAGGGAGATAAATCCTTTATGGATAAGTCCGCCACCACTCATAACACTCTACTCACTAAGTTCCCTTGTATTATGACCGTCAAAGGTATTTGTGTCGTCTTCTATTCTCACAAGAGGTATAATTGACATAGGCGCGCACACGTGACTGTAATGGAGTATAATACACTTGAAAGTGTATAATAGCTGATGTAGATGGTCTATAAGGGTTTAAAAAAATTAATACGACTGTTAAATGATGCAGTTTTAGCTCAGCGACAATAAAAAGTTTTAAAAGTGTTAAAAACTCTTCCGAAACTCACAATCAGTACAACGTTCTTTATAATCCAACGCGCTACCTATGTTCGCTCTACCGGAACGAGCATGAAACACTAGTGTTCCCCATTCATTGAAGTAAGTGGGCGTGGTTAAAATCACTATGTGAGAGTTGCAGTTATAAATTCCTCTTTGTATATACAGTGGCCTAATCGGTAACGCATTTGTCTAGAGAATTAGAACAGGGAGAATACACGCTGTTATCTAACAACTGTATTCTTTTGTTTAGTGTTTTATTTAAATATTTTGTCTCATTTAAATGTTGTGAAACAGCATTAATAAGTAATTCAAGAAAATAAAATAACACACCCGTAAATCAACGCTGCTGTATTAGTCACCTTATATACCATATGAAAGGTATTAAGCTTGGGGCTTTGGAAAGCCAATCCGACCGATCAAAACTAACCAACGCCATTGACCCGGGCGTGTGGTTGTCTTTTGTCAAACATGCAACCGGGTTAATTTAATTGGGTTGCTTTTGATTGGTTGGATTGGCCGTAAATTCCGCCCCGTCGTTTCATGTTTGTGCTGTCTTGTGCCGTCCCACATCATTACATCACAAATTCCATCATCGTTTCATTGAATTTAATCCATCCTTAATTAAGTTAATTAAGTATATGTTATTCCTAAAATCTGCCACAACACTCGAGTGGAGATATATACGGCATTGTGACGTCCCACGTCATTACATCACAAATTCCATCATCGTTTCATTGAATATAATCCATCCTTAATTAAGTTAATTAAGTATATGTTATTCCTAAAATCTGCCACAACACTCGAGTGGAGATATATACGGCATTGTGACGTCCCACATCATTACATCGCAAATTCCATCATCGTTTCATTGAATATAATCCATCCTTAATTAAGTTAATTAAGTATATGTTATGCCTAAAATCTGCCACAACACTCGAGTGGAGATATATACGGCATTTTGACGTCCCACATCATTACATCACAAATTCCATCATCGTTTCATTGAATATAATCCATCCTTAATTAAGTTAATTAAGTATATGTTATTCCTAAAATCTGCCACAACACTCGAGTGGAGATATATACGGCATTGTGACGTCCCACATCATTACATCACAAATTCCATCATCGTTTCATTGTAAATATCCATCCTCAATTAAGTTCATTAGGTATATGTTGTGACGTCACCCCAAACATATCTTCTGGGCGGTCTAAGATGACGTTTGTCACCTTAGGCCTCCCTTCCGGAGATGTATGTTTCGGGTCCCCTTGGGCTTACTTGGATGAGAAGACAACCTAGGAGTTCCAAAGATGTGTTGTCGTATATGTAATCTCTGGGTCTCTCTGACGTCATAGGGCGCCAGCGAGATTGCCAAATGGGGTTTTCATGTATGTGCTGTCCTTAATTAAGTTAATTAAGTACATGTAGTGATGTTCCCCAAGCATATCTTCTGGGCGGTCTAAGATGACGTTTGTCACCTTAGGCCTCCCTTCCGGAGATGTATGTTTCGGGCCCCCCTCGGCTTACATGGATGCGAAGGCACCCAAGGAGTTCCAAGATGTGTGTTGTGCTGTCCTTAATTAAGTTAATTAAGTTAATAAAGTAATCTCTGGGTCTCTCTGACGTCATAGGGCGCCAGCGAGATTGCCAAATGAGTGTTATTTTGTTTAATAATTAGAGGTAAAATTATTATATAAATAATGGATATCAAAGATGTAAATTCTATAATTGTTGAAATTTCAAATTTGAAAAATCGAGGGATAGTATTATCTGAAGATCTCGAATGCGACAGGATTGCTTCGGAATATGAAGAAATTGAGTATCAGTCTAGTAAGGGTCGTTATGTTTTTTACTTAAGATCTACAAGCTCGTGAAAAGAATTAAAAAGTCCATCAATGCTTGTTTGTACGGTAACGACATTAATGTATTTATAACGCTATTTAGCACCGTTGAAGCAATACATCAAAAGCTCGACCAAGAGTATCAAAAACGAACTGAAATTAGTTCTAAGGTTCGTGATCTTAGAAAAATATTAAACGAGGAAAACCCAGTATCCTAACCACATGAGCGTTACTATAAAAAATAGACTTTCAGTAAAAAAAATTAGCGTTTTTTGTAACACTTGTTACACTTGTCACATAGGATTTTCTCCTGAAAGAATACTCAGCAGTTTGGGCTTGCTCATGCAGTTATGTGCGTACTGGATGATCTGGTTGTGGTAGCAAGTAATCACCACGACACCTCCATTTTCATGTAGTTGTTGTTGTTGCCACGTCGTTAACAAAAATCGTTCATCGCCGTTCTCAGATATTACAATTTCGAAACCCCCAGCGATGTTATTTCTGAAACATTCGCAGATAGCGTCGTACAGTTTAACCCTGTCGGAGATGGATACGTTAGCTTGATAGTACATTTTTTAATAACTCAGCTTTTAATTGTGATAGTTTCACATTTGAAAACTCAGTGCACAAACAATATATGGTAGGTGAATCGTTTACAACTAAATTAGCCCGAGAGCGGCTATCAGCAATTATAAAGTTTATACCGGTTCGAGACAGACTTCACGAAAAACTTCAGCAGCGACAAGAAATGCAAACTGACTTTTCTGTGTCAAGTGAACAACTGTTTACTCCGATAACAAGTAAGACCAAAGATGTGAAAAAGTTAACTGAAGCAGCGATATACGGAGATATTCCTGAAAAAAAAACGAGCAGAGAAGGCGCCGCTGTTTGATACGCTTGAAACGATATCATCAGCGACCGAACAAACACGCACAGGGATACAACAGCTATCCAGTGATATAAAAACTTAACGCGAAATTGAAGAACGCGAAGAAGAACAACAAGGGGCAGCTGCAGGAAAAGACTATTCACCTGAAAGTATATTTACAGTCGCAACATTAAATAGAATTGGAAGACTCTGTACGGATTCCGAATTAGCTGATGTTGCTAGAGAAAATTTTCCAAAGGGTAAAAGAGAGAATTTATTAAACGAAGGGTTTGAAAGTTTTATAAAAAACAGAGACACTTGGGCATCAAAAATATATTTAGCGAGACACGGCGGGGATAAAATCTTAGCGTCACGGCACCCTGGTTATAATAACTTTCTAGCTGCGGTTAAAGGCGGTCCACAACCACCTTCTTATACGGAGGATCCAATCCCCGAACAAATAGACATAAAAGCAGAAGTCGGTTCTAAGAAAACAAGCGGAAAAGGATATTCGATTGGCAATCCTTTGGATTTCAACGCAACCGTGTCATGTCCTGGTAATATTCTCAGTGATATATCACGGTTAGAAGTACTTATGGGTGGAAAGCGAGCCGGAAACAACTCTGTCGAGATAATTAATGAAGCAGCTGATATCTGTAGACGATTATTTACCGGCGGTATCATGGGCATTGATGTATATCGAGAACTCATTGCTGAATTAGTTGAAAATCACAGAGATGCTCATGGTTATGATGAAAATCCTATGGATTTTAGCGATTGAAATTCCTGGAAACGCTAGCGTTTCATAATTGAAAACACTAGTGTTTTTATAACAAGATGATCGTACACTACAACCATGATAAACCCGTAAGCGTCTACGTGGTGAACTCACGATTGCCTGTTTATAGAGCATATTACGGAGATGGTTTCGGCAATACCATTGCGGGGTTATTTACAAGAATGGCTCCCAAGGTGGCGCCGTTAGATAAACAATTATCAACGAAAGCCATTGATATTATTCGTGATAAGGGAATCAGCGCTGTTGGAAATCTTGCCGGAAAGGCATTTTCTGCCGCGAAAGATAAAAAAATATCATTGGTGCGACGACGAAAAAAGCAACCAGTTGTACTGCCATCTACAACAGTGATGCCTGCAAGTGTCAGCAAAGCAATAAATATCGCAGTGGAAGAAAAATTAGCGTCGTTGGCTGCTTCGGTGACTCCGTCATTCGTGGCTGCGCCGCTGGCGAACAGTAACCAGGATGATATCGCAAACATGATAGCAGGAAGTGGTTTAAAACGAAAACAAAAACGACGATGATTACAAAGAATTTCACAATTGAAAATACTAGTATGTTAATATAATGTTCCCGCGTTAGATATGGAAGCCCAAGAACGCAAGGACGATTCTGTCGGCAATTATCAATTTTATTCCTATCATGCAATACAAGCAGATATTCGATCTCGAATTGAACTTCAAGTCCATAATACCAGCAAATACTTTCTACCCGCTGAAGCGTTTATCGAAGTAGAAGGAGAACTTGTTCGACTTACTGATACTCCTGCTGTACCCGCACCGTATCCAGATGGTACCAAAGTCGGCTTAGTCAATAATAGTATCATGGCGCTATTTGAATCCGCGAGATATCTCATTGACGGAAAAGAGATTGAGTCTATAGAACGTGATGTTGATGTGGCTACAACAATAATTGGGTTAGCAAGATATTCTGACGATTATACAAGATTAGCAGGTCCGTCTATGATGTTTGCAAAAGATAATAAAAACACTGCTGGGCACACTCAATTTATTGTACGACGACCAAATGATCGTGCTGGTCATCCCGCCCCTGCTGCTATCGAGGATATGATTATAAATACTGATCCCCAGTACAATCTAGGAGCTGCAACACGAATAGCAATGTTGGCAGGACAACGTAGATTGTTTTCATGTGCGATTCCGTTGCATCATATATTTGGATTCTGTAGAAATGTACGAAAAGTTATTTATGGAGCGAAGCATACAGTAGTACTCGTGCGAAAGGGTAGTGACGATGATGCAATCTGGAGAATTTCAGCGGATCCTGCAAATCCAGATGCTGACGCTAGTAAAGTCATTTTAACTAAATTGGTCTTGCGGATGCCAGTAATGACCTCATCAATTACCACAGAACAGCGACTACTATCATTTATGGATGCGGGTGGCAAATCATTGCTAAGTTGGCTAACAACAACAACAGATGTTAATCAATCAAATATCAATGGTACATTTACATGGAACTTGGCATCACAACAAGGCGTTTCAGCTCCACGTCATATATTTATCACATTGCAGGATATGATAAGAGTGAATTCACAATTGCACAATCATATGATATTTGATCAATTAGGAGTTACTGAGGTCTCGTTGAGAATTAATGGCCAGCAGGAACCATCCGTAGACATACAACTTAATTTCGGTCAAAACCATATTGCTCGCGTGTACCATCGTATGCTGTCATATATGGACCGTTATCAAAATGTTGATACTGGTTTGCAAATATCGCAAAATGATTTCAAGAATTTGTATCCGATCTACTACTTTTCGCTGGAACATCTTGATTTAACAAGGCAATCCGACGTTGATATACTTTTCAGAGCTAATTTTCTTTGTGGCGCTATTGCTAATTATAGAGCGGTTGCTGTCATTCTCAGTGATAAATCAATGCTACTGGAAGGCGTTGGTGGACGAATGAGACTTATTGATACCTCAGTGGAAAATATGTAAACGATTCACAATTAGATCAATTGAAAGCATAAATGTGTTTTACAATAAAATGCCATATAGTGTTGTTAGTGTCAAGCTGACTGATGGTCAGGTCAAGAAATTGCGATCAAAATCCGCTAAAGAATGTGGAACAACAATAACGTTAAAACCAGCGCAGATGTCCGGCGGTACACATAAAATATCATTGACGGATCGTCAAATAAAACATTTCAATGATGCGCTAAAGAAACAGCGAGGAGTTCAAATTGTATTTTCAAAGGCTGCGGTCGCCAACATGATAAAATCAGGCGGTATATTTCCATTGTTAGCTGCAATACCAGCGCTAATTTCCGCGGCTGCCCGAGTGGTGATGAAAGCGGCTGCGTTGGGAGCCGTTGGTAGCGCGGCAGGGATGGCGTTGAAAAAGGCAACTGGGAAAGGATATAAAAAAAGGGAAAGGGGTTGTACCTACCAGGAACCCCACATTCATAGTACAAAGGAAGCGGCTTAAGAATACCGGGAACGGTTTATTAGTTGAAAACTCAATTATCCCTATGTCCAATTTTGATTAAATTGATGCTGCTAAAAACTAGCGATAAAAAACTTCAGCGGGGTTTTTATGAGAGATCAATTACAGAGAAAACCTAAACGCGTTTAAACCGGTATCATCAATCTTGATAACAGTAACGGATCGGGAACTCACTGGGTTGCATACGCGATCGATCCGCGTGGGATTGACTATTTTGATTCATATGGATTAGCTCCGCCAAGCGAGTTTATGCGGTATATAAATTCTTCGATGAAACTCAAAGAGTTTCCGACTTTTAATTCCACGCTGCCAACACAACAATTAAATGATCCACCGATATGCGGCCGTGAAGTATTAAATGTCCTCGCGGAGATTTCATCCTCACAGAAACCACCTCATCTGGTTGTAAATGAATACACGAGTGGGAAATTACAAGGTAATTTTAGAGAATCAATAAATTGAAAATACTAGAGTCTTTACAATAATGATTGATATTTGTGGAAGACCTCTGTCAATGTCGAAACCTACCGCGAAAACATCTGCGGGTTCTATCGAGGATGTAAAAAAAATAATTGAAGATGAAATCGCTGAGACGTTAAATTTAGCAAGTGTTGACCCGAACAAAATAGTTGTATTCCAAGATCGCCAGGGTAAATTGAAAACCAGTAATATATCCGCGGATGACATTTTGATACGGCAGCGCGACGCCGCTGAAATCTCTATTGCGCTGTATTCCAGAGATGGACGACTTAAACCAGGCGCACTTATGTCTACGATCACCGACGCGATTGCCGCCCACGGCCGTGATCTGGATGATTATATAGGAGGTTATAATACTTTTCGCAAAAATATCGTACATAAATTCTTTGGAACCCCGCTTGTGGTTGGCATGACTCTCGCTGAAATTAAAAACTTTCTATCTTTATTCTTTTTTAACAAGGAGGCGGGGAGGATGATGAATGAAAATGAAATCTAGGCAAATTATCTCGATATTTACACGGATATTTCTAAACTAATAGAAAATTTTGAAAAGGTACAAAAACCCACTAACGACGTCGTTGGTACGTTTTTTGGAGCCCCACTTGCGGAAAGCATGACTATCGCTGAAATTAGCGAGTTAATTGGCAAGCATACACAAAATACCTACGTCGCTAATAGTTTCTTTGGTGTCCCCGCTACATCTACGATGACTCTCAAAGATATTAATATGTTTATGGTGAGACAAACAACACTTAATACCATCGTGGATAAATTTTTTGGGAGAACACCTGTGTCTGAAACCACATCTCTGATAGGCCCGACCCTCGCTGAAGTTACAAAAGCTATTAACGAACAAAAGCTCACCAGCGAAATTGTTAATAAGTTCTTTGAGGGCAGTAAACCCCAAGATATCACAATGAAATTTTCTGACATCGACCGGTATATTGAAAACCAAGCACGGCTTGGAATCGACGGCCTTCTGGTTTCGTTCTTTTTTAACAAGAAGGCGGGGAGGATGATGGTTTCTACCGAAGTCTATGTAAACTATCTCGAAATTTACAATGATATTCTTAAACTAAAAGATCTCCATGAATTTAAAATCCCTCTGGAGTTATTCTTTTTTAACAAGGAGACGTTGAGGATGATAAATACTAACGAAATCAAGACAAGTTATCTTGATATTTACAATGATATTCTTAAACTAAAAGAAAATTTGAAAAGGTAAAAATGTCACACCGCGTAAAAACCGTTGGTAACATCGTATACACAGTTGCCAGTGGGACCTTTGATTGGATCCGAGGAAATGAAAATAGTTTACATTTTCACAGCAAATATGGTAGTATACCGGGTTGTTATCGATTTACAATAATACATCGCCATAAATTTGATTTGGGAGTCGGTCCGGCAAAATATATAAGCGGTGTTAACACAGTGACGTATATAAACGATATGATACCAGCAGCATCCGACATAATAAGATACCCTATTAGGATTGATATAACTACATCCGACGAGTCAGTGGTTACGGATTCGCTACCCTGGACGCTAGAATTTATATCCGGTATATTCCCCCCACCTACCATAAATCCGAGTACACAATCGAATAATTGAAAACACTAGCAGGTTTAATATAGTAATGACATCGATGAAATCAATTGAACCGATAATAGTCCCATAGGTATCACAATCGCATCGATATCGATTTGATACAGTGAAAGAGTTTTCCGCGAACTTGAAATCACTATCTGATCGCTATCGTGAAAAAATAAAAAAATATCGACGCAGCGTAACAATCATCGACATCACCGTGTACTCGGTGTCAGGTGTGATGGCCAGCGCCGGGGTTATTTTGTCGACGGTGACCATGATGGCTCCGATTGCAGTTCCAATCGCTATCTCCGCGACAACAACAATTGCGGCAGTCGCCACCGCGATAACTAAAAAGTTATCATCGTGTTCTCAGAAAAAACTCGCCGATTATACAGCTCGGTACCGGGTGGTATTTGACGCGTACTCGAAATTATCCGAGTTGATCTCGCTGTCGATAGATAATTCGTTCATATCCGATGTTGAATTTTCCACGATGACCCAGTTGTATAACTCTGCGATGTTGAAATTGGAAATTGAAGACAGTGTTAACAATAATGTCACTCGAACTGCTTCAACGAATCGCGGAGAATACCACTCCGATACGAACAAGCATGATATCAATAACATCAACAAACCCACAATTTAGTGTGAACTTCCCTTCTCCGAATCCAGTGCGCGAGATCGCGCTGGAAAAATTACGAGTATATCATAGCTGGCCTAATATCAGATCGGTTGCATTTGGCGGTCAGCAACCGAATAACGCACTGGTGTTCTCGTATAAGAATGAACCCGATGGTACTCCAGCGTGGGAAACTGTTTCGTTACCAACTGGGTCGTACCAAATTGAGCAAATCGATGCTGAAATTCAGCGTAGAATAAAATCAATCACGGGAAAAGAATCAAAAATAGCTATTAAAGTTCATGAACTGACGCTCTCGTCGTCGATCAAAATAAGCACAGAGGGATACATTGTAGATATCTATAACAGCTCGTTAAGAACAGTGTTAGGATGGCCTGAAAAACCAGCCGGAGCCGCCGCCGACTTAACCACGGACGTACAATCATATCATGAAATAAATCCCAGATATCGAGATAATTTATCTGATATTAGAAAAGTAAAAATCGGCGATAGATTTATATTTACCAACAAAAACACGTTGCAATGGGATTTTATCATTAAAAGAACAGCTGACTTATCTGTTACTATTTCATTTACGCTAACTGACATCACTGGTTATTTTAATGAAATTAATCAATTACATGCAACACAACTAGAACAACTACGGCAAACAAAATAGCGAAAACACGTTGAAATATTAAATCAGCTTGTATCTGACATGGAATATATCAATAAACGAATTATTCAAACAATAATTAATGACAACAGCGACAGTAAACAACAATTCCTAACCGGTTACAATATCACAGAAGCCGATCTGCGTAATTTTAAGTTTCCCGGATACAACGCGGAGGAACTAAATTAATCTATTAGGAATGTTATTAAGGTATTACAAGTACAAGATTCAACCATCTTCAAGTATAATAATGACCCAGACGGTGGTGGTAGGCATATTGCACCGCACAATGTAAATATTTCAGCGGTGATTGCGCTCAATTTAACATGTGATGCTATCGAAGGAAGCTATCAAATAAATCTCGAGCAATCAAATCAGGCTCAGCAGGGATATATTCTTTATTCGTTTGCACCAACAGCTACTCCGGGATTCCTAATTATTGAAAACCCAATTAATCCTGTCTACATGCGATGCCATAATAATTCCCTAACGACAATTAATTTCCGACTCTATGACCAATCAAATAATTTGATTGATCTACAAGGTGAGGTGTTAGCGATTAGTTTGTTTGTAAAGTCCTAAAGACTTGATCAAATATTTGGTTGAAATAAATTATTAACCCATAGCAGCAGGAGTGGGGGGGGGGCGATGACATCACGACGCGACCGTATTTTGACTAAACGATGAAAACGGCCTTGGAGTATGATTTGCGAAAAACTTATGTTTCGGGTAAGTAATCCCTTTTTTTTGGTTGAAAAAGAAGGATTCGAAATAATTCTCTCGAGATGTTTGTTAGATTTAGAGCAAATGATGTCTGGAGCAAATGTCCGATTCGCCCCCACCCCCTGCTGCTATATATATATATATATATATATATATATATATATATATATATATATATATATATATATATATATATATATATATCGATTTAAATTGTGATCTCGCTGACCATGCCATACCAGTTCCTGTTGTTTGCAATAATATTTTTGGTACTTCATCAGATCATTGATTCGCCAAAGCTGTTTTGATCCGCGGCTTTGTTTATTATTTAACTGACATTCGCTGGCATAATCTCAGCATGTGTAATTTTACTGACGCTAATTTGTGTCTTATTTATCGGGCTAGTCTATCCTTTGATGCAGTAAAAGCCTTACTGGCAGCATTCTAATAACATCAGGAGCATTTTTTCAGCAATAACGTTAAAAGCCTTCATCGATAATTGTTTTGCAAATGGAGCTGTGCTTGGGGATATTCTTGCAAATAACCCTTGAATAACTACCATTACATGTCCACGGTGTCGTCCATGTATGATCAACACTATTTATTATATATGTATATAATCATGGTGATATTTTCCAGTGATAATAAGTCACTATAATAGCCATCAACAGGTTAATTTATAAACTTCCGGTGTTAGCCGATATCCATGAAACCGCCTTGAAATATACGTCGACAAATATCAGCGGCTCCATTAATTATTTCCGGAGAATAATTTCCAGCCCGCGCTTCTCCTATGAGAACTTTTAATTGTGCTATGTCAGAATGAATATTATTAGGGCAGGTAACAAGACTACATCCTCTTGATATAGTCAAGAAAGAAATATCTTATCCAGTAGCGCCAGGAGGATCATAAATTTGTTTTGTTTTTAGTTGTTATTTTTTTGAAGAACAACTTAAAAGATCTTGATCATTTTTACTGATAATACCCTTATTATAACGAATTTTAAAGACCATGTTAGGTTATTAATCCTCATATATTTTTCTTTGATGTTCTAATAACACATCAGATATAAAACTAGAATCATCTACAGTATATTCAACTAATTAATATCCTTTTTTTCTTTTCATTAACTCAAGATTTACATTGTTTAATCAATTTTAGAACAGATTGAATAATTTCGTTCTCTTGAAGTTTATACTGTTTTTGTTCTTCTTTCGTTTTTTTCAATTTTTGTTCTGTTTTTGTTTTTCAAAATGTTAGTTCACTTCTTTTATCTCATCAGTGTATCCAATATATGATACACTTTTTGTGTCCATTCGACTTGTTTTATTGTAAAGCACATCAGCCCAATGTTGTAGACCAGAAGTATATTTTTCAAATGTTGATTTCATTATTCTTTTCCTATTTTCATAAGTTGTAACACGAAGAATTAGAAATTCATTTGGATCACTTTTTCTTGATTACTTTTAAAGCATCTTCATTAAATTTATGACGCAATTCTTCGATTATTTCGTTTATCATTTTAAATTTATGACGCAATTCTTCGATTATTTCGTTATCATTTTAAATTTATGACGCAATTCTTCGATTATTTCGTTATCATTTTAAATTTATGAGGCAATCCTTCGATTATTTCGTTATCATTTTAAATTTATGACGAAATTCTTCGATTATTTCGTTATCATTTTAAATTTATGACGCAATTCTTCGATTATTTCGTTATCATTTTAAATTTATGACGCAATTCTTAGATTATTTCGTTATCATTTTCTTCTGTTAGTAATAGATTATACCGGTTGAGGTATTTGAACTGGAAGATTTTGTAAAAAAAATCTCGATGTTTCTTCAGGTTTTTTTCCGTTATTTTTTTTAGATGAGGAATATTAGGTTTAGTTGTTTCAGTATAGGTTCGAATAATTGTTGAGAACCTTCTGCAACTTTAACTTGAGATTCCCGGCGTTCATGTAATTTTTGCCTGAGAGAAATTTCTTAATTGCTGCTAGTCGCTCTCGTGCCCACCGAGTGGTTAATGCTTCGCCAACCATTTTTGATATACCAATGATTTAATGTAGAGCAGCAGAGAGGGTGTGACCTCGAATAAGTGTCCATGTGGTAAACACACGCGCATAATATAAATAAACACACTAACGACTGATAAAGTAACATAGTTAAAGAAACACTCTTGGAGAGAAACACTCGGTTGGTTAGAAGCTTCGGTTTGCGTTATTGACATTATTTGTTTCGTTTTTGTAAGAAGCTATAGTTTAACAAATGCTTGCCACTATTATAAGGTGGGTTCAGCTTCACTGCTGATATTCTTATCGAGCATGGTTAGGTTTACTTCCGAACTTGTTTTCTTGTAAATTATTGTGACCGTAATGTAATCGTTATAACTTACCCTGTATAACGTTATCACGTTTTATGCCAGTGTCATGGATAGTACACGGTGTTGAATACGTTTTCAGCTGTCCGGAGTGTTAGGAGTGTGTAGAGCTGTATGCATAGCTGTGTAGAGTCATGAAGAGTAGTTGGATTGTCCAGAGGGTTCCGTGTGTCTCGGATGTCTCGACTGCCAAGAGAGTCCCAAGCGTTTTAAGTTATCTGAGTGATCTGGGTCGACGAGATGCATCGTTTCGATCCGTAACAGCGGCTTCAGCTCATGCATATGTGAAGGCTGGAAGAGAACGTTAAATTGATAACGATCAGTAGTTTTATGTGTTTATGACCATTGTATTCTATTTCCATGTTTTCATGCTAGACTTGTTTTGTAAAAATCAACTCCTCTATGATTTAAATTGGTAAATGGATATTTAAGTTCATCTTAATTTACGGGTCTTGGATAGACACAAGACAGGATAATCGTCCTTAAATAGTGGTTTAAACAAATTTGCGAATTCACTTGGAGATGGGTGCTCTTTTACAAATGGATAACCAATACACCGAAAATTACAAACATAGACTTTGGTTTTGTCTTAGCTTTCTATAAGATAAGTCATATTTGAATACGGTGGTGTTTTCCTAGCCAAGGTTTTTCACTTCAATTGCCTCTGTACTAATGACCAACTTATCATTCCACAGTGCGACAGCACATATTGTGTCAAATATGTGTACCCTTATCCTCAGATAAGTCACCATATCCGCATTTCAAATACTACAATCAGTTGAGACAGAAACATAATCTACGTATTTCTAAATTGCATGTATTTCTGTATTTCTCCTGTCCATTTTACAAGATAGCTGATTACCAAAGATATTTGTAAAGAACCATTAAGCAGAATATGCAGGAGATGGACAGAGGCGGTCAGTTTAACAACTTGCATGAGAATGAAAGAACACGTGGGCTTTATCTGTTCGTATATCTGTAACAGTGACCGAAAATCCGTATCATGCTGGAAACGTCGTAAATGTAGTTAGACATACATTGTTTGTTATTGTTATTAGAGTTTAACGGCATTTTTAAGCACACGATAGGCTACACTTGGCGGCCAGTATTATTGGTGGAGGAAGAACCCGGGTAACCCCCGGAAAGAACCACCAACCCACGTGAAGCTACTGGCAAGCTTTCTCACATAACTACATTAGCCGAATCTTAGACTCGAACCCACGCAGACAGAGGTGAGACGGCAGTGGTCCGTAACGGAAAGCGCTTATGATACTCGGCCAATCGGGGCCTCTAGACATACATTGTCGT
The DNA here is from genome assembly GCA_029339505.1 of Unio delphinus. Classification (NCBI taxonomy): domain Eukaryota; kingdom Metazoa; phylum Mollusca; class Bivalvia; order Unionida; family Unionidae; genus Unio; species Unio delphinus. The sequence goes on from JAQISU010000360.1 coordinate 1,392,943, forward strand.
TCCTTGTATAATGATTAGCAGGTACACGAGCTTAATCATGACTAAACGGGTGCATACGACCATGTTTTTGTTACTGACAATCACAACACGTGTATCCCACTCTTAAATAAATATAAATCCAACACTATGTTCAAAGTCTTCTGATTATTTGGTTAGTGCTGGTCGTTGCATTTACATACAAACACGATTACATTCGCTGTCATTCTTACCTGCATAAGTCCAGATTGGAGCAGAGAACAAGATCAGCTGTAATCACCATTATACTACAGGTAAGCCATTTGCCCTAAACTCTGCATTATTCCTGGTTAGGTTCATGAACAATCCAATTCAAAAATACATTGTTTAGTAGTCGTTGCGGAATCATCTTTCCCTCATGTAGATATATGTCTGGGAAATTAAATCTATCAAAGTTACAAATACATTCACAGAATAAAATATTATTCTGGAGTACTATTCTCTCTTTGCGAGAGGATGTCTTATGAATTTTAACAAACTCATTAGCGTATGTGTTTCTTTGGTTCTAGTTATTTTTCAAACGACACGTAGATTGTTTTCTCTTTAGGAAAATCTTTATTTAATTTCAGGTATGATTGCAGGAAAATTGTGTTTTGCTTGCGTTTCAGGTGGTGAAAGAGCGTAGATGTGGGGGAGCACCCTACCTAGTAATTATAAGATTCTTTTGGGCTTGTAAATGTGTACCAGAATAATGTTGGCATTCTTGCGTTACACTGCGTGGAAATATAGCCGTCTCGAAGGAAACCAGATAGCAGTGTTATAAAGACGGTTCATTGTGGAAGTAGTTTCATTGGGGTTTATCGAAAGGGCAATTCAATATGTTGGAATAATTTGAAGATTTAAATGTCAGTGACGTGGAACAATTGCAAGTTGATATTCCCGCGGGAAAGTTACAAAATGCACTCAAAATGTTTGCAGGAAAATTACAAATATTAATCAAAACAGGAGATAAGAATGATAGAAAATAGAGATGAATAATGCAAGAAGTCTGCCACTAAATTAATGGTTGCTATCTTGTTTCACATTTGTGTGATTCATCAAGAGTTTCAAGTGATAGTATTACTCCTAAACGCCATGAAATACTAAACACGACCAAAACACCCAACGCAAATAATTGTTCTTATCTGAAATTATGAATCATTATGCCTTAAATATCCAGATATTTCCCTATGATGCACAGTCTGGTAGGTCCATTTTAGGAAAGTTTTCCATGCTATCATAAAGTCTCGTACAAATTGTATATTAAGACGTCTGTACGGGATTGCTCTTGCGCTTTCTCATTTGCTGCTCACATTGCTCTCCTATACTCTAACATAAATTGAGACAGATTCTTTGGAGTCTTGTCTCGTGTTTTACTAGCGAAAAGAATCGTACGAAGATTCTCTTCGCGATAAAGCATCATCTTGATTGAAATTCATTCGGAAATAGCGTATTCAGATGCACGAAATGTCACACTCGTAATAGTAAGGTATTGGGTCCAGTTTCCTGGCTTATCTAAAATATATGTCGCTAGCATGTGGCACAAAGTTCTTTATTTATAACATGATACAAACTTCTTTAAATTTCGCACTTTCAAACTGTTGGCCTTGGTCTGACAACGGAACGCCATATCTACCAATATAACAGTCGAGAAACACTCTTTCAACCTTGGTAGCTTTAATATTATAGAATGGCACCGCCTGAGTACACATAGTAAAATGATCTCCGATCACAAGAATTTATACGTTCCCCACATATGTCTTTGAAAGAATTCCTAATATATCAAACGCTACGAGCTCTCCCTACTTCACCCGACGTTATGTTTTGAAACGTTGTTTTGCGCTTGTGGTTGGAGTTCTGGTATTGAAAGCAAACGAAACATGTCCAAAATACTATCGAATACCATTTCTCTTGCCAGGCCAGTTATTACATCGGGATATTTTACAAATGATTTTGCTGACTCCCAAAACTTCAGTACATTGGGTACAGTATTTGCACAAGTTGCATGACAAGTGACAAACTATCGGCATCGCGAGTCCCTGTGCGCTGCTCTATCACTAAGTCATATAGTGATATCTGCTTGATGAAGCTGACCAAATGTCCATTGGGCTCTTCAGTGTTCATGAGCCACTGGATATAACTGTTATCATTTTGAATTTCGAAATATCGAATACAATGTACGACGGCCAACAGTTTACGACAAGTGACACAATCTAAACATCCCTTCTTGTCCTGACAAAGTCTAGCGTAAACTACCAAACATTCTCTTCTTTAGTTGCGTGTTAGAAAGAATCCGTTCTGTTGCTTCACCACTCGTATCTGTATCTAATATAGGGACACTTCATGTCGGGTACACCCAGCATTTGTGTTGAGTCAAGCCATTTACGCAACTGTTCTAAAACCGACTGATGCCCACCTGTGTAGCGGTAATCAGCGTTATATCTCCAAAACTGATGGATATGAGCCGATATTTCAGCAAAGTGAAATACGAACAGCCGATAATATCTATACAACCCGCAGTTTTGTTGTGGACACTTTCGTTTCAACATGAACCTTTTTCAGGATCGGTGGCAATTTCTGCAGATACTATTGTATCACCAAGATGCCGTACATCACGCTAACAAAAATCTCATACTCTGAAGACACGTAAAGGCCTGTGCAAGTTTAACTTGGTACTGACGACAGCTGCTCGATATGGTGTCAAATGGTTGCTTTATCTCTCGAATATCTGTCATAAATGTGAAAGTAGACTCATTTAAATACTTGATGGAGCACATGACATTTTACAGCGATAATGCTTCACTAGCTTGAGCCCACCAAGCACAAGCCTGCACACACACACACACACACACACACACACACACACACACATATATATATATCCGTCTATCGTTTTAACAATTTCTCCAGCAACAAGCATTTATTTTCATAACGAAACAGTGCCTGAGGCTCTAGTAAACACCTAACAGACAGCCTCCCACATTTAATATTCGTCATCCTTCCTTGAGTATTAATTTACTTATCTCCCGCGACCATGATGTTTTCAGCCAAACAAAACACGACGACAGAAAAAAGATTGCGCAAAAATATACCCCAGTTTCTACATCCACAGTATGCATATATGAAAAATCTAACTATAGAATTCATCTAGGTCTAATGTTAGCTACAACAATAACATGTCTTCCCGAGCAATCAAAAAATGCTGCTTGAACCTGAATTTCAGTTTTGCCATTTGAAACACCGATGACTTGGCTATTAACGATGATGGGGTTTGGATTTCGTCGACCACGTGCTTCATATTGCCGATTGCTGACTACAGAGAAGAGCATAACTTACTGTATCCCATCAACTTTATTACTCCCGTGCTTCAGAAACGACTATAATGATGCGGATTGTAGCATGCTCCTTCAAATCGAGGCATGAAGAAAACTGCAAAGAAAGCTTCTAATTTAGTTTCCATGGAAGCTTTTCATTTCTGAAAGTCGGCTCTACTAGGATGGACTTAAAGTGCTGTCAAGATTTGTAAGTTGTCCTTCCTTAATCATTCGACCTAGCGCAACCCCTTATCTGTTTCGTTCAAACTGCTGAATACTGCACATTATGCAAAATTGGATCAAATAATCGATAAATGGCTGTGAACTATCATATGTATCTGCCATATTAATCTCTTTACCTTTTTATATTGCATTAACTTCTTCAGTCAAATGCTAATTTGGCGTTTTTCTGGTCTTTGACTCCGGTGGCATTCTCTAAGGAACATGCTTAATTGTTTTAATTTCTCGGTGATGATGTTGTCCATAGTTTTGACACGGCCATCGGTCTGCGAACTAATTACCTTCCTAGAAGCTTCCCTTATGTTTATAATACGACACACTTCGATTCTGTTTTTTATTTGGTCGGGAAATAAATGATATTCTCTATTCAATTTTGCCACAAATGCTAGATATTCATATTATGTACACACTTATATTGACATTATTTTGTAAGAAACGATATTGTTTTGAGCTAACGCGAAACAAATTCCGTGTTGGTGATAAGCTAAACAATCTTCGTAGGACGTTCCTTTTTTAATCAAACACAATAAACGATGTATCATGATTTTAGAAATAGAATAAATTCATTTTTAAGAAAAGTTTGTAAATTTTAGTTCACCATGTGGAGAGTATAGATTTCAATCACGTCTTTTCTAACTTTGCAATTCAACAAGAATTAATTTTAACATGCCCACGTTTAATAAGCAGAGCTGCCCTCTATTTAAAGTATTATTAACTATTCCGCCCCAAGTTATACCATATCAGTAGCAGCTTTGAATCGTGAAGAAATCCATTAGCTTACGTTGAAAGGAAAATTGAAATAAGAAAAAAGATAAATATCGCAAAGAGGCCTAACTTTCAAGAAAGCTTTTAGCTTAAATATTACACAAAGCTAAAATGACTCCTATCGCTACGACAAGAAAATCGTTATTTTCGCACTCCAGATGCCTCATACCAAACACCTGTGAGTATAACATGATTTTCGTATTTTCTCATAGTTCTAACGACACCGGGATAACAGTCGATGTCAACCAATATATTCTTAAATGCGCAAATACTACAGAAATATTTCTCCACTCTGTCCATAGTTTTCGAGAAATATTGTTAATTTTAATATTTTCGCAAACTTGAAAATAACCTTCACAATTGTCATTGTAAGGCTGAAAATTGCGAAGTTAAAACACATGGAATGATACATTATGTATTTATTGTACTTCACCTATTTCCATGCATCGGTATCATGATTCAGACAACAAACGAGCCATCGTCGTTGCTGTGGTTCAGTGTTAAGACTGTATGTTTAAATGTGTTGAAGATTATATAAGACACATCATAGCTCTGTTGTCAGGTACAGGACCCAATTATATTGAAACGCTGTTATTGTTCTATGCAGGCTTTAATTTGAAACTCTGGCGTTGTTGAAGTGTCTAAACTTAATAAAATTGTTCGACAAGTATGCCGCGCCGAGACTAGTCGCTAGATATCACTTTTATCTGGCATGGCTTTATTCCATTCATCTGTATCCTGGTATCGGCACATTATCGTGGATTGTCTGGATGATGTTGTTGATACCCGCCTCGTTATTTGAAACTTTGCAGATAACATTCGTTCCTAAAGCTTGCATAAGATAGTTCTTGTGGACTGTTAATATGTTACCGGTGACTACACTTCATTTTACCTTAAACCTCCTTACTATCTATGGTTAAGGGAACTCGCAAATTAAATTATGTTGGAAAAATCCGTACAGGTAATCATCTAGCTCCACAATGAAAGCCCTTATTCAATATAACCTACTTGCGGTATATAAAACGATCGTATCAAAGATGTCTATCAATATTTGCTACAAATAATAATTCTCGTGCAGGATGTGACCTTTGGGTAATTTGTACTGACATACGATAACAAGTCTCTCCTGGAATCGTGCAATTCGTATAAAACATTACTCGATATACCAATATTAGACACATCGGCCGAGAGTCGCATCATTCAGCTAGCTCTGGAATATCTTGCTTTTGTTGTTGCTCTATCCAGCGACCGGACAAACACGTTGACTAAGCGGGTTGATCAAATATAAGGAAAGTACTCAACCGCATATGTCATTTCAATTCTGTATGACAGGCAATTTGTACTAATGCTATTACAATTGTATTTCATTATATTTTATACGGTTGATACACTAAACAGTTGTGCAGATGAAACTTCTAAATTGACGAAAAGACATACCTTTTATGAACGAAAAGGTACAACCAAACTGAACATACGGCTCCAATATATTAAACCCCAAATCAAATCTAATTTGGTCTATGCAGACGTTCAAACGTAAATGAAAGGACTGAATGTAAAACAAGACGTGCAATGAGCTACAATTTTATGAACGTAAAAGTTCAATACCTAAAATATAAAGTTTAGTATATAAACAGAAAACAAACAAGTCACTGAAAATGACAAAGAACCTTCCGACCATCTCTACAACTACGACTGAAAGCAAAGGTATGAAAATTTGAATAATTTCCATAATTATCATAAAATTTGCGACAGTCATTTTGAACCTATATTATAATTTTTGACGCATATATATGATTTACATCTGAACATTTCCACCTCCCTTTACTTCTTCGTGTTCATCATCATCTTTTTGTCACCATTGTTGTTATTGTTGTCAGCGTTGTGTCCATATAATGACTATAGTGACATCCCCTCATTGTACGTAACACTGTCTATTTTGTCATGCCCATCTTTAAACCCGCGTGAATGAACTGTACAGGTTGTTAAACTTGCGTGTGTAAATATCCACGTATGCAAATATGCACACTGTTAACATTTTTGTAAGGAGTTAAAGGTGAAATAAAGATATGATCTTGCCTTTTGCGTCAATACTTTCAGCTGTTTAAAACAGCATTGTTTTCCGCGTAACAGATAAATACTAGATGTTCTTATTAGCATTTGCATTGCTCAATCTATCTCGAAAGGCATGTCAATTTCGAAAATGCGTCAAAAAACGTGTTATCCTAAACAGTATTATAATTTATGCTAAACAACCTAGTTTAGGGCAAATTCAAAGCACTCAGTGTCACGTACAATATGAAATGTTTTCAGGGTGAATTCAGTGTTCCCTGCCACACAAAGTGGCAAAATAAATGTATGCCATGCAACTAATGAATTACCTATTTGTTAATGGTTTCAGCCTGCACTAATGAATTATTTCACTAAATATATATTTTCCAATTGACTTTGGTCTGAACTATTGCACAAATTTACCATTGTTATAGATTCTAATGTAGGTACTGATACAGGTTTTTCTTTTTGTGAATTAAAGATTTTAAGATAAATTCTGCTCTGAACCATTCAAAAAATTGTATCATTGCTTTACATTAAAATGTACTTGCAGACTATTTACCTTTGCATTAGAAATGTTTGCCAAAACTGTTTCAACATATACTGAACGGAGGCTAAAAAAGAAATTGAAAATGCGGTAACTCATTTGAAATCTAACTTAAATGAACAAATACAACAGTACAAAATTGAATTTGGTAGTAAGTATTGCAGATCCTACATAATACCCCAATGGGAACAAATCTATAGAGATGTAGGCAGTTTGCTAATATGTTCCATATTAAAATAGAGTATGTTGTTTTGTTTTATAAAAAGAAACTAGTAATATATTCTTCTAGGAGTGCCGCAGATTCGATGCTCTCTTTTTGAGCAATACTTAAAGCATGTCTTTAACAGTGTAATTGAAGGGTGTTATCTGAATATATTATGGACTTTTGTTCATCAATCTATGGTAAATACGATAATGCATATGAGATGCATCGTAATTTGATTTGTTATGTGGAATCGTAAGAAAAATGTTTTAAAGAAAAACTAAACAAGAACCAGACTATGTTAAATGATCATTACTTAACATCTGTGTCAATTTATAACAAGTCTCTGAAACAACTTAAGCAACCTATATCAGTCATTTTTCAGATTACATTACTTGAACATAATAAAGCATGCCATACATGTATATACAAAATGAAGCCTGACATCAAAATAGGCACACACATCTAGAAATGCTGGAAATGCAGTGAGCTTTATATCTGCTTTTATGTTAAATTTAAAAACGTCTATGTCTTTCAAGTAAAAGTACGAGATGTATTAAAATCTGACAGGAATTGTGTCAGCCAAGGACGCAATACAGCAATGGCTGGATACACGTTTTGGTCAGATTTTAATATAGTTTTCAAAGCATTCGATGAAAGTCGTGTGTGAATTTGCACCTGTTGATTATCTGTATGTTTCAAATTGTGAACATCTGAGTTGTTTGATCACAATATGCCTCCAATCAGAACCTTCAAAAGCGTCCAAATAACCATAGCACGAAGGTCAGAACAACCTAGTTGTAGTATGTGACATATTAGTCATATGCATTTGACATTGTAGTATGTGACATATTAGTCATATGCATTTGACATTGTAGTATGTGACATATTAGTCATAAGCATTTGACATGCATATTAAGTGATGATGGTTCCACGGTGTTATAATTTGTGCTTTGAAATAAAATTCTATAGTGTTCAATATCTGACAAAAGTGGTCGGAGTGACCCAAATGTAATGTGTAAAATGTCTGAATTTTGAGCTGAATTCGTCCTGTAATTCTTACCCTACCTTTTATGGGTAATGTTCAAATGCGTTACATTGGTATGAAATATTGTGATTTTATGATGCTTTTAATGTCAATAAATCTAATAACTGAAAGAAATAAATCCTAAAATGTAGGTTATCTAAACCCATAGTTGGTTTGAAATACGCCCATCCCAAGTTGCACTCTTAGCAGAAGGTTGATATAAATTCTGTTAGGTGTTAGCACTATGACATAAATACAAGTGTTTATCATGTATTAGCAGGTATGGAAGGTAATGCATGATACTCTGAATTGTGTATGCAACATATATTTGTCGCAATATGCACATGCTGTGAAAGTTTAATGTACATGTTTTAATATATAATTTATACATGTAACGTCCGAGACAGGAGGAAATAATAGAATGTTTAAGCAATTTTCATTTTCCATAAATCATGAAAATGCGGTAAATAATGTGGCTTTGATAAGCAGCACACATCTTTAATTGAACCTGTAGTGTATTTTTGGTGGCAATAGGTGAAAAGGTAATGCAAGTAAGACCCAAACAAATTGTTCTCGAACGTTTGAATAAATCCTGGTGCAGAATATATCCCATATATTGCCCGCTAAATGAGATGACGGTATTATAATGACAGTCAGTAAAACAATAATGCATGATATTTTGTGTCGTATCTAACTTGATCTCTCATGTGGTTGGAGCACTCATCACATTCTTATCATAACAAATGTTCATATGAAATTTCTCTGTAGGTTTGTAAAACAATATCGACAGTGGTATCATTTATCTACATGGGAATTCTGGTCAAGATACTCACTGGGTTGCATATGATTTTGATACAAGTAGCGTTTTCTATTTTGATTCGTATGGATTGACGCCACCGAAATAATATTTAAAATATATGAGTGGATCTGCTAGTAGAGTGTGAAGCACTCCATCGATCTGGTATTCAACGTTACCAACACAGACAATAACAGATCCACCTATGTGTGGTCGATGCCATATCGAGGTCATCAGAACTATCGCATAAAGTCCTACACAAATATATGCCATATCGAGGTCATCAGAACTATCGCATAAAGTCCTACACAAATATATGCCATATCGAGGTCATCAGAACTATCGCATAAAGTCCTACACAAATATATCAGCATACGTTTAAGGCAACTATAAGCTTATAATGATAGATATTTATGGTAGATCTCCCACCAGAGTTACGAAAGCTTGTCGTTGATTTGTCAACAGTTGCGACTTAAAGTGAGCTTTCATGCTGATCTTATGATCCTCGCTGAGGTTGACAACGATGACGTTGTTGGTTATCAAGATGAGTATGGACTGCTAAAGACAGGCACTATTTGGTGGATTGATTTTGTCCCACGAGTTTTAGGTGTTACCATCAATAATATCCAAGTATTTACTAAGTCATGTAAAATCAGAATCTCAAGCATGTCAATCGCAACTATCAGAAATGAGAATATTACACATTTTGCTAAAACCGGTGATACCATGGCCGGTGAACTTAACATGAACAGATAAAAAATCATCTCAATGCTAGATCCAACATCAGACAATGACACCGCAACAACTATAACCATTTTGATACAAATACCATGTTTGCTGACGAATGACTTGCATGAGAAAGTAAGTATGAATAATATGTGCATATATTAGATCTAAATATTGGACAAATTAAAAAAAATGCGCACAAACCTAATAATGTAACATAATGTGAATACAAGTAAATGACCTTACACAGTACAAGGATAAAGGTGAATGATGCACAGCAGTTTCACACGACAAAACGAATGATGTGTTTTACGCAAATCGTAAACATGAATTTCACTCAAAAAGTGAAAAATTAGGTACTTTACTCCCATGGTAAAATGATAAAACGATGGTACAGATATCCTACCAAATATCATTAAAGTCCAAAATCACTGGGTACACTAAAGCTCAAAATTAGTCCACAGCTAAATAATTACCCGTATGGCGTTACACACTCCGTCACAAGCACACATGGCTACCAATCACACTGGTCAATCAAGCAGTATTCTAGGTATTCACCGACCACCATTCAATTCCTTGCTGAATCAAGCAATCATCGCCCACCAATTGCCATACAAAGCATTAAACAGGTACAGATGTGAAGAGAGCTCTGCCTGATAAGAATCCTAAGGTACAAAACGTTTCTTAATAAAAATGCAAAATATATTTTAAAAAACGTGGTAGTACGATAGTTATAACTTATGCACAATAAATTAATTTAACAAAACTCACATACCTCTGCCGCTGAAGCTTTTCTAGTCCTTAAGTAGACAGCACACGGACCAGACGTTTCGTAATGTGAAGATTTAGTCATACTTAAAACGTGCGTTAGTAGTATTCAGTTTTTAAAATCACTTCGCACGATCGCAGGATGAACGGAACTTACAATATATACATATATCACCCTCGAATTCCGTTGTACAGAAGAAACCCGAAATCCGAGTACACATATTTAAGAGATTTATACAATTCCGTTATAATCACGCAGGGAAACAGAGGAGCACTCTTGACATTTCCATTCTACCCTTTCAAACATATACAAATATATGTCTGTAGCAACTCTAGTTTCCATATATTAATCAGAGAGTGTTAATCAGAGAGTGTAACAATCATCACATCATATTAAAATGTGCCTTAGCCGTCATATAGCTCTCGGATATTACAATATAAATGTCGATTATTAAATGGAGATATGGATTTATATACATATAATGCGTGTTGCATATATTACTTAATTGACAGAATCTCATAGAGAAGTTAGAACTATATCAAAAGTTAAGTGCACAGGGGCGTCCACAACATTATGCGGGGGGGGGGGGGGGGGGGGGGAGGGAGAGAGCGGAGCAAACGTAGTTGTCAGATGCTAAGTTTTAAGGATGTTGGCCGCACAATATTTGGAGATGAAAAAAGGCGAAGGGAATCCATCTCCCCGTTCCCATACAGAGGCGTAGCCAGAGTGTTTGGAGCTGGAGACAATATTCATTTTTACGCTTACCCCCTCTCAACTCTGAAACCCATTAGTTGCAGCAAAAATTCCACATACAGCCTACTCCAAAGCCCATTTGAGCGCCCCCCACTAGTCTGGCGCCCGGAGACATCTGTTCCCCGCTGCCCCCTCACCCCCCCCCCCCCCCAGCTACGCACATGTTCCCATATGTGCAGCGCCATGTAAGTGCAATATCCGAAGAATAAAGGGTGTATTCAATTGCATTAACTAAGGTGTAATGGTTTATTTTGGAGAAATACTTAACGATTAAAGGTTATAATGCTGTGTTTCAAAATATATAGTTTATCATGGATAATGTCTGTATTTTAAACTATTTACGACGGCTTGCCTTCTTCTCATTGGTAAAAATGAACCATTTCTTTCCACCTATGTTTCACTATTTATTTACTTTTTCAGGATGAATTCATCGTTTGAAGAAAATACTGACCATATATATGACGACGTGAATGAGAAGGAAAAGCATGAGGGAGATACAGTGACAGAAGAGAAGAAAGCTGTCTTATATGGAGTTGAAGATACACCTGCCCCTCATCTTTGCTTTTTGTTTGCAGTTCAGGTGCGAGAGAGAGAGAGAGAGAGAGAGAGAGAGAGAGAGAGAGAGAGAGAGAGAGATTGTATCGGTGAAATCGATAAATAAAACTTCCACTCCTATATATAGCATGACTAAAAAAATTATCAAACGTTCCTCGCACGATTATTACCATTTTACATGGACGTATTCATTTAAAACAATTTATGAAAATAAAAATTAAGACTTGATGCAGGAAAGCTTGGGTGTTGTGCAGAGACGACTGAATGAGAAGTATCTCCAATTGCATTAATTGATTAATAACATGTATAATTAAATATTTGAAAGTGTTTACAGTATTACCTAATAATCACATATATGAATGACATCGTAATCCATTTGATAGGTGATTTTAAATGTGTCAAACAGGGCTTTAAGAGGAAATCAAGAGCTACCAAACACGATATAAATATGCGCAATATAAACTTCTTTTTTCTAATAATTTTTGTTATTAGAGAATACCGCATTTTCTGCTTTCTATACAGTTTTATCATTATCATAAATTTCATCATCATCATTAACATCTTCATTGTTATCTTGCTTGTTTCTTATTTTTGCAGCAAGCCATCATGTGCATTGGTAGTGTGTTGTCGATACCCTTCATTGTGACGTCACTGGTATGCGCTAAAGGACAGGAGGACGTCATTTCTGAACTCCTTAGTATAACACTGTTTATGTGTGGTCTGGCAACGTTCCTGCAGTCAACCTTCGGTATCAGGTGAAATACACCTCTGAAAAAGATGAAAATTAATTCCAAGTAAATAAGTAAGGTAGAAAGAGTTAAAAGTTGAAATCCACATCACTCACTCTAACAAAATAATACAAACATAAAACAACAAAACAACAAAAGCATCTCGATCAGTCAAGCACAATATATCCAGGTGATGCGCGCGAGCGTATGTGTGTGTAATTTAATAAAACATGATGACATACAAACCGAAAAACAATACCAAAATGACGAACACTTGCTAGCATATACTGGTGAAGTGAGGAGGAAATTATAAATTATTTAACAACTGGAACCCAAACAAAATTAATGTACCATTAGAGAATATTGTACCAAAAGCAAATCTCTCTATCGGATACATCTAAAAGAAAATACACAAACACACAGCGTTAAGGCGCATGAAAATTATTTTTAAATATAAGAAACTGAATTTCCACAATGTTGTAAATGTGGAAATGACAATAAAATAAAAAGCAAAGGAATTAAAACACGTCTGATATGTGAATTACACGAGACAGGAAATTATATCCAACAATATTACCAATAAGCAAGACAACGGAATGCTTGAAAAACGCGATTATGCGACTTCGATCTATACAATTAACTAGAATGATACTATGTGACACAATAAAATGAAAAGAGGCAACATTAAATTATAAAATTGATTTAAACATCATAACTCCAACCTACTTAAACAGATTCAGACCAGTCTGCAAGAATTTGATGAAAATAATGGAGTCATAAAAAGTACACAGCTATCTATGCAATCAAGTGAAATGTTAGCTTATCAATAAAAAAACACTTTCAAAGAATGTTACTAATCCTTCTAACTACGCATTGTTCTTCCTATGTTCAAATTTATCTATACAGCTTTAGCTTACAAAGATTTACAACAAGAAATACAATACATTCATTAATGGACGTCTTACAAATGATATGACTGCTGTATCTAAATTAGTTCTTTCAATAATATTTTTTAATCTTTATCAATGGCTTCAAAACTTAGTTTTACATAAATCTGAATTGTGCACGGACATTTTACCCATGACTGTATGTTGTAATTTAAGCAAACGGTCATTTAAAAGCATGTAGGAATTTACCTTTGACCTTAGACTGTTCTGGAAGTGACCTTATGACGCATTGCCTGATCATCATTTTGTGTCTTAGATAGTAATAAAATAAAATAATAAAACGATCCCACAAACCTTATTTATTTCTATCTTAAGATCGGTCGTTTTAGTTATTTACTTTCGTTATCAGATATATTTCTTGAGGAATCGCTTAAATTATTTATTTGACTGGATTAAAACTCTTTTAGGATGACATTGAATTAATTCAAAGCAATAATGGATTACATCATTATGATACATCAAGAATTTTGGTGCATCAGCACATTCAAGACAGGAATTCATTCCGAACATTACACTTTTGTACTTGTGATAGAACATTTAGGATTATTTGGGAACTGATTCACAATACTGTGAGTTCCTTTTAAATTTAAGTTTAGATTATTGGAGAATAATATTTTGTTGAATTTTACAAAACGTGCTGGTGTTACTTCCTTCTGGTACTTTTTAAAAAAAGAACTAAGTCGTAACTCTTAGTTATGTCCCTTCAACGGTATTACGTGTAATTTGGGGTTGTGGAGGGGGTGGTGTATCTTTTGAACTATTCAGTCTGTAATTTTCGTTCAACTTCAGATTTCACAGAATCAGTATTTGAGTCGAGAGTTGCTATGCATGACACATACATTATCCTTCCTCTTGAGTCAGGAATTTTGTTTTTTAACACTATCATATATATATATATATATATATATATATATATATATATATATATATATATATATATATACATTTTACAAATAGTTGCTATTGCATGAGTGTCCTCAGTTGCCATTTACTGCAGCATATAGTCAAATTATACAATGTTTTGGGCTGGTTTAGATTGTCTATTCACATGTTTAGTTACTCCGCCGTCCTTTTTTTTGTGGCTTAGCTCTGGTAATCTTTGCCGGTAACGTTGCAGGCAAATTTTCCATAGTGTGTACAATATCCTTTTCAACAGATATAGAAGATTCGTAGCATAGTTTCGGGTTCAAATTCGTGCTACCAGCATATCATTGTCTTGGTCAACGTTAACTTTATTATACGAACCGCTTCAAGTATTTTGATATACTACTCTATATATACTATACTATTTTGTTTCGAAACACAGGGCCATGCAGTAGCTTGCTTAAAACCAGTGACTTCCCAATTACGAACTTGGTCCATATATCTTTTATAATTAAAGATTTTTCTTTACCTACTCTATAGATTTTCAAAGAGTCACTGATGACCTACTTCACTAAAAGCTTGCTGACCTGTGTCCAGTATTGACCGTTTCACGTGTGGTTAAGGAGGATTTTCAACTGTATCACGTTCCTTTTTGCCTTGTTGAAATGTTTTTATCTTTTTGACTGCTAAATTGTCCTGGCAACCAGAGCCACCATCACTTTGTTGAATTTCACGATTTGTTTTGCTTCTCTCGTAGTTTCACGCGTGAGTGAAAGTAGAGGTTTAAATGATTGTTCAAAATCTGTGAGCTCCTCTGTTGCAGTGTGTTACGACTTTAACATATCTTCGACACTTTATTGCTAGCTATTTTGTTTCGAGTCACTGACTGGTGTTCTAGGGGCCCCGAGTGGTCGAGTGGTATAAAGCGCTCTCCATTAAGGATGTAACGGATCATTGTCATCTCATCTCTGTCTAAAATTCGGCCAATGTGGGTATGTGAGAAATCTTGCCAATAGCTTTCGTGTGTCGGTGGTTTTTTCCGGGGGTTTTCCCGGGTTCTTCCTCCACCATTAATACTGGCCGCCATGTATGGCCTATCGTGTGCTGAAAAATTTCGTCAAACCCTACAACAACAACAACTTACTGGTGTTCTACTTCAGTGTCAAAACATGTTTATGTAGAATCGTGTAGCACTACTTTCCTTCTCAATGCATGTAAGGTACTATTTCTGACACAAACAATGCCAGCTTAAATGAATATAAAGATATGCTTATAATAAACGTCTTTCAGTGATTACCATTTAGAACAATTGTACACCTAAATTTCATAATGATTGATATAATACATTTATGTTTCTGTTGTTGTAGATTAGGTATCATACAGGGCGGATCACATACATTTATTGCCCCGATAGTTGCAATGGTGGCCATGGACCGCTGGAAATGCAGAAAAGATGGTCAGTCCTGATGTTCTCGTTGTCACGGCTGTGATTACAGATATGTGCTAACATAGTCTAACCAATTTTCCTCCACGCTAGATCTTTTTCCAGCATTTCTTCTCTTCTTTGCCACCTCTACTCACCCATCCTGCCCTTGTTTCTCCCTATTATGGCATTTATCTAAATCAATTATGTCATTTTCTATTGGGGATAACAGTATTCATATAAATTAAAGTTTAAGCAATGTAAATTTTGAAGAAGGCAGTGCAGATATAATAAAGTAAAACTAATAATTAACACGCATGACTAGTGACAGTATAAGCAACAATGTAAATCGAATGTGATACCGTTGTATGTTTGACATACATAAAGACAATATCAGAGGTCAGCCTGGTGCCAATTTAGGCTCTGCTTTCTTCCTCCCCGTGGAGTTCTTCTTGAATTTCTAGTGCTTCTTATAGCACATCTAAAGCTGATTCCTATATATGCACCATGTGAAATTGTTGTGAAAATCGTACATTGAGATTTTTTCATCTTTACTAATGTTTATTTTGCTTTTTAAACTTGGAGTACAATATTGATATGTATCGGAGATATACGGCATAATTATGTTTTGATTTGATTAAGGCCCCGTTATTTTACTTTCTTACAAATACAGTACTTTATACATCAGACTAAAAGCGCCTAAATAAGAAGTCAGGCTAATGTTTTTGTCCATTTCGAAATTTTTTTTCGAAATTTCACAATTGAGAAAATCATACGGAATAAGATCATTGGTTTGAAAAGTAATGTTATTCTGCCTAAATGTATTATCTTGTTATCTACAATGAGTATTTCTTAGTTTTGATTTGAGATCAAATAATGCAATAAGACGTTTCGTTACAACAGGACCACATTAAAAAAAAAGACCACGTTTGTACTGTTTTCATTTATTTTCAGATCCAGATTTCTGGAAGGAAATTATAAGGGAGGTAGGATGTTTCTTATTAATTTTTTCACAGGCATTGTAATCTTTGTCATCTTTTATTTACTTAAAATATTTATATTAGTAAACCTAAAGATTTGTTTGCGCTTATTTTTCTTACTTTTCGCCTCTGATTCGGCAGCAGATGGAAGTACACGCTTATCTTGGGAAATGTTCTTGACAGTTTCCTTAATTTAGACAAATATACGCGACTGGTGTCACATGACTTATAGGAGAACTTTATAAATTTGTTCATACACATACTTATCGCCCTCTGAAAAATAACTTTTATAGATAATCACTGAGGGAACTTGGATCCAACGAGTAAATGTTTGTAACAAAAGATGCTTTTTTGCATGACGGCGGCTTTCTCATCAGATCGTTCCAACATTGTAAATTCTGGTGCATCACGTCTAGACCGCAGCCTGCACTAGTAACTCATATTTCATGCATAGGCTTTAAGAAGAGTAATGTTACTTGTTAATTACTGTCGTTACACACCGTCTCTGTTATCTGTTATATTGTTAACACGAGAGAGTGTGTATATATATATATATATATATATATATATATATATATATATATATATATATATATATATATATATATATATATATATGCATACAAGTAATATTAACAGCAGTTATTAATTGTGTTTGCAGTATTTGGGTAATGAAAGAAAAACACATTACGGAAAGAAACAAATGAATCGACTTAAACGAAAGTTTAGATAACAATTAGAAGAAAAGAGAATAAATATATTATAGAAGTCGATTCAAAGAATACGGTAAAAGGAGGGATGTTGAAAAGTGATTGTATTTGCGAATTTGAAGTCGACAGATTTCGTAGAAGAAAACACACAGCAATGTGGACAGTTAAGTGATGATTTCCACACCATGCTAAAGGCAGCTTTCAGCAAACTGTGAATTCGATTATGCCGATTGTGTAAGGATGGTAGGTGTGGTCATTGATGGCACGAAAATGCTCAACCTTAGTGTTATCTCCCGGATCGATTGAATAATAAAAATTCAGAACTTATTTAACATAATGAATGGAAATATGAGCATAGATATAGATATACAATTGAGAGAGAGAGAGAGAGAGAGAGAGAGAGAGAGAGAGAGAGAGAGCCGATGTCACAACAATGGTAATGTTATAGTCGTCGATGAAACATGTTTCAAGGAGAAAGCTAAAGCTGCAACATTCAACAATGCAGACACCAAACATGCAGACTTGTTGTGGCAAATGTCAACATGCAGACTTGTTGTGGCAAATGTCAACATGCAGACTTGTTGTGGCAAATGTCAACATGCAGACTTGTTGTGGCAAATGTCAACATGCAGACTTGTTGTGGCAAATGTCAACAGAAAGATAGTTGGTGCTCAGCAAAAAAGAAACTAATCTTTGCAAGAGAAAAACCATTTTCTTAAGTCTGTAGATCAAGACTCAAAGCAGAATTTAGTGTTAGTCAAGCAGAAAGCCAAGATGATAAGAGTTGCATATCTGAGTCATCATATGAAGAATACACAATGGGTCTGCAATCTTAAGAAACATTCAATGCTCCTAGAACAAAGAACTTCAAATAATGGTAGATGTAAGCACACTAAGAATAGAACACTGATTGACACAGGATCAAGCGTTAATGTCATGAATGAACAGACAGTTGCAAAGCCGAAACAAAAGTCTCAACTGCAGAAAACAGATGCAAACGTATTTACCATTGTTTATGGTGACCATATTACATATCGCTGGCAAGTTTCAATATATGATTGAGACTAAAGGTCGGAATTTGATCTCCCCGTTGTATGTAACCAAAGAAAAATAGGGAAATATATTGATCAATAAAGTGAACAATTAATTACAACCAATTTCAAGAATACGTTCTACAGTAACGAAAACGCCTTCAGAACTTGTTAGATGTTCGCAAATATCTTCAAAGGAATCATACTATGTATAAAAATAACACAGACAAACCTCACACCGACAATATTGCAATCTCTTTTACCCAGCCTACTGACGTAAATCAATTTCACAATTGAGATTTTTTTTTAAATCAGAGCTGAATTTTTTTAATAATTTACCTCGACGTAGATAGTTACATGCACCAACTTTATCGATATCTCCAATTCTAGTTCAAAGTAGTTTTCGAGCAAGATAAGACAAATGTAGCAGATTATATTTCACTACATCTCATGGCTGGAACTTCATGCTGTAAACATTCAGAAGATACAATATATTGTGTTCAATGCCGTACCCAAGGCTATGAACATTGAAAAAATTCAGATGACTACCTTCACAGACCGGAACATTCAGCAAGTTAGCAAATCAATCGAGACTGAAAATTGAAAACAATTGTTACACACAAAATGCAACCCTGGAAACATCTTTAAGATCGCTACAGTTACAACTGGTTTTGTTCTAATGTGTGACAGGAAACTAGTAGTCCTAACAGGGTACACACACAATAATAGAGCTAGCACAGTAAGGAGATCCAATTTTGACCAGTTAGCATGGAGGTCAGTGGCTCTCTTCCATATGGATTCTTTATAATGATATTTGCTGACGACTACTTATGGTGTCCAGTTGTTGACATTATTAACAAGACGTTTGCAAAAGAGGTTATCTCGTAAGTTGACATTATAGTGTCAATGATCGGAATGCTAGAATCTTTACAACGGATAATAGATCCGATTCATTTGCTAAGAGTTCGCAAAAATTGCAGAATGCATGGGATTTAAACATAGGAAAAGCACATCATTATGCCTCAAGCATACAGTGATGCTGAAAGGTTTATGAGGACTATCAGCAAAGCAGCTGATATAAAACAAAAGCAATGGAAACAACAAATGCACAACTTTATACTCAATTACAGAGTTACACTGCATGCAACAATTAACAAATCTCCCGCCGAGAAGCTAATGGGACGATGAATGAAAACTAAAGTCTCAAGTCTAGAAATTAAAGCAGAGGACAAGAAATCTGAGACAACTGACACAGAGATAAAGGAAAAGATACGAAGTCAAATTTCAAAGTCGTGCTCCACCCTAAACAATATGAAATTTTCAAAATTAATATTAATAATAACCTCTAGAAGGGAAGTTCATCAAATCACTGGCAATTCGTTATTCGTTAGGGCAGTACAGACTAACCCCCATATTCCATCACCAGACGACTAGAAACATACAATAATACAACAAATCTATTAATAAACGTGGAGATGTATGTCAAACAAAATCCAAAACGTATTTTCGCCTTAAATTCTTTTTGCATATTAAGATAGATATTTTGATCATATATGTAGACACTAACAATCTCATGCGATATATGGGTGAGGAGGGGGTGGGGTGGGGCTGGGAGTTGGACAAAAATTCCGTTTGTATATTTATTTGATGAATGCGTTTTATTCGCCTATTTTACAATATGTACAAGATAAAACTATATAAATATAGCAATATTTGTTACTAAATTAACCATCAAAGATTGAATATCTTTTTATAATGCGGATATTAGGCAGAATCACAATTTGCAATGAACATTTCAAATGCATGGGGAAAAATAAATGACGTTGCAAACATTATTTTTGGAAGATCTCTGGAAACCTCATGATAGCATCAGTCACACAGCTTGTAATCGGCGGGACAGGCATTATGGGATTTTTGTTGAAGTACGTCGGTCCGTTGACAATCGCCCCGACCATCTCTCTCATAGGGCTTTCCCTTACTGGGGTCGCAAGCAGCTTTAACCAGGGCCATTGGGGCATCGCTTTCATGTAAGTTGTTTTATTGTATTATGTATTACATTGTAATTAATCCATTTTATTGGTGTATTACACTGCAAACAGACTATTCCATTCCAAGACAAAGCAGTATTTTATACAGATTGTGTACAAAGTTTAAACGGTTCTAGAGCAGCGTAGGTAGTGCATAAACCAATATTACTTGCAAAAAGCCTAATTTGGTATAGTATGGCGTAGGGTGTTTTAATTGAATTACATGAATCAAACATTGCTAATGTTAAATAATGACGCTGATATTGTTTGTTTCTTTTGTTTGTTTGTTTTTTAGGGTTTAACGCCATTTTTCAGCACACGATAGGCTATAAAATGGCGGATAGTATTATTGGTGGAGGAAGAACCCGGGGAAACGCCCCAGAAAGAACCACCGACCCACGAGAACCTACTGGCAAGCTCGTTGATATTGTAACACTGTACTAATTAAAATATCATTCAGAGGGTGTCTGTAACGTGACCTTGATGTAGGTCTCGAGGTCAGGTCTTGGACCAAATCTAGCTGCACAGACCCTCTGCATTGCTTCAGATAAATACTAAACTTGGACTAAAAATACTGACCATTGATATATATATATAACAAGGTCAACAGAGAAACGCAAGGTAGCACTTTCTTTTTGTTTCTCCACACTTTTCTGATTTGGTTCTATTAAACATATTCTGTTTAATTCAACTTCGTTTCTATTTTGCTTCGTTTTAGTTGTTTCTAGTTTGGTCAGGTCTAGACGTCATTTTTCTGGTCGCTTGTAACGCTTTGTCATTCTTACTTTTTTCCTGATTTCACGCAAGTTTGAACCACTCCAGAAAGGCCATGTTTATATCATTACAATTCAATCAGAGACACGACATATCTTGCATGGCGTATAATTTTTTTTAGGAAATCTCAATATTAAAGGTAAAACTGGTTTGTAACAGGATTGCACAAATAGCAGATGGCCGCATGACGTACCAAATATGTAAGCTCACAATGAACAAAATCCGATGCATTATTGCTAAAATTCTTTGTGAGATAATTGTATCAACATTATCTTGAATTCATTCAACGTTGCCAATGTTTTTTGACCAAAGTAGATAATCTGTGAAATCCATCACCTGTAGGAATCTTGCTGTCCATGTGTTTCCATGTCCTTTCTGTAGATGACATTCAATTCAGCGATCTCTAACATATACTAGTATCGATCTATCTATCTGTCTGTCTGTCTATCTATCTATCTATCTATCTATCTATCTATCTATCTATCTATCTATCTCTGTCTATATATATATATATATATATATATATATATATATATATATATATATATATATATATATATATATATATAGATAGATAGATATATATATATATATATATATATATATATAGAAATGTGTATATTGTTTGTGTTTGAGATTACATCCTTTTTCGTTCATGATATATTTAATACGATACTTTTATTCCTGCTTCTAAACAATTGGGTAAATGCAAAAGTCCCACGTTTGATACCTTGTTAAGTTATTACACTATGCACACAAAAAACAATATAATATCCCCCAAAAGTTGCGAATGGTATTATCTTTTGATAATTACCATATTCCCTTACCTAATGGTAACCTACATAAATATATGCGATGTGCTATTTGATGAGTGGCTTTTATTTCCTACGATCAATCGGAAATGTAAGCATTCTGTGTGTAATGATAAATATGAAAGGTACGGTTGTCATAGGTGGTGCTAGGACAAAATGTCCGCGGACAAAATGGCACGGACAAAATGTCATGTGGACAAAATGTCAGTGGACATAATGACACGGACAAAATGTAATGCGGACAAAATGTCCGCGGTCCAAAAATTTGCGGAAAACAATATAAGATGGAAAAACCAATGAAAAATTCACTACTCTATTTATTCAAATTTAGTTGATAAAAAGCATAGTATTATTAGGTTATTTTAAAAACGCCTCTAAAAATAAATTATCGAGTCTTTTATCAATGAAAATAAATAATGAAGTTAAACAACATTAATGTTTAAAACACGTGCAATGTCTCCTAAATATGTGATTGGATCTCGGTTGTTGTAGTCGGTCACCATAGTGTGCAACGCCTCGTTGACGCGGATGTATGTTTTCTTTTTCTTCCCAGCCGTTGCTCCCAGTTCCAATTGACGACGAAGAAGTTGAGTGCTGTGTTGTTCCTGTTGTAGTTTCCGTGCAAGTTTGGTCGTGGTCGGATGCGCGAAACCGACAATGTTGTTGAATGCATTGTGTCAACCCTCGATTGCGTTGTTGCTGCGAGGCAGGTTGTCGATTACATAATTGAATCTGGATTCAGACCTGCTTTCAATATCAGAATTTCCTGAAGCAGATGTTGATATGCTTCTTCTGTTCTTGAGGATAGTAGTGCATATACTACCGGGAAAACATCGCCATTAATAAAACCATAAATCGTGTAGAGTTGGTCATATCCATTTGGACTCACTCGAAATGTTCCATCTGCAAACCAGTGCTGACATCTGGAAAGGAATTCCAAATCATCCTCAGCTGCGAAGATGATCATGTCGTCTCTCCTAATACGGATGAAAGGTCTGTTGCTCTGCGTTAAAGAATATGTCATGATGTCATCTTGATCGTTTGGTCCCACCTTCTGACGATGTCGTCGTACATCTCGTGCCAATGTTGTTCGTTTTGGAAGTAGATGCGCTTCTGAAACTGGAACATTCATCAATTCATTCTGAACAATTGATCGTGTTGTTTCTTCAGTTGTTTCACCTCTTCTTTTCATGCCGGCTCGTGCTCTTTCGACCTCTACTTGACCATGAGTTACCGTGTGGTTGTGAGTTGCAACTTCATGGACAATTTCATCATCTTTTGTGTGCACTCGCGCTGTGCACTTTCTTTTTCACAGCGCCAAATGCTTCGTAAAAAGTAACCTTGAACGATAAGCTTACGATTTCCTTTCTGTGATGTAATGAATTCTAACATTGTGGTCAGCTTTATTTAATTTATTTATAAATTCTAGTTTCTGGAAGTGTTTATATATAGTGTAACGATATTCATGGGGCAAGCCCAAAATTTGAAATCCAGCTCATGCTCCAATTACAGCTCTAGCAATTAATTTATTAAGGCGACACAAATAGCTGTGTTTTTAATTTGAGGCCAATACGTACTCAACGGGCTGAAACCAAACTTGCTTTGGCACATAACACTGACCGCGCCGCGACGAGATAGATAATTAAAATGAGAGGAAATGACGGCGCTGAGATAAAGTAGCGTAAATAACGATGAAGAAGAAAAAGAGACAAAACTAATATTGGTTTCATTAATACTGTTTTCAATGGTTCCCCTTGATTATTCACGGAAGAATGTTTATTCCGGAATTTTTTTCTCCGTGCCATTATGTCCACTGACATTTGTCCACATGACCTTTTGTCCCTGCTATTTTGTCTGTGCCATTTTGTCCGTGCTATTATGTCCGTGACATTTTGTCCGCGGACATTTTGTCCACATGACATTTTGTCCGTGCCATTTTGTCCGGGACATTTTGTCCGCGGACATTTTGTCCGGCCACCATTAAAACAGCAAACTTGTTAATATCAAGAATCTGAAATATGATTTCTCAACAATATTCCGTTACTGCAAGCATAAGTGTGTATGCAGACGTCATAGCCAACCCATTCGTGCTGATGTTATCCTGGATAAGATCGCTATGGAAGACCCCAAAAAGATATGACACGAAGCAGACCTTGTTTTAATACGACTGTGTTTCACGCTCTCATGAACACGTGATACGGTTTGACTGATCACGTCGAATTAATTTTCATGAAGATGGATATAATGTTGCCATAGCGCCATCAGCCTAAATCGTACATATACCCTCGGAAATTATGAGACATGACTGGAATGAAACGGTGATATTTTAAATGGAGGTTACATTGGAAGTGAGCAGTAGCACGCAAAAAAAGCTGACGCTTTTATTATGCATTTAGAAATACTCTTCACAGATGTGACAGCGATAGGGGCATGACAAGTGCTTGTTTGCAGAACAATATGGTTTTTTTCTAATAGCCCGTGAGATATTTTTTATCCACCTTGATTACCGATTGGCCAGAGGAGGTTCCTACGCCCATCCAGTATGACTACTGTAGGACAATGTTTTCATAATGATTTCTTTGGTGTACAAAATCCGTCCATTCGAGATTTACTTGAGGCTGCACGATAGTACATCCATGGACGATTCCATTACGGAGTACGAATATGTCAAATATCAGGGTACCACCATGACTAAACTCAACGCAAGCTCGCACAGAAAAATAGAAAGGTTTTACAAGGATGTTCCTTCCTGGAAATGTGAGGGAAGATCCAGCCTACTGTATAAGGAGTCGATTATGCTCCAATCATGATGCAGAACAATGGTTGGTCGTTATTTAAATCAGTACAATATCAGATGAACAATCAGACTGTAGAAAAAAATCAAAGGGTATTTACCACAAGCTTGTCAGAAATTTATAAAGTTATATTAGGTGTTTAAGCATATGTTGGATGGGACTTCCAGATCATGCAGAAAGGTTTAAACCTAGCTCTGGTAAAAGGTGCAAGCAGCGTCCTATATAATTAGTTATGAGGCGCTCAGCTCTCAAATGATGGCAACGCCGCCGTCGGAATCCACGAATTAAAGATTTCAGGAGAACCAAACCGTTCGACGATTTGTGTGCCTTTCGTTGAGATGATAAGTTCGATTCTGAAAATGTCGTGGCTGGTTTTCTGCAATACCTGCTCGTCAAAGACGAATGTAATTCTCAGCTCTTTCGTTGCCATGCAGGCCAGTTTCATTTTATCCCTACCAATAGATTGAAGAGTTCTTCACTATTATGAACTTGCATACTTAAGCTTACAAGGTGAAAAGGCCCCCCCCCCCCATCTCTCTCAACGTCCGTCTATCTGTCTTTCTCTCTTTATCTTCCCCTCTCTATCTATGTTGTTGTTCTGGACTTAGTGCCATTTTTCAGCACATAATAGGCGGCTAGCGAATCAGGTGAATGGAAAGTCCCGGAAAGCATCGGAAAGAGCCACCTACCCACGGTACGATCCTGTCCAAGGTTCGATAGTCGATTTGGATACAACGTTACATTGATTAGATGTGAGATTTCATTGATCTGCAAAGGCAAACTCGTTGGACTACTCGTTTCCCGACGTTCTCTGTGTAATATCAGACAATAAATTTTATGATAATTATATATATATATATATATATATATATATATATATATATATATATATATATATATATATATATATATATATATATATATATATATATATATATATATATATATAAA
This sequence comes from Unio delphinus, assembly GCA_029339505.1. Classification (NCBI taxonomy): domain Eukaryota; kingdom Metazoa; phylum Mollusca; class Bivalvia; order Unionida; family Unionidae; genus Unio; species Unio delphinus. Next base: position 1,418,722 of record JAQISU010000360.1, read on the forward strand.
TATATATAAATATAAAATTTATGTTTTCAGGACTATTGGTCTAATAGCAATATTATCGTTGTACTTAGGAACGATAAATGTTCCCATTTGTGCATGGAAAAGAGGTAAAGGATGCTACATGATGAAATATCCGATCTTCCAACTTCTTCCGGTAAGCATATATCATTACCTTAAACGTTCAGAATTGGTGGAAGATTCGAGACCTATCTGAAACAGAATTGGATTAGATTCTCACGTTGCATAATAATTAATAATATGTCATTGCCATGGAAAAAATATTGTATATTTTATCGGGACAAAATATCAGGCAAATTCACCTAAGAAAGCCACTGATGTCTTCCAATAATCATGAAATATCTTTAAAACGTGATATGCTAAGAGCGCAATCACATGTGTCAGTTTAATTGAGTTTATTACTTTTAATCTTTGTAGGTTATTCTCAGCATTGGTATTACGTGGTTGTTATGTTATATCCTGACTGTTACTGATGTGTTCCCATCGAACCCATACCATATCAACTACGTGGCGAGAACGGATGCCCGCAATAATGTTCTAAAGAATGCTCCATGGTTCCGATGGCCCGTCCCTTGTGAGTAGCTGAGTGTTTTCGAACATAGCACATTAACAGTCTGCTAACGTTGGCAGAGAATCGCATAATATGTCGTGGGTATATGACACCGTGCTAGAGGCGTTCTGTGTTTATATTGCCAGTGATGGAGAGACACCTTGATCTGTGATTATAATGCTAACGTTAAATATTGTGAATGTTTTTTGCCAACTTTGTGCGAAACTTTATCAAGTTTAATATTCTCAATCAATAAAATAATTCACGTAACACTCCAAGAAATTAGATTATTAGAAACTATACTGTAATCAGAGTGCTTGATTGAATGGTAATAAAAGTAATACATTTTTAGTTATTATTATTTCTTTGATGATTTATTTATTTTATTGTATTTAATTCATTAGTGATTGGAGTAGTTTGTTATTGTATAATGTAATAATATTTGTTTTCATTCATTTAGGATTTTGATATTAATATATATTTGAGAATTCGTATTAAAAAACTGTGAACGAAAACCTAACGATATGGTTTTACTCAGTCATGAACGGGATCTTTGAGAATTCGTACAATATTTTGTCATTAGACCTATCAAACTCTTTTTTAGTACTTAAGTATTGCTGTTCTTGAAAATTAAATCAGCCGGGATAGAATCTTTACATTGAACATTCCACACATCGGTTTATGTAAAATGTCACTTGACATCGTATATGACATCAAACAACACTCGGCTCACTTGTTATCTACCGACCTTGAATAAAATAGTTTAGAACAAGTATCAGTCAACGTGTTGAGCTAATGTTTTCTTGACCAATCATCATAAAATGGTTATGTCAGATTAACTTTATTTTAAACAAATGCACACCACTGGGCTACAATTAGCCAGCCACGATAGCCCAACATAAGGCTAATGATGAAATGACGTTGGTTTAACGTCAATAAGCCAAAGTGTGCTGCCATTGGAGACGGCGTAGGTACACCGTTCGCTCAATCTATGTACATTATTTAACTGTCACATTCATTATAATCAATCGCTCTAGATCGAATAACATACATGTATATGACGTGCTCTCACATTTTTATCTTGTTTTTCAATTTATGGGCATATATTTCAAGTAGCGTATGAATAGTTATGAGTTTTGATTTCAGACATTATCAGTCATACAATGTAACTGAGGAGTTTACAAATACATGAGTCTCTTTATCTGACGCAAGATATTTTGCATCCCGTTAACAAATATGGGCAAGTGTCCAATCCACAGATTTAAAGTGTGGAAGAGCTTCTGATCCTATGATAGATTTCACATGTGAGCATGACCTTTACAAAACGCAACACTAATGCTAATACGGTCGATGCTGTTGATATAGACGTTTAATGCACAAATCAAAGTGTTTTTTCATCTGTGAAAATTACAGTTCCTTTTGGATGGCCTACGGTGAGCGCAGCGGGATATGTTGGGTTCTTAGCAGCAACTTTATCGTCCATAATCGAGTCTATTGGGGACTACTTTGCCGCAGCACGCTTATCATGCGCTCCACCTCCACCAGCGCATGCTTTGAACAGAGGAATTGCTATGGAGGGATTCTGTAGCATATTTTCTGGGATGGTCGGAGCTGCCCATGCAACTACATCATACAGCGGAAATATAGGAGCTATCGGGATTACAAAGGTTATTCTCTTGCGCTATTTTTAATCGATTTCACTCAAAATATGGCGTATATAAGCTTGAACGGACCATCAAATAAATAATTTTATGTTTAAAATTCCATCGTTACAAATGGCCTACTTTGACATATATTTAAGAAGACATGGTCTGTTTTTTAATGTGACCAGGGTAATTTTGGAAAAGAATCTAAAGAAATAAGCCAACTTTTAGACACCACAAATATGATCTGTCCATGTTTCCGGATATGTGTTACTTTTGTTGTGTTCCTCAATGTCTCAGTTGTTATTACAAAGGAAAGCTTGACGTGAATGTACAAGCTGGGAAGGGATAACTAAATTACTAATATATTTATCGCATAATCTTTTATACCAGCAATCCTATTATTTTCCCATTTACTGGCTCTGGTATCAATATGCAGAATCTTGTGAATCAAGTCACATAAACATAAATTATTTGCATGATGATTATACACATAATTTGGTACTGTATATACGAAGATGAATTATGTGTCCTTAGCAAAGAAGGATGGGTTTAATTTGCAAACAAGTTTCTGTTCTGAAAATTTATTATATATGGGAAAACTGAACTGGAACAATTTTAAAAGATGACGTTTGTGAGAAAGTATCATACAGCTCTGTATACCGTATTTCAATGCGAACAGGGAATTGTCTGGTCAGGAGGTATGAATCCTGAAATATTTCGAGGTTTAGGTTTATCAGGGAAGTATTAAAACAGTATCAGAAAACCAAATAAATGTTAAAATAAAAGCGTAACTTGTATAATTGGATGATTCAAAATACCCTATTGAATTCTGAAATACCTGCAATCATCTTCCTGCACAAAATAACAAAAACAAGAAACAAATAGGGTGTAATGAGATTCAGTGTTTTACTAATAGTCGATGGGAAATGAGGGTAAATATTTGTCCATGCCATTTTCATGGGAAATGAGGGTAAATATTTGTCCATGCCATTTGCATGGGAAATAAGGGTAAATATTTCTCCATGCTATTTGCATGTCATTAGAATGGCTATAAATCAGTTTCCCAATGCAAACTATTTACAGGTTGCAAGTAGAAGAGTATTTCAAACGGCAGGTATTATCATGGTCGTCTGTGGGATCATTGGAAAAGTTGGCGCCGTCATCACATTGATTCCAGAGCCAATTATCGGTGGAACACTGACGGTTGTGTTCGGCATGGTATCAGCAGTGGGAATATCCACATTAAAATTCATCGATATGGGGTCTACGCGGAACATGACCATATTCGGAATATCTCTTCTCCTAGGTCTTATGGTGCCACAGTGGATAAATGATCCGAGAAACGCAGGAGCCATACACACAGGCTGGTTGAATACTTTTTATGTTGTATTCCTGTGTGGGAAATGTGTAAATTATGACAAGGAAACAACGATAATAGCTATGACGTTTAAAGGAGAAACAACAGTTACATTACTATAGATTTTGTTATTTCTCGGGAACCTTGATGTCTCTTATGTTGCCTCTTTGCAGTGTATTTTGTCATATGGTGGGTTGGGGGTGGGGGTGCGCGCAAGGTAAACCACATTATATTTAGAACGAATTTCCTTGTTTTTTGGATGAAAATGTTAGGGAGAGGGTGCATACGATAAAACGCATAAAAATGGTATTCCTTAATATCACACATTTTTGTTAATAATTTCAAGAATGAGCCCTCAACACAGAAATAGTCTTGATAGGAAACTGCGTAAGAGACCAACATTTTTAGATTTTCTAGGTGCTGCTGTGTTGAAATTGGTAGGTGGTAGGGAACATCTTAAGCAGAACCAAACCGATTGACTTTGTTAGTTACATGACACACGCTTTCTCAAACAAATCATCTTAATATTGCAGTTATTTTGAGGAGATAGTGATAATATCATGCAAACTTAATCCCAAACGATAACTGAGGTAAAAGCGTAATATAGTGATTTTGTGTCTGATTGTTTTTTTTTAGATATCTGAAGACGCAATGCTGCCAGATTCTTCGTGTTCTAATTGCAAGATCTCTTTGATCAAATATTAAAGTTGTATTTCAGTAATAATCTGTGTATTTAGAACAACAACTAGGATGGGATGAGAGTTTAAGGTACAGATAATACAAAAACTCATTGTGAAAAGTGAATGAATGTGATAAACTTGAACGTTTATACTAAGCGTTGCCACATATGTAAAAGGTTGTGACAGTGCGGGTTCGAAGCTAGATAGTATTCCAGATACCATCCTGTATTCTTTATCTTTTTCAGAAGTATCTTATCCGCATTCGACAGATAATGGTTTAATTGCTATAAGAAAAGATATATTAATTATCTTATGCAAATCGTGAGAGAAAGAAATTACCTCCAGAGTTTCGTTTTAAATTTGTCCAAGTGCTTTTTATAAATCTCATTGATTATATTTGCCTTTGGCAGGAAACGATGAATTAGACCAAGTTATCAACGTGTTACTGGGTACAGCCATGTTTGTCGGGGGATTTATTGGCTGTTTATTAGATAACACTGTACCAGGTATGTACCTCTAAATGCACATTTATTTTATTTTGTTTGTTTAAACCCTGTTTGTGGCTAGTATTGCATTACATCGTACGCATTTAACTTGTACATATATATACACATACATACAATCCACTTTCAATCAATACAACCAGATGAACATTATGATATATTGATATATTCTAATTTTCTGTGCTATATATGGAGTGTAAAATAAATTGGGATGATGTAAAGATGTGAATCTAATGACACTTGGAATGTTCCTCCCCCCAGTTATTTATCACTGTACTTTTAAATATATTCAATTCTTGGGACATCATAATTTAATTATGAAGAAGCAGCCGCATAATTCCATCTTAGCTAGCCAAATTCCGAGGTGTTAACGTATTTACAACTTAGCGCGTAGATCATATATATTTTAGTGTTTCATGTCTGTGAAATTTAATTGAATGCGACGGAAAACCACCGCATTCAATCAGAATAGAGTTGTTCAAATATGAAGTCTATTCCTACATGATCGTCACATGGGGAGCACAGAACCGGAATGAACCCACAAATATTCCACTGCTGGTCCTTGTTTACACAATTATGTCCTTTTCATCGAAACATACACCTGTAGTGGCTTCTCTCTGATGCGTAGTCCTTCGTTCAATTTTAAACTTAAGAAGTATCCTTTTGAAGTCTTCCTTCCGTCATTAGTTGCCGATGTTCAATGGAGATGTGTTATGCGCTATTTGTTATTTGTCATTACATGCTAAGGGAAGCAACTCATTCAATCTAACAAATATTGCTGGTACAATGCATTGAAATGTTTGATCGATCCGCCAAAAGGTATTTAGGTTAACATATCGAAAACTTGGTTGGCACAGATGGTAGAACTCAGCCTATTCTTTCTTTATCACTTGATTAATTCCTATACTTCTTTATCACGTGATTAATTCCTATACAATGAGCGGATTATGCGACAGAGCTATTATATGTTTTATTAATCATACCAATTTTTCAGCCTATCTCCCACAGTTTGTTTGCATGGTAAAACGATTGAGTGGTTATATAGTTTGTCAGACATATCGATATAGAAAACGTTCATCATACATACTGACATTGTTTCTGTACAATATATCGGTGGTGATCAATGTTTTTGTACAATATATCGGTGGTGATCAATGTTTTTGTACAATATGTCGGTGGTGATCAATGTTTTTGTACAATATATGGGTGGTGATCAATGCTTTTGTACAATATATCGGTGGTGATCAATGTTTTTGTACAATATATCGGTGGTGATCAATGTTTTTGTACAATATGTCGGTGGTGATCAATGTTTTTGTACAATATATCGGTGGTGATCAATGTTTTTCTACAATATATCGGTGGTGATCAATGTTTTTGTACAATATATCGGTGGTGATCAATGCTTTTGTACAATATGTCGGTGGTGATTAATGTTTTTGTACAATATATCGGTGGTGATCAATGTTTTTGTACAATATATCGGTGGTAATTAATGTTTTTGTACAATATATCGGTGGTGATCAATGTTTTTGTACAATATATTGGTGGTGATCAATGCTTTTGTACAATATATCGGTGGTGATCAATGTTTCTGTACAATATATCCGTGGTGATCAATGTTTCTGTGCAATATATCGGTGGTAATCAACGTTTTTGCACAATATATCGGTGGTGATCAATGTTTTTGTACAATATATCCGTGGTGATCAATGTTTTTGTAAAATATATCGGTGGTGATCTAGTTTTAGTTTTAGAACGAAACAAATTTATTACCCTGAAGTCAAAGGATGATCTCCATCATAACCTGCATCCGTCAATTAAAATACAGTTCAATTTAAATAAATACATTTACTCTCTGGAAAAAATTTCATTTGGAAATTTATCACGCTCCGTATGCGTACAACATTTTATCACACCGTTTACATTGTACAGTGTAATTTTTATTGTATACCAATACATATTTTTTTAAATTCATTTTCAGTAAATATAGAGCGCTATAAAGATATTTCGTTTCATTAAAGATTAGTGTCTTTCATTTAAAACATGGTGCCATTATATATATATATATATATATATATATATATATATATATATATATATATATATATATATATATATATATATTACTAGTAGGAAAATGAGTGAAAAGTCGAATGAATTGTGTGCAATTCCTTTTTCTCGTTTTTGTTCACACCTTTTCATCAGGTACCATGGAGGAACGTGGTCTCATCAGCTACAGAAAGGATCTCGTGTCTTCCTCCCTACAGTCTTCAAGGATGTCTCTAAAGATATACGAGTTGCCATTCATAACTAGATATTTAAGAAAGATAAATTGCATGTCATATTTTCCTCTTTCGCCAACTTTTAACAAGGACATTAACTTGAACTGTTGCCAGGTATCTGCAAAACGTGAAGTTTCAAGATACACTTTTGACAATGATGTGCGTATTGAGAGCAAATCTGAACTTAGCAATGTTGCATCAACGCAGTTATAAATGTATAGAGGTTTTGTCACTGTTTGCAAATTTTATTTCCTACATTCACATGCCATTTTTTGTATTGTTTGCTATGAACCAATATTGTATCTTTAATATGAACTTATAATTATGATGACCTTTATTTTTAAACGATATGTAACCTGCACCAAGACCACAAATCCGGTACTCATGTAGATTTTCTTTTTCTGATGGTCTCTATTGGTGACACATATTCACAGGTAGGGTTCTTTTCGGCGAGATATGCTAATTTTAGCATATAAAGTTTATATGCACTTTCCCACATGTATCGCAAGAAACTCGCACTTACAAAGAGCCGAAAAATCAAGATGAACTGATGGATGGACGGGTAGATAGATGGATGGATGCATGTATTGATGGATGGTTGCATGCTTCCGTAGTAAGTATGAGACTAAATGCTTTCCTCTCCTTATTTATTTTACTGTTTTTTTCTGATCGTATGTGTAGATTGTTAGGATAGTGTCTATGGCATATATATTTTACCCTTCTTTTCTGATAGTATGTGTAGACTTTAAGGATAGTGTTACAGGGTTACTGTATAATACAGGTATATCTGGATATTATATTTGAGCTATTTCATCTCCGTCATAAACGCTACCCCATTATTTGATAGTTGTTGTAGATTCTTAGATGAACATATCACCGCTTAGCAGCCTTTGAACTTAGTCACTCGGGCTCCACATTAGTTTGAAATTCTTGTTTTGATCAACTTAAAACTAAAATTTTAGTCATTTTTTGAATAAATGCGCATTAAAAAAATACTTTCAGTGAGTGGATTTTGTTTTGTTGTTGATCCATCTGAATTCTGGCTTTCTCCCAATGATTAACTTGGTTTATTGGGTTAATTCAGTGCAGGAAGGAGAATGTGATTTCAGTTGGAATTGCCATTACAATTACAGGATAATTTCGGTAGGTGTCAGGTTTTCCATGACATGGGTCATGCTATTCACATTGCAGACTAAAGTACATGTTGATGATATTCAAGATGCATAAATGTAAGTATATTTATTCCAGATAAAGAAGTCATATATTTACCCTGTCAGTAGTAGCGGCTCCGAGTGGCGAGTGGTCTAAAGCGCTCTCCGTTACGTTCACTGCCATCTCACCTCTGCCTGCCTGGGTTCGCGTCTCATATTAGGCTAATGCGGGTGTGTAAGAGAGCTTGCCAGTAGCTTCTCGCGGGTCGGTGGTTCTTTCCGGGGGTTTTCCCGGGTTCTTCCTCCACCATTAATACTGGCCGCCATGTATAGTCGATTCTGTGCTGAAAATGGCGTTAAACCCTACAACAACAACAACTATGTCACTTGACTGCTCGCTCAGTCGGTTCTACAGCGTTGACCTGTATCATATAGTGTATGTCGTCTATTGCTATCTACTATTGTATCAAAATAGTTAAACAGGGAACATTGCAAAGCAGCTGTTGTGTGACAGACCTTTTAGAGACCAAAAAAACCACCACCACCACCACCCCAAAAGCCCAAAAAAAAAAACCCTTCCTTTTCATTATATTCTCGACGTTAGGGTTTTGACAGACTTTTAAAATGGTAAAACTTTGATAAATATGCGATACATCTTGGCATCATTGTGATTTTCTATGCTTTTGTTTGGCTTTCCACCAGACTCACTAATCATAAATAAATATATAAAGCCGCTAAGAAGAAGGTCACAAACATGGTCCATTGAGCCAAATTATCACACTACTGTACAAAGATCATGGACAGTTCCAGCTGCAAAGAGCTCTTCAAGATTAATAAACTATGCCAAGGAACAAATGTACTGCACTTCCAACTACCTACTCTCCAGTCCAACTTTGTAATCTTGAGAGGAGCATTTAGACTTTTTATTTAATTATTAATACCAGATTTTTAGAACATCATAATTGCTTTAAGAAACAACAACCAAGGATTAAAACACTACAGTATATATGCCTGGTAACCGACATTAACAAATAGGCCTAATGCCACTGGCTATTGCAACTATGTATCATTGATATTATAAACACGTTAAATAGAGCGCATGGAAAGTGTAAACATAACGTTACGACGAACCAGATATGAAGGTTACATGGTACAAATTCAGCATTGATGTTTTCGTCCAGCGCAATAATTTTCTCTCTCACTCCACATTTGTACTAATTTTTTCATGTACGTACGAGAAGGGAATGGAAGAAAAAAAAATCATTCCTATGAAATTGTGTACCATTTTAATATTATTTAGAAAAAAGGGACTATTACTACTTTCTATCTTTATTTTCCTGTCATTTATGATTAATGAAGGAATTAGAAACTCATATTTGATCTATAGACCTGCGGTTGAATGTTTTTATTGTCGTATTATTGCGCCATGGGCGGATCACATTTGTTATAACAATAGTATTGTTACATCACTTTGCTTTATACTGGTACATATTATGCCATGTTGTTTTTAATCTATGTGTGTGTGTGTGTGTGTGTGCGTGCGCGCACGTGCGTGTGAGTGCGTGTGTGTGTGCATTATCCTATTCGATATGAAGAAGAAAAAGGAAAAAGTTTACAAAAAAGAGATACAATACAATATATGTCTTTATGGAAATGTTGCTGTTTTGTATTGAAATTGTACTTCACAGCAATTATGTAAGTCACCAACTCTTGCTGTTCCTTTGTTACTGAATCCACAAAGAGCTGGTCTTTTTTTGCCAAGAACACATGCACACTGCAGATACCATCGTGTATGCTTTATACATGGGTCGCCCAAATAAAGTGGCCACCCTGTGAAAGATTGGATTCTCTTGTCCAGCAAAAGATCTTATACTCGCACGTATGATCGAAAATTCTTGTTCTGGTTTGAGTCATTCATCAATAAACATTGAAGTTGTATCACCATCAAAAATGTTCAGTTATAATTCCAAAATCAAACCGGGTTATCTTGTTATATCAGCCACTTTATTTTTTTTAAATTTTTTTAATTTTTTATTTTTTTTTCTGTAAAAAAAATGAAAAAAATTAAAAATATTCTCTCCAGTCCAACTTTGTAATTTTGAGAGGAGCATTTAGACTTTTTATTTAATTATTAATACCCGATTTTATAATACCCTAATACCTGATGAAAAAAAATCTATACATTATTCTTTCTCATTTTAATTAATGATCTAATACAACTACATAATTGGTCCAAGCATTGTTTGAATCTGGATCCAAACAATGGCAAAATGTTTCATGAAAAAAACGTAACAAATATTCATGAACTTGTTTTTGAAAATATTGATCTTGGTTATGTGGATTCCCATTGGCTAATAGGTTTATTACTTTCATTAAATACTGATCTTAGTAATGTGGATTCCCATTGGCTAATAGGAATATTACTTTCATTAAATATTGATCTTAGTAATGTAGATTCCCATTGACTAATAGGATTATTACTTTCATTAAATATTGATCTTAGTAATGTGGATTCCCATTGGCTAATAGGTTTATTACTTCCCTTAAATATGAAATGGCCTTGCTACATTGATGAAATTTTAATAACAACGTCTCGAATAGTCAATCTCCGAAATCTCAAATATAGACGTAGCAGGCAAATGTTATAAAAAATGTATATAACTTATATCAGGCCTATCGTGATGCAAGTGTAAAGAGTGATATATTTTATATCAGGCCTATCGTGATGCAAGTGTAAAGAGTTATATAACTTAAATCAGGCCTATCGTGATGCAAGTGTAAAGAGTGATTTAACTTATATCAGGCCTATCGTGATGCAAGTGTATACAGTGATTTAACTTATATCAGTCCTATCGTGATGCAAGTGTAAAGAGTTATATAACTTATAGCATGCCTATCGGGATGCAAGTGTAAAGAGTTATATAACTAATATCAGGCCTATCGTGATGCAAGTGTAAAGATTTATATAACTTATATCAGGCCTATCGTGATGCAAGTGTAAAGAGTTATATAACTTATATCAGTCCTATCGTGATGCAAGTGTAAAGAGTTATATAATTTATATCAGGCCTATCGTGATGCAAGTGTAAAGAGTTATATAACTTATAGCATGCCTATCGGGATGCAAGTGTAAACAATGATTTAACTTATATTAGGCCTATCGTGATGCAGGTGTAAAGAGTGATATAACTTATATCAGGCCTATCGTGATGCAAGTGTAAAGAGTTATATAACTTATATCAGGCCTATCGTGATGCAAGTGTAAAGAGTTGTATAACTTATATCAGTCCTATCGTGATGCAAGTGTAAAGAGTTATATAACTAATATCAGTCGTATCGTGATGCAAGTGTAAACTGTGATTTAACTTATATCAGGCCTATCGTGATGCAAGTGTAAAGAGTTATATAACTTATATCAGTCGTATCGTGATGCAAGTGTAAACAGTGATATAACTTATATCAGGCCTATCGTGATGCAAGTGTAAAGAGTTATATAACTTATATCAGGCCTATCGTGATGCAAGTGTAAAGAGTTTTATAATTTATATCAGGCCTATCGTGATGCAAGTGTAAAGAGTTATATAACTTATATCAGGCCTATCGTGATGCAAGTGTAAAGAGTTGTATAACTTATATCAGTCCTATCGTGATGCAAGTGTAAAGAGTTATATAACTTATAACAGGCCTATCGTGATGTAAGTGTAAAGAGTTATATAACTAATATCAGGCCTATCGTGATGCAAGTGTAAAGAGTTATATAACTTATATCAGGCCTATCGTGATGCAAGTGTAAAGAGTTATATAACTTATATCAGGCCTATCGTGATGCAAGTGTAAAAAGTTATATAACTTATATCAGGCCTATCGTGATGGAAGTGTAAACAGTTATATAACTTATATCAGGCCTATCGTGATGCAAGTGTAAACAGTGATTTAACTTATATCAGGCCTATCGTGATGCAGGTGTAAAGAGTGATATAACTTATATCAGGCCTATCGTGATGCAAGTGTAAAGAGTTATATAACTTATATCAGGCCTATCGTGATGGAAGTGTAAACAGTTATATAACTTATATCAGGCCTATCGTGATGCAAGTGTAAACAGTGATTTAACTTATATCAGGCCTATCGTGATGCAGGTGTAAAGAGTGATATAACTTATATCAGGCCTATCGTGATGCAAGTGTAAAGAGTTATATAACTTATATCAGGCCTATCGTGATGCAAGTGTAAACAGTGATTTAACTTATATCAGGCCTATCGTGATGCAGGTGTAAAGAGTTATATAACTTATATCAGTCCTATCGTGATGCAAGTGTAAAGAGTTATATAACTTATATCAGGCCTATCGTGATGCTAGTGTAAACAATGATGTATGTTCATTGACCGATTCACAAAAATTGGAACAAACTACAGCTTGAAGCAGAAAAAAATATGTACAGGACTTCCAAATTACACTAGTAGGCAAGCTCTGTTTGGAAAAAGGTCGGAAAGTCTGCAGTCTAGAAGAAAGAGATAAAAGTTATGGGCACACTGCAACATTAAAACTAGCCAAACTAAGGACTATCTCATTAAATGCCCCTCCCCCTCCCACGCCCATTATCCGAACCAACAAATTATTACCTTAGTCGTTCCAATAATATGGTAATTTGCAACTTCAGGCTAAATTCTACCAACTCATTTTTTTTGTGAAAGAATTCAACTATAGCCTGTTAGAACAATATCGAATATTGAGTATCCTACTCAATGCAGCATGTTCTACAAAGCTTTGAAAACAGTGGTTATTTTCAAATATCGTATCCAGCATGCCTTGTGTATTTGTTTATTAATACAACCATATCCAAACTAAATTATGAGATAATTTAAGTTCATTAAAAGCTGATCTGAGTGTGTTTACATTGTTGACACCTCTTTTTGTTTCTGCAGAAGGGATTGAAACCACCATGCATATTGTCGCCTTCTGTCCCAAGTATATTAGACAACGAAATTAGCTGATAAGAAAATTACCCCCAGTGCCATATGCAACAGATAATTTAGATTTACTGCTATGAGAATGGGCGTTCCAAATTAAAAATATAGTATATTACAACATATATTCAAATATATCACCGATACAGGACGATTTTAATAACGCTCCCTTCTCTCTCAATAAAGTGTTTTAACTAATCAAAGCATGGGCTAATGTTTTCAATAACGAAAAAACTCTGGAGGTTGTTTTAAATAGGTGATAAGTATATATGTCCCGTCGTGTTCTTTTTTTCATGATGAGAGAGAAAAATGTTCTTTTTTATACACTTCTTTTGTTGTAAAAGTTAAAACCTGATTAAAATAAAGTCTTCTTTTGTTATCACATGACGGATACTGTAAGCATTAGACCGTTGGATAATAATTTCTTTATTTGTTGAATGCCTCATTTTCGATTGTCTTTCATTATCAGTACCTTTTTCATGTCGATAAGAATGATTTCTAACTCATTTTATTCTGGATCTGCGTTCTGTTTATACTTCGGTTTTTTTTCTGCTAGGTTTTTTTAAGTATAACGACGCAAAGAGAATTCTTTGTTGCGATCCATATTGATCTCCAAAATATCTCAATGTTCCTTCCATAAAGTCACGGAGGCAGCCAAATGTTAAACACTGCAGCATCACAACTAGCACCAGCAGCAGCGGTAGTAGTAGTTGTAGTGGTAGTGTTACACAAGACTCATCGGATTGATCAAAGTTCTCTTAAACCTATCGGCATAGAATGTATCTGCTCAGTTCCTATATTCAGTGCGCCATGTAATGATGACTATTATTATTATTATTATTATTATTATTATTATTATTATTATTATTATTATTATTGATGCTGTATTTAAAGTTGTGCTAATTGGTTTTACTGGCAGTAGTTCTCAAACATTTTTCATTTTATGTCAGTCTTAATACTTCTTTGTGTCGGTAAAGATATATATCTTTTCAACACTAAGTCAACTGCCAAATGACACAGTGTTACTAATTAAATAATTCGCGTTATTTGTAACATGTCGGAAATGCAATAATTTAAATTCGATTCAGGCAGAAAAAAATGAATCAACATAGCACATTTTCATAAAGTGGTTATTAAAAATGCATTACAGAAGTTTGTAGATTTGGAAAATGATTGGTATGTCTCCTTTACGTTGGTTTTAATATGTAGAATGCAATTAAACTAGTATAATTTTCACCCACCCACTTTGCGAAAATCTTTTCGATTACAATTGTGAAAAGAAATGAATAATATCAATAAAATTAGAGACAACTAACACTGATCGGTTAACAAAAAGAGACGAAGAAGACGATAACGAGATGAAGAAAATGAGATGGTAAATCCATTCTCGTAAGAATGTGACCATGAACTATGTGTAAGCGTATTTACAGTATTGACAGTTTCCCCGTACTTTCAGTACATTAAACTTGAAACAGCTTTTGGAATAGATGTGAATAAACGAGAACATGAACTCACACGAGCACTGAGTACGGACGAAGAACCTTAGAGTGTTAAATATAAACGATAACTAAAAGAGACAGGAACAGGAGTGTCGTTTCCCGAAATAGCTTATGGAATTCTAGAGTCACGGCGCACAAACGTCCTAAAAATAGCCACAAAAAACCCAACCAACCCAACCAACCGGCTATAAATAAATGGCGTGACATAGGAGCTTTTACTGAGCTTTTATTCAAATATAATTTTACTTTGATAATGTTGCTTGTGATTATGAATAAGTAGAAGATATGAAAATATTTTTTGTTTGTATACGTATTTCACTGAGTAATGCAGAAAATTAAATATTTGTAAAGTCTTGGCATCATACAGCAACCATGGTTCCTCCCTTAACGCCCATACCCGTACTATTTTGTACCCTCCCCTTTCCCCCTGCCCCCCCCCCCATCTTTAATCTAAATACCATCAAATGCGAATTAAATCTGGTACTCCAGAAAAGGAATCAAGCATGCTACATTCTAAGCTACCGTATCTCTAATACACACGCAAAAAGCTGTTATGCCTACCTATCATGGAAAAACCTTTTGACTTGATCATAATAAAACAATCTACACAAGTCGATGTCAAATGATTACCTATTGGCATCAGCATTGTTGTTGTCGTCGTCGTTATTATTATTATTATTATTATTATTATTATTATTTTTTCCGCCCCGACTAGGAAGGTTGCGCGTTAGAACCCCGGCGGAGTCATACCAATTACCTATAAAAATGATGCTAACAGCTGCATTGTTTTGCGCTCAGCATTAAGAGGTTATTTTAGGAATTATAGGCCTGAACTTTGGATAATATAAATGGGTGGTATATCATGCTACATGTCTGTTACATGATGCCCATGTGCTAGATCTCACTTTAAACTGCCACACTACATACGTCATCTTGATATGGCTGAAAAAGTTATAGAACTACTTTAAAAATCTATATCACACACTGACACACGCATTATTATTATTATTATTATTATTATTATTATTATTATTATTATTATTTTATTAATCGGCTTATCAACATATTATGCCACTGTTGCAGATATCTTGTGGAGGATCACTTAGTTTGCAATTAAAAAAGAAAATCGTACTAATATATGTAGCCTTGATTTAGTTATCAACAAGTGAAGTCAGCCGTCTGCCCAGATAAAGTGTGTTTAAAACATCCAAGATTTAATTTATTTATAGCTACTTTTGGTCTAATCGAAATAGTCTTAATCGAAAGACAAAATGTATTGGCCATTCTTCTTATATTGGCTATTTCCTAGCAAAATAATGTAAACTGAGACTTTGGAATGAGATGATGTAGTGGCTCAACCATTGACGAATAATTAAATGTATTTTGCCACGTTGGAATGACGTGAACCATGTAAATGACCAATGTAAAAACTAGCAGAAATAACTCGCGTGCAGTATATGCAGATCATGTTCATTTGTTATCACGTCACAGTCCTATCTCGGCATATTGTTTAATGGTTGTAACATTACCCATACCTCACTTTTTCCGAAATAGAATGGCATTTACACCTGATTTGCCTGTCTTATTTCAGATACTTTCCTTTAGATTGAAATGATGCACAATGAAAACTGATTTTTTTTATTGTTCCATTCTGTAAATGAAAAATGAAAGAAAAGATTGAATTTAGAAAGGATAAAAATGAATCATGCAATTTAATTATAAATAATATGTATGATACTGAAAAGTAAATATTATATACACTATTTACAACTATATTGTTAGCAGTGATTGAGTTCCTGTGAATCAATGCGAGAAAAATAAATTAAAACAGTACTCTTCAGAACCATTGCTCCATGTCGTCGTTATATTCAATCAAACATATTAGGGCAATATTTTTCTGGTGTAAACTTCGCACAAACCATTCTATAACAATAATTCGATGTTATATGTGGTGGTACATTTTTTGATCAACCATTTCATTGTTGGGGGTGAGCATGTATTTGGGCTATGGGAATGATGTCAGCTGAATTTTTCTTTTTTGAAAAACTACTTCTGCCCAAAATTGTTCTGCTTTTCAGAAGCATGTGATGTAATATTTTGTATTATATTAGTTGTAAAGATTATCTTGATTTAAAAGTAACAAAGAATTCTGATTCGAAAGAATATCATAATGTACCCCTCTCCGGTCCCATAGTCCATTAGAGTTGACTGGTGTGAAGATTCGTACTTTCAAAACATTTTTCTTCAAAAGAAAAAATAATGCCAGATTTTGTCCAGCAGCGAAATTGTGTCAAAAAGCAGTCAAATGTCTTTTTTAATAAGATCAATTATTTCAAGCTTGTTAAAATGTCTTGCCTTCAAGTCAAGCGCCGGGTGGCCGAGTGGTATATATCTGAAGGGGCTCGCCTTTACAGATAACGTACACATCTCACCTCTTTCCTCGTGTACGCTCGAGTCTCAGCTCGACCAACGTGGGTATGTGAGCTTGCCAGTCTCTTCCTCTTGATCGGTGTTTATTCTTGGGATCATTCTTCACATGTATAGCCTATCTTGTTATGAAACATGATGCTAAACCCCACAAAACCAAACAACACCCTTCCAGGTCTGCATCATACATGGTTCAAAATCTGTGGGAATTTTATTTATCACAGTACTGTATCAATGACTTGTTAATGTAGAGACAAAGAATATGATCACATGACCAGTCGAAAAGGATCTGCTACAGTATTTATATTTTCTGGTGTGACATCAAGCACAACATAGGGTGGGGACTCCAAAGGCATTGGCAGAAGAAAACAATCTCGGCTCGTTCATCGCCCTCGATTTATCTACAAATGCTTTTTCCTTCGCCCGACGGTACAATATATTCAAATATCCAACTCGTTGAAATCGTGTAATTAGACTACTTACGTTTAACTGAAACAGGACATAAATGTTTAGTTTTGTCAAAGGCTTTGTGAGAAAGGTCGATGAAAATATCGGCAGTCGTTTCCGAAAGTGTTAAAATAATGGCCTTGATGAATTTTAATGGAATAGATACTCAATTGAGGATAGGATTGTGCTGATCTTTTGGATTCGATTGTGCTGATGTTTTGGATTCTTAAAAGCCATGATCGTATACATCACAATGCTGATGCGCTTGTCCGTTCAGGAATTTGTTGGTAAACCTCGTTTAATTTCCACCGACATCTTGAACTTGTGTGGA
The DNA here is from genome assembly GCA_029339505.1 of Unio delphinus. Lineage (NCBI taxonomy): Eukaryota > Metazoa > Mollusca > Bivalvia > Unionida > Unionidae > Unio > Unio delphinus. Next base: position 1,436,581 of record JAQISU010000360.1, read on the forward strand.
AGGAATGATTTCTACCAAAGCGACTTCCCAATATGTTTCGTGACCCGAGTGCATGGGCTGAGGTAATTTAGCCGTTAAACAGCACAAAGTATTTTTGGGATACATCCATTGAGCTGTCTGTCACTCGGTTACATTAAGGAAAATTGATTATTCGTAATTCGATGTTTCCGCTTTGCCAAGAGCCACTCGAAGTTAAAGGAGTTTGCAACAGACGGCTTTATCTACCAATGTTGGGGTGACTGGTGTTAGCCACAAGGTTCCCGTTTTGACTGTAATATTTCAGGCAAGGATTAGGTAGATGGTAACCGATACAACCGCCGATATACACTTGTCCACATTTGTTTGTCTCCTTGTTGCAGACTCGTATTGGCGATGGCGATGACACAGATCAACACAAATGTTTGTCAGAAAAGACGATTTACGTTTGCAGCAAACGTTCTTCACACCACACATCCAGGGATTGCTTAATAGATCTTTAAGAGCAGAACTCTGAGTAGGAGCAGTGGTCGCTGCTGATGCTGTGTTGAACAACCTGTTAGATATTGGTCACATATTTATGCTCGATGACGTGCAAAGCGTCGATGTAAGAATTACAACTCAGATGCTGACATTTCTAAAGTACTTTCAATTTTCTGACTCTAAGTGTGTCTACTTTACCAGTTCTTTGCTCGCAAGAGCTTACAATGTCATTCACGTCGTTGTCATTTGTGGTTACTCGTTGTAACTTGGGCAAGTTAACAGTTTATTTCAACACATTGCCGTTCATGTCCTCCATTGTATAGACAGGAGGATGGCGTCCACGGACTCGTCCAATGACACGAAACAATACGTTGGTCCAGTTCGTTTGACAATGTGAGTTTTGTTTCCAAATGCGCATCCAATCTCCCGTAGTTAATAGGCCGCATTTCTTGCAGGCAGTACAACCACTCAAAATGCGGCCACTTCGTTGCCGGGAGTTTCTTCCGGATGACACGATGGATAATAGTAAGCTTTGGCCAAAATGCGTTTAGAGGGCAATGTACTTGAGGCTGTGTTGATAAGTAAAATACCTCCACTTCCGTTCATTTAATTTGCGTCGGAAAGGTTCCACGATGCTTGTTTTAAGTTTGAGATTCACGGTGTTGAAGTCATTGATGTGTCTTTTCAATTCGTTTTGAAAGACATGGTTTCAGAGGTGCCTTCGTCTGTTTGCCATTGAAAAGGAAGACGATCCCTTTTCTCCAAAACCGGTTTTAACGCTCGCAATACTTGCAGCTCATGTTGGAAGTGAAAGATTCGATGCGAATTCGGAACAGAAGCCGATGAGACCAAATAAATATTTATAGCTGCGATTGTACATGGGCGAATGAGACACATCGGCTAAATCGGCATGCCATTGGTGATCGATGCCATCCACTTTGGGTTATTCTGGAAGTGTAACGTTCATCAAATGGGTTAGTGCTACGTGTACGTGACTCGTGTTTGTAACTACCGTTGTACCTGAGGTAAACATTCATATTTTGAGCTTTAAAAGCTCGATCGAAAGTTTCAGCTCTTCCATAACCCGCAAGATGGACAGGAAAGTAGTAAATACTCACTACATAATTCTTCCTTAGGAATTTGATCAATACGTCACCCATGTGTTTAGCCATGTTTATGTCAGGAAAAAGACGTCTCTATTCTGGTCCTTGATAAAATTAACTATTTATGTGCGCTTTTCTGGTGGTCCAACTGATTTGTCATCAAATAATACATTACGCAGTGGTATCCCCGTTAATAGGGATTTAAACAATGTTATCTAAGTTAACGGTTGAATTTTTAAATTGTTGAGCCAAATGGGTGAAAAGAAGATAACTGTAACTGTACTTGTTGTACGCCAGCCAGCTTTGAAACAATGTTTCTGTTTTCGCTTTCGTTTACACTTTAAGTAACTAAATGTTGAACGCAGTCCCAGTTCATTTAATCTAGAGCACAATGTTGTGTGGAAAGCCAATGAGTGGTCATTTAAAGCCATTATTGAGGGTTCCTCATAGCATAACCGGGCTGACTGGCTATCACGTGATGGCGGTTTATTTTACAAAATAAGGACGTTGTAGCAGTAGAGAAAGACATACATACATACATACATACATACATACATACATACATACATACAATTAGAGGTTCGAATTCACAATAAATTACAGTAAATGTTTTTTTCCAAGAATTTTATTAGATAACTTTTGTATGTCCAGAATGAAAAGGAAAACAATACCTAACTAGTTCACAACCAAAGATTACTTCTAATGAAAATAATATTATCCCATACACATATAATAATTTAGATATGTAATAGTTGTCGAACGATTTCAAAATCAATAGCAAACAATGCAGATTAGATATACATAACAAAATCAAACAAGGTCAATGAGCAATTAAGTAATTCTAACTAATATATAAACTAAATAATTCCGCTGGACTTAAATGATAGACTGATCTAAAGCAATAATGAATTATTTGTTTATCCAATTGAATGTATATACATATGCACTTGACCCGCTATCGCAATGAAATGTGAAGATTTCCAATGGACGAACCTTGTCCGGCTGTAAAAATAATTGGCCTTGATTGGTTTGTTACACCAACATTCTGCCTACAACTTTCTTCAGGAACAAAACGGCACTACGTAAATGTTCTGCTCCACGTAAAGTCATGGACAACAGTTAACACACAATATAAATTAAATATGTATAACACCTCCTTTCATAAAGCAAATATAAGTTTCTCAAATTGAAGGTTTCTTATTACATGTTTTTTCTCAAATACTGATATCATTCTGTTTACAGCTTATAATCGTAGAATAAAGCAAAACACACAACATCGATTTCATATATACATATTTGTTGTTTATATATATATATATATATATATATATATATATATATATATATATATATATATATATATATATATATATATAATGAAATATTATTTGCAGATTTACAATGCTGTATAAGTATATTGCACTTGTGAAGTAAGTGGTTTATCACAGGTGTCTTACGAAGGAAAATTTTAAAATAATAATATTTAATATAATATAATGCAGTACAATAATAACACAATACCATTTGATAGTCAGAATATGACTAATACTGTTTTACATGTGATTACTTATTTGACAAGTTTCAGTGAGTCAGATTTGATTATTTGAAACGCATAAGAACACTATGCAATGAAAATACAAGCACCATGTTCGTTATTTCAGTTGTACACAGTGCTAGTATTAGTCAGAGAGGAATTGTGATTTGCAATATTAATGACTGTGGAAACAAGTTTGCATCTTTATACCATAACATTTGAACAAATGCAATTTTTTTCAACAGAAACTTAATGTTCTGCAGATTACAACATTCCACCTCACTGCCAGGACCAAATGACCCCCATCCCTCATGTGATAATGGCAGTAATAAACTGAAGAAAACACCATTCATTATGCATGTAAAGATGAACAACAAAACTGTAGAAAAACTTATATATATATATATATATATATATATATATATATATATATATATATATATATATATATATATATATATATTGGAATAAAAAGACAAAAACAAAATGAAACTCCACGAGATACACAGTTATTCAATCACAGTCTCTATATAAATGATCTGGGAAAGGTCCATACAGTTTAAGGTGCAACGAGAGGAAAATGTAAATGATACAAAGACAGAACAAGATACACGATTTATAGTCCTGACCAAAACTTATAAATCACAAAATAGAAAAACGTTTTTAATTGCTTTTTCCACTTAACCCCCTTCTTTCTACGTTGATTAACTGTACATTAACATACACTTTTTCTGAATATTAGACCACTGATATCAGCTATCGATTTATTGCATGACCAAAATGAAATCTGGTCCATGAACACTATTGTCGCAACATCTCCCTATGACTAGCTTCAACATGAGAACAACTGTGGTTAATGAGGCGTCTGTAAAGATATAAATGTTACAGGCGACAACTGTTCAGTTATTGGCTGATTATGGCATTTACATGTTCAATTAAGTGGAACAGGTGAGTCTAAATTTAATAATTTGTGAACATGCCCTCTTGATCTCATTCTGGACGCTTCCAGAATGGGATCTAGATTACCTACTTATTTCGACTCCATAGGTTAAAAGGAGCTTTGTACGCGCTATATAGCATATTTTCTTCTTTTGCCCTCTCCCCTCTGGCTGTAATTCTCTGCAAATTCGATAATGTAACTGTTCACTACTAGTGGGCAATCACATTTGTCTGCAGTTTATATAAATCTTGACTATGCGATAGTTGATTGACAGATGTCATTCTGGACCCGTGGCTCAGTTCACTTATAGGTCTTGATGGATGCCAGGATTTTCTTTAGGCAGACACAACAGTCGATCTGAGTTGGAGCGCATGTTTCGCACGTTGCGAGGTGTCCACAAGGAAGAAAAACAATAACTGCATCTCTTTGCTGGCAAACTTTACATCTGGAGCTGTTTCTAAGTCTAGAATTTTCTTCTATTAAAGAATGTGGGTCTAGAACAAGGAAAGAGAAAGACGTTGCTGTACAAAAATATTGATCTAAATTTCATCGAAAAACATTCTGCACATTCATAAGGCACTAAATATTATATTCCTACAAGTATTTTGTATAGGCTGAAAATGTATCTGTGACACAAATCAGTAATTGTAAAATAAACAATTATAGGCAAAGAAAACGGATTTTTGAGTGCAACCGTCATTTCAATAATATTTTGACATACTTCATTTACTATGATATGTATTACGGATACAGTAAATCCGAGAACCATTTTACCCTACATTCTGATAAGAACAATACAGCCATGGCCGCTACACCCAATGCAAATGTATACTTATCGCATTTAAAATATCTTCTGACCCAAAGAAGTCTTGTCTGTCTATAAGAGCTACATGAATCTTATAAATCATAAATGGTATATTTTCGATTTTTATACACTCTTTTGTTTGATAAAAGCAGTTCATAAGAAACTGACGTAAGCGCAAACTGAGGTGACAAGCCAACAAGCCTACCCAAAAAATTAAAATACATACGAAAACACGTTTTTATTTCCTGCATTGCGTAGTTTTCCCCAGGAATTTATGTAAATGTGACATTCTTGTAGCCAATTAGTATATCTCAAACAGATGAACGAATTGGCTTTCAACTTTGCCTATGCCATGCTGTATGGATTTAGAAGTTCAGCCATCTCATTTGTCACATGATCGAAAATTATATTACTACAATATTATTTTGAATAATAATTACCAACGAGAGAGAGAGAGAGAGAGAGAGAGAGAGAGAGAGAGAGAGAGAGAGAGAGAGAGAGATTGCATATGGACAGAAGTGGAAGATATGTTTTAATAATATTCCCGGTTCTCCACTTAAGTTAACAATCACGAGGCGACATCGTAAACATATACATGTTAGAAAATTAGCATATATGTTCTATTACTAAATTAAATTACAAAACTGCTGCCTAGTTTTAGTTTCAATTAATCTAAAAAGTCGTGAGTCAGTCTTAGATGTGCCGACAATTTGCCGGCTGTAGGACGTCAACGTAGTGGATTATAAATTTTATATTTCTAGGCTGCAATCTAATGGATGAAGCATGAAATAAGACGGCTTTAAGAAATTCAGAAAGCATGTACTAGGTTCAACAAGATCTGTTTTAGAGACATGATTAGGTCTGATCGTGTGTTTGATTGTCAGGCTCAATATTAAAGCATCTACCAAAACGAGTTGTATTAAAGAAATGGCAGATGTACCAAAATGAGACATCAACTGTATTAAAGAAATGGTCTACATAGAAAATCGAGGCATGGACTGTATTAAAGAAATGGTCTACATAGAAAATCGAGGCATCGACTGTATTAAAGAAATGGTCTACATAGAAAATCGAGGCATCGAATGAATTATAGAAATGGTCTACATAGAAAATCGAGGCATGGACTGTATTAAAGAAATGGTCTACATAGAAAATCGAGTCATCGACTGTATTAAAGAAATGGTCTACATAGAAAATGGAGGCATGGACTCAATTAAATAAATGGTCTAGATACAAATGGGGACATCAACTGTATAAATAAATGATATACGTATCAAATGGAGGCATCGACTGTATAAAGAAATGATATACGTATCAAATGGGAGGCATCCACTGTATTAATGAAATGATAACGTACCAAATGGAGTCATCGACTGTATAAAGAAATGATATACGTACTAAATGGAAGGATTGACTTTTGTAAAGAAATGGTATACGTACCAAATGGAGGCATCGACGACGCTTCTGGAACATTTAAAGCTTCGCGTTGGGAATAGTGTTCCTTTGATTTTCCGTTTAAATGTCCATGCGTGTTTCCAGAAACGGGATACGCAATGCTGACAGGGCCGGAAAGTCTCGCATCAACGTTTCGATAGACCGGTCGACTTTGGTTCGAGTGTCCGCTTGTGGCATTAATAATTTGATTTGCATTTTCATTTGAAGAGGCTTGCTTGCCTGGGGAGCCTATATTCGGATTGACTGAATCTTGTGCACCTCTGGGTCCTGAGCTAGCTGACTGGTTGAGAGAAGCAGACTTGCTGGGAGATGTATCTGTTACATTCTGGCTAGATTGTTGTGCAAGCTGGAAATAAGTTACATATCTGAATATCTGCGAATAATCGATGACTTAAAGCAATATTTATAAAGCCTTCACAACAACTGAATTCAAATAATTGCAATTGTTGTACTGATACCTTTACAGCGAATAGTAGACTAAAGCCAAAATTAGTATGCAAAAGATAACATTTCGAAATTACAAAATACTTTCCTCGTCCTACGATCTTTATTTGTTAACAAAGTAAGTTAAGTAGCTCACCAACTCCTTTTGTTTCATAGCTACAGCGTCCACAAAGCGCTGGCCCTTTTTGACAAGAACGTATGCACACTGCGGATACCATCGTGTATGCTCTATCCATGGATTGTCCCCTGGTTCAAAGTTTCTTAGACCTCCGCCGCATTGGAAGCAGCGAACATAATCTTGTATACCTGTGGAAGAAACAGATGAGATTATTTTATTGCGTCAGCCCATACTCGGTATTTTACATCGATTGCAGAAAAAGATGTACTAGCCCAAACGATATACTTTGAAGTTAGGAAAACAAAGAGAATCCGGTGGAAGCTATCAACCTTGAATAGCTACACACATTTCGGAGCCAGGAAACCACAGCGGTCTGAAAAGGTCGAAACGCAAACATTTTACTGCTCCTTTACAAGGGTCATATACACAACCTATGATTTTAATGCTGTAAAAAGGTAAAGATCATTTAATGTTGTATTATATCATTGTTTAGAGCAGGAATATTGGTTTCTTGATTTATTTCTTATCAAGGAATTAATATGAAACGTATGGATTGGCAAGTTAGAATCCAGAAATTCAGGTACATTAATAATTAGATGTAACTCTTATATTAACCGCTATTCAGTGTAATCAGGTCCATCGGATTGACAACATCATAGTTATTCATTTGAATGAGAAATAATTCGGATAAACAGAAATAATTAACTAGGAACCTTGATCTCTGATATTTTACCCATGAAAACTTTGGGATCCATTTTATAAGGTATCGAATATGAAATGTCTGGGTAATGTTCGAACAGAGATATTTTTTTTTATCTCAAATGATCTAGACTTGTGATATTTAAGCTTAAATTATAAAAACGTCGTCCCTATTATGTAGCCGCAGCAGAACGATTTTAAAAGAATCTAGTAGGAGAAATCAGTGTGTGTGTGTGTGTGTGTGCGTGTGTGTGTGTGTGTTACACTACTCATCCATTCAAATAAAAACCTCATCACTGACACCTTCGATTCCAAGGACATCATCTCCGTTATATTTTGCCAAGTAACGAAGGTACATCTACCAAGCTAAATTTATATTGTTTCCGTAGTATCCATTTAGATTGAATATTAAGATGATATCTACATTAAAAAGCTTTATTTTGCATTACGAACATTTCGTTAACTTAGGAATTTGGAAAATGAAGATAACATAGGAAAAAGTATTTTAATTTCCCTGTGTGCCAATTGGTAGACACTAAAGCTGAGTATTGTAGTATGATAATTGAAACAATCGGCGTTGTTCTCATTTAAAAGGTTTGGTGTCTGATTGCTATAAGACATGATTTAAATTAAATTTCACACATCGGACGCATGTACAAAATTGTTACATATTAGTAAACCTACCCACGTAGAAGAATCCCGCTTCTGCCATCTGCTGTGGCGTCTGATCCAAATGAAGAGGCCACCCTGCGAAAGACTGGATTCTTTTTTCCAGCATTTGATAATTTGAATGCTTAGGATACTCCGTGGTTCTAAGGTGTCCTCCAGATATGCTAGTGGACTGGTTACCTGGAACATTACCTTCCCGTGAGTCCCGTGAAGGTAGGAAGAAGTTTCCAGGATTTCTATACTCAGTGTTATACACGTCATCAGTGGGTTGTTGGGCTATTGACTGCAAATAAAGTGAATTTTCCAGATAAAATGTTGTCTATATATCAATTCATATATATTAGGTATCAACCTGGAAAACCCAAGTACAATGAATATATTAAAAGTAAATGAATTTAGCCAATTTGAATACTGAAAAAGAAAAGGAAAAGGTAGAACGAAATATTTGTTTGTTATACTATGAAGCCAAAGGATCTTTACACAGACTGACACCATATTGAAATAATAAATAAAGAGTAATCTTTTAGGACAAGTAGATCAAAATTATTTTTACTACTTTAATTGTATTTTGGAGGCCTTTTAGAACAGGCCATTACGTATTAAATGTGATTTCTCCAATATTTGTTTTAGCGATATATTTTAACTAAATCTTTTTTTTAGTTTAGAACGATAAGCGTAAAACATTATCTCACCCATAGAGCACATTCCCGCGCGGAGACCGGCACTCCTTGAGTTTCTGGTCTTGAGCTTGGTGCTTTTCTATTATCATCGATATGCGCAGGTAATGCTGTACCGTTTTGCATACTTTGATTGTTATCTGAATATTGTCTGCCGGCTTTATTTTGTTGTATAGTGAGATGATTTCTGTCGCTGCTTTCTTTTTTGTCTATTCTTGGAGATGACTGTGGAGTTGGTTCAGTCGTTTTTAATGACTCTTCGCCATTTTCGACGTCATAATCTGTAACTAATGCTGGAAAGGCTTGGGCTGACGCAGGATTAATTAATTCAGTTGATGGTGTATGTTGTGCTTGCATCGGATGACGAGAAATTTCATTTACACGACTAGTATTTTGCTCATCCTGTTGGTGTATGGGAATATTCTCTGGACAATGTGCCTCACCCCTAAGAAATGGACAGTTCGGCGATATACGACGATGCACTTCATACGGATCATCCCCTCTAGACCAGTGATCATGTGTGACTTTGCAGCAGAAACACCTCGCTTGTGTTCCTAAGCCAGTCGAGTAGAAGCCAGCATTTGCAAGACGTGTTGTGCTCATACCAATCGAGCGTGGGAAAGAGTGGAAGCTCGCATACCTAATCCATTCGTAAGCCATCATTTCTTCCCTGGTTGAAGTACCTTCTGTGACCCTAATAAAATAGGTCTTTAAAGAAGCCGGCAAGACAATATATTCCACAGGACATACGAATCTAATTGCTGAATCGTGAACCAAAGGGAGTATAATTATTGGAACTGTTTTCTCACTTCCTTCATTTAGTGGAATATCGAATATTTTGGCTCTCGATGCATATAGACCGTGATTGCATCTGTTACAGTCAGAAGTATTGTCATCGCTGTCACCTGCACACTTAACCTTTAAATGAAATTCACAAAGAGGAGAAGAACTTTTATCGTTGATAGATTGCTCGACTGAATGGTATGATTCATATCCAAGAGAAGAATCATTTGTGTTTGATTTTCGCCTCCGGCATAACATCCACTTGGTCTCTTTTTTTAAATTTCTGCACAAGGTCACGTTTTTATATGACCAAAGATGTACGTCTTGGGTATTTAATAAAGTTGCGACTTTTTCTTCTGGTGTCGAGACTATATGTGTACCATCATAAGATAGGTTTTCATTTTTACCATTGATGGATTCGTCTTCCAATATTATCCCTGATGCGCAATGTACCGCTGATGCATTATATCCAAACAAAGATGCTGAGCTGCAATCAACACTGATAGTCTTTATGCTATCACCTAAACCAGAATCCAGTTTTGTTTCTAAACTCGTGTCTTCGTCTTTGGTTTCTCCTCGACATTCGTCAGCACTAAAGTCATCTTGCTTATCTAACCCTTTCAGAAAATTATACTGTTCATTTAAGCCCTGTCTGGGTTCATCAAAACGGATATTGAACTCGATTAGATCATCTGTTTCCTCTGAACGTTGTATACAACCAGGTGACAATTGTTTGTCTCTAAATTCCTGCGCATTTACATTCTCGATCGATGCTAAATTTAAAGAAATTATTCCATCAAATTCATCCTCGTCAAAATCACTTAAATCCAAACTGGTATTAAATATGCTGAAATCGTTTGCTTCCCATGCAATGTTTGTGCTTTTCACCTCTTGCAAAGGTACACCGTCGTTCCGATCTAAATCTGTAATTACACCACGGAAGTCTTGCTCTTCAAAAGTACTAATGTTATTATCTGTAAAATCATGCAAATTTTCCTTCGATACAGATGACGCAGTGGTCACTGAGGACACATCAACAACGAGTGGATGATCTGATTCTTTTCCTGGGGATAAAGTTTCGCCATTTTCATGGACGACTGAGCTCAGTCTGTGGGAGACTTCTAGTACATCTCCGACAATTATTCTTTCTATAGCATCGGAGAAGTTTTCATCTCTTGTATTTTTTGCTCTTTCTTCATGCACTATGCTGGTTGATTGATTCAAATGTTTGGCATCCTCTTTGGTCACTTCGCTTCTAGGTTTGTCTGTTTTACTGTAGTGTAACCAATATGCTCCTAAAGAGAGCAGTAACATGTTTAACCAATATTTGCTATGAAAGATCAGCGATGTTTTGAGTTGCTTTGAAACATCCAATACGTCCGACTGATGTATTCTGCCAAACAAGTGGCATTTGATTGATGAATGCTTCTGTGTCTCTCTGCACATTCTAAAAAAACAAACAAGATAGTAAAACGACTTTTTAAAAAGCACATTGTATGTGATTTTATATCTCAAAGTGTTATATATGATTCTGATGACTAAACTCCCATTTCGTGAAAAGTACCATTTATTTAATTACTGTCTAAAAACTTTGGGTCTGGGTAACAAAGAAGTATCGCGCTCTGCATGCATATCTTTGGTCCTAATCTCGATGCCGGACTCCGGCACGAGGACATGTTCAACCAAACAAAGGCTATGGTTTTATCAGGGTTCCTAAGTTTTTGTCACCATGGAAGTCCACATATCTGAAGCATAGAACGCGTGTTTGCATGTATACAAATGACCAACTTGTGCAAATAACATGACACAATAAAGTATAATTTAATTTAATTTAATTTAATTTAATTTAATTTAATTTAATTTAATTTAATTTAAAATGAATTAATTTAAATACAATCAAATGTGCCTCCAGACAGTTTAGCATATTGTTTGTGTGTATAAATCACTGTTTTGTTATTTTAAACATAAGACCATAAGACAAAAGCTCCTTCAGTTTCTGAATGACTCAGTTTCTGCCGCCTTCAAAATCAGTATTTTCATCGTACTACGAATGTGTCCCATTTTATCATCTGGAACGGCATTTTGTTTTCTGTTTATTTATTTGTTGTTTTGGTTTACGTATGGTGCCATCATGAAATGGTTTGTTATTATTCATATAGTTTGAGGTATTATTCGTTCCTGCCAATAGGACATGGAAGAATAGCCAAAAACGTGGCTGTGTTAGCATCAATATTACTAAAGGCACCAGCATAATTTTTATCTTGGTTGTTGGGGAGGGGGTTGGGGGGAATTACGCCAGTTTTGTTTAGCACATGCTAGGCCATACATGGTGTCCAGTATATCTGGTAGAGGAAGAACCTGGTAAACATTCCAGAAAGAAGCAGCGACCCACGGGAAGCTGATAGCAAGCTTTCTCACATACCCACAAACTTCAGCACACGCAGATAGAGGTAAGATGTCGGTAATCTGCAAAGTCGAGAGCCTTAGACCCCTCGGTCACCCAGGGTCCAAACAGTAGAGATAGACGTAGTAGTAGTAGTAGTAGTAGTAGTAGTAGTAGTAGTAGTAGTAATGCTGATAGGGTATCATCGGAACGATCCAGGTTCAGGCAACACATAAATCATATCCACAGAAAATTAATATCGTTACTCATCGTGATCAGTATGCAATATAGTGAATGGTATCAGTTTTGTGAAGGCGAAGTCTTCATGCTTCGCTTTATCTGTTTAGTTGGGTCCATCATTACAATTGTTCTCTTACAAATGAAACTTAGCAATTTGAAATCAATGTTAACTATGCCACAAAAAAGTATTGTTAGTCCGATTATCTCAGTATGAATAATTTTAAAGAATTATCTAAATAGATTTCCGATTTCTGAGTCCACGCCACAGGAGTTCAAAAAGGCAGTGATTGTCACCTTGTACAAAAACAAAGAGAACACAACTGACTGTGACAACTATGGAGGAATATCACTCCTGCCGATTGCGGGCAAGATCACGGCACGCGTCATTCTCAACCGTTTGGTCGGTATGAGGATCACTGTGTCTTCATAACAAATCCGAAATCGACGGACATGATCATCGCAGTACGACAAATACAGGAAAGGTGCATTGAACAAAATATGAACTTCTACGGTATCTATGCTATATGGAGCCTTCCTAATTTTGGCTGATGATATATCAAATAAATCCAGTGATACACAACCACTGAAATGTATCTTATATTCACACCTAGAAAAAAAAACTAGAATAACATACGTTAAGGTTCCAGCTGCTTTCGTATATTATAATAAGTTAAGATCAAGCTACGCTATTCAGTCTTGACACAAAAATGTATTCAGCTAGATTTACGAAATGCGGTTACCTCATCTGCACCGAGTCCTTCGTGCAGCAGAGAGCGCTGCGAAGAAAAACACGAAACAATGCAGGACGTTTAATAACTACGTAATAATATACAAAGCAACGGTAAATAATAACATACATGATTGACTTCACCAAGTAAATACAGTTATACTAAACGTTGTAAACAATCATATGTTGCCACATCAAGTTGCTTTATAAATAAATTCATAAAAAAAAGTACAGATTCATTAAAACAAAATATCGAGCCCACTGGAGAGGCCAGAAAGGTCTATATTTTGGAGATCTATCCTAAATCAAAACATAAGAATATGAATCACTTGCCATGACAAGTCAATAGAAACTCCTGTCAAAGGGACATTATGCATTCCTTTATTAATTTACGTATGCATTTTATTTTCAAAGGTAACTTTTAACAACGTTATACTGAGGTGTAAATACACGCCCCTTTCCTACGTGATAATGTTGGAAAATAGTGAATAGTTTGATGCAATTGCAAATAATTGCCATCGGTATAATTTTTAAGGTATTTCACTTGCCTTATACCTGTTTTGGGTGGGTAGCTCTGTTTGCTTGCCGACTATTGGTATTATTCTGACTGGATAAAATGATGCAACTATGAGACGCGTAAATGCCTCGCATCAATTTAAAGAACAGCACAAGCTCGATACAGCCAATTCAGGAATACATCAATAAATATAAATATCAAGCAACAATAGCGACAAAGCCACATCATTGCCTCAAGTTAAGGAATTGGACGGGGTCACTTTACGAAACTAACTTCTGCTACTTTGATATAAACTAATTTTCGTCCGCAAAACCGAAAAAGAAACTCTCCTTGACATCTAGATTTTAAAGGCGTAGATTAAGTATCATACATACTTTTCACGTCCTGAGATTGCCCTTTACTTGTCTGCTCAAAATGTTTCGAGAATACAGTTACAATCCGGTTCGGCTAATATGTGATGTGCAAAGGTTTTGCCCAGTTCTCGTTCCTTATCCACATCCGAGCGTTAACCTATAATACGCAAACAAAATATACATCATTTACACAATATAACATGGAGGAAACATATTTCGTCGTGAACTGTTCATTCATGTCACTTTTATTAAGTTCTTTGCAATTTGACATCTTGTATTCTCTAATGTTTTTAAATTCCTAAAATCCTATAAAATATTTAATAACTAGAATATACAATTTTAGAGAGTTAATTTTTGATAACATTTTGAATTATATGTTATTTTTAATGCATATTGGGCCTAATGTTAAAAAAAACTGCCAGAAAATATATATGAACAGTAAGGTTTCCAAATTTACCACAATGGCAGTCATGAGGAAAGTCAGATCGGTACCTTTTTCATCAAAGACAAACTTTAAGACTTTTGATAAAATCCTCATGTTCATCTTAGTTTGCATTCAAGATAATTAGTAACAGGAATTTCAACGTGATATGTGTGGCAGCCATATTTTAGGTCTCTTTATTCAAGACCAACTAAATATGATAATTAGTCTTCTGGTGAAAGCCCATTTATTTAGCATCAAAATTCAGAGTTTGCATGACGCTACATGGAGGACAGACAGCAATACGATTTTCACGATGGCTACTGTAGAGGCTATTTTGGATATTACATCGGCACAACGAGACAATAAAATAAGCTAATACTTCATGCTGATATGATGTGACTTTAGGGGGAGTAGCAATAACTAGATTTTAAAAATGGATGTTGTGGTCACCATACTGGATGTCAGATCAGCTAGGAATAAGACATCATTTTCTGAAAACCCTGTATTTGCATAACATTGCTTCTTCTACGATGGTTTTGTACACTATGTCATCAGCTATAAAATGGAAAGCTGTACTGCGTCTCATCAGTGCACAGTACACATGAGCTACAAGTTGATGAAGAATCTTTTCAAAAAGTTAGTTTCACGGTGACTTTTTCTTTCGAGAATGGCAAATTTTTCCCCAGATTTTCTTTTATACCAATGTTTACAAAGTCGAAATACATGTTACTGACAGTCAGATCTTGAGGACGTACAAATTCACGGTGAACTTGATACGTGTTTCCACCCTCATCGTAAGCAGCCATGGCATAATCCACTTTAAAAGGAATGAAACAGCATTTTGGTGCAATCTCATTGAAAAGAGTAATGCAGCACGAGATATAGCAATGTAGCTGATGTAAACAATAAGACGACTAAATATGCTAAACAATAAATACAAACCATGGTTATAGTAACTGCGGGGCTGTTTCCCATCATGATGTACTCCACCAAATCTGATTACACTTAGGTGTAGTAGCATTACAAATATGTTCAAAATGGCTGATGTAGGGGCTTAATTTTTTTTCCAATGACCAACCTGGCATCGTGAGAAGATTTCAGGTGAAACCCATGCCGATATGACTTTCTGCGCAGGACGAGTAACTACAACAGTATTTTTACGTTGGCCTTTGTGGCTGCCATATTGGCTGTTCAGGTGGAAGCATTTTCCTTTAGGACAAGCTAGATACAATAAAAAGTCTACCGGTGAAACCGAATGTTGACTTTCTATTCAGGAAAGAAGACAGAGAAAGGTTTTCAAGATGACTGATGTGGCGGCCACATGGGTACTATTTTCAATTAGGACGAATTCAACACCATAAGGCTTTAGTGAAAATCTCGTGTTGGTCTGGCAGTCCATTAAGGAGGAGTTGCGATAACACAAATTTCAAGTTGCTTCTTGCGGAAGCCAATTGAATGTCTGAGCAGCACCATTTTCGTACAGGATCGGCTCAGTTTTGGGGACAAATGTGTCTATAAAATGTAATGACAATCATGCAAGGAGTTTCTGGGGAGTAACGAAACAAAAACTTGTGCGAAAGGGTGAGCATATGTTGGACAATAGATAACATCCCATCCCATCCCATTGACAATTCTGGTCTCCGGCTAACACAAACAGTCAGACAGGCAGATATGAAATATAATGCCAAGTTCAATGCAGACAATATAGACTTGAAATAAAATAAAATAATCAAATTAACAATAATATCTACAACACAAACCAGAGTTGTATCCAATTAGCCGTATGTGTCCTTACTTAATCACAACAAATGCATTAAAAAAAAAAAAAAACATTTAACTAACATTATGTTTCTAACCTTAGTTTCTGAAAAGGAAAGTGATAATAATACCAACGCATTTTTATCTTATCATTACTTAAAGTTATATATATATATATATATATATATATATATATATATATATATATATATATATATATATATATATATTGATAATAGCGTAAATTCAAAAACAATTTCCCAATGTTCGAGCTAAATAAGTTCTTCACAAAACAAACCTTTGACACTATAAGTCAACATAAATAATTGAATGCACATAATTTTTATTTTAGTTTTAAAAAATTGGTGGAAATCAATAAACCACAGATTAAACTATATGATGAAGTACTCTTTTTGTGTTACATATGGATGAAACAAATGGAACTTACTTGTCATGTAGTATTCCGAAGATCTAATGAACAGTACGTATTTGAGAATGATATATATATATAGAAATGACACAGGTTTTTGTGTTCTAAGTTTAGACATTCTTAATATAGCTGATCTACTTGTCCAAGCACGACACTACAGGAGCGCTTATTTCCTCTAGTCTGGTTCCCTGACCGTTCTCCACTCCGTTATTTTTTGTTATAGCGGTCAGGGAACCAGACTAGTATTTACTCTTGGTTGATTTTATTTGCGTTCTCAGTATTCTAATGTATGTATATATATATATACCTCGAGTCTCGAGGTGCAGGTCCGGGATAACTCACACCGCACCTTTATAAATATATATATATATATATATATATATATATATATATATATATGTATATGTATGTACTATATAATAACTATTATACGTAAGCAACGATACGAGCCTATTATATAGTACATGTATGAATGGTCAATTCTAAGCAATGATACGAGCCCCTGTTGTATTGATAAGAACTTTGCATTGCTTACATGATTATTAATTATTATCAACGATGACAAAAACGTTTTGGTTAAATATTTAATCTCAAATCTGAATTCAAATTTAACTTGATAATCTTTCATAAACGCACCGTACTTCTGATCTGTTATGCTTTAACTCGACTGTTGCAGCTCCGTTCAAAATAACGTCCATCATTTAATCCAAAGTTCACGGACTTGATACCCGCCTTGGTTGAATGACAGTGTGTTGTGAGAAGGCATGATCTAGTCAATAAGATATTAAAAGTCAATTAAACAAAGGTATTGACATGACTATAAATAACAAAATTGTCAACATTAGTCATCATGTATATTCAAGAATAATACTCTGGTTTAACTATCGATAAGGATATTTACTTCTTCGACACAATACATAGATTATACTTGAAATTATGTGCACTATAGCACAAAAATAAAAATAAAGCTGGAAGTTCTATTGCTTATATCGGAAGACAGAATAGTAAACTAGAACCGTAATCGTGTATATTGATATCTAAGAAATGCACTTTTTGTTGTTGTTTACAAACAGACAATATTGACGTTTTTAAAAAGTCATCTTGAAAGAGTATTTTCCAGATCATGATTTTCTGGATACAATATCAGTCACGAATTAAAATTTCATAGCATGTATTTTATGCTAGAATTTTTATGTCCAAATATTTTTCGCGACAACATGTGTTTGTGCCTTAGAATATTTGATAAACCATTTTAATTAGTATATTCAAATATTGTATTTGTGGAGGGGTGATGGATGTAGGCTTAGACTAGATGAAAGCGATAACCGGTCAAAGAAGTTTCATCTTTAGTGTATTCAAACGAAACACGTGTCTGATGGAACATGACGTTGTTTCGAATGTCAAAACGATGTATTCCTGAAATGATTTTAGAAATATGAAATTGTATATAAACAATTGGCTTTTAAACTTTAACGATAATCAAATGCTTGATTTAAGCCCGTGAAAATCGAAAATCATTATATGTTTCTACTTAGTTGTATATCCATTTGTTTATGCGTTTGTTTATTGATCAATAATAATAATAATAATAATAATAATAATAATAATAATAATAATAATAATAATAATAATGACTATTTAAAGAGGGTAACACAATTAGCTAAGAACTAATCTACCTTGAGGCCCTCATACAAGGAATTTATTTAATTCAGCAGCATCTCATAAGCCTATTCGATCTATTTTTTTAGGAAAGAATAACAAATATGGTTGAAATATAAATATTTTACTTGAAGAAAACATGTAAAAAGAGTCACGCGATTCGATCTCGCGAGGTTGACATGCACAACAGAATGTGATGTATTTTTATATCTTACTCAGAAAATGAAACGTGCCGGTTATGTGGGATAGGGACTCAAAATGGCGGATATGGAAGTAAACACGTTTTGTGACGTCACATGAAAACAACGGATTAACGATAAAACATAATCAAATAGCCAGTTTATCTTATTTTGTTGTAACGTTGTGACATCTTTCAAATTAACAAATAAAAGTAAGCAAAGCTAACATTTTGAAAACAAACATTTATAAAGTATTACTAATAGTTCAGTGAGAAATCAAATGCTGAAATGTCCAGTAAACTAATTAGGGATGCGTATGACCTAAATATTTTGGTTTAAGGTATATATTATGGTAACACAGATGTAAAACGTCCAATGCGAGTTGCAAAGGTTGTTCAAATGTATGTAACATATTAATCAATGGGATATAGACAAAATCCCCTGAGCAAAATGAAGGATAGGACATAATCCCTTCCCCATTTAATGTGTATCACTTTTAAACCATCAGAAAGTAATATATTTTGTTTGTTTTATGTTTACTGGCCCTTCATGATAAATATCCTCACCATATGCTGGCAGCCTGCTCAAAGTTCCAATGCATATTCCATCGATAGCATAGACAATAAACTGTAGGCTTCCAACTGAACACTTACAATCAACAAGCTCTCGAATGCCAGCAAAATGTATTTTACAGTGTGTAAGCATATTCATCCCACTTTAGTAACAGGTTTTACATTACAACTTGTACAACAGTTAGTACATGCATTTATTATAAGGAACCATCTATTTAAGTATTTGGCTTGGATTGGAAAGAGGGAGAGATTTTCTTTTGAGCTATCTTATTTTCTTTTATCTCAAAATAATTAACTTTGTCAGATGTGTTGTGTGTGATTTGGATTTTTAACATCACTGTAAAACTTTATCTGTCATATTGTACTATATCTGTAATGTGGTAGTTTATAGTGATGTCTAGCACTGGGGCATTATGTGGCAGACATGAAGCATGATGTCCCACCCAGTCACACTATCCTGACACCAGACTAACCAGTTTTAACACTAACGTCTTAATGCTGAACGACAAGTGAGGCAGCTGCTAGTACCATTTTTATAAGTCTTTGGTATGATTTGGCCAGGGATCGAACCAACAACTTCCCACATCTGAGGCAGATGCTCTATCCACTAGGCCACCAAGGTGATTAAAATTTTGGCAGATAATATAATGGATATATTAAATTGCTTGAAAGCAGAGCAAAATAAATTTTCTGGCCCCTACCCCAGAACATGAAATTGTTGGTCTCCAATATAGGTGCAGTACCATAGTATTGCATTATGTTCAAAACTACTGCAGTTGCAAATTTTTTGTGGTATGCTTCTAAACATGTTCCCAGTGCTGCAATTGTGTAAAATGCAAAATCAGAGATCAAATGAAGTCTATATTTTAAGTGAAAAACCTGTATAGTTATTATCTTAAGATATCCACAGTAGCATCTAAACAGGATGTCAAATTTGCACTAATTTCATTTATGAAATCTTTTCACAAAAACCCTAAAACAACCAATATGGCAAAACTGGATAACCATGGGATATGATTTCTATGGAAGGTAAACAGACTTTGAGATGAATACATATGAAACGTTTCTTGACAGATTTCCCAGTATTTTATGAGAAACAGCAAAAATGAACTTGTACTAATGGACAGAATATAAGTATTCCCACCTTGTTTAATAGTCCTCATGTATGATAATTTAAATTTTATTGCAGAAACCAATTATATTCTTCCAGGAACTAAACTAACCCTTTGACTTTTGATGACAAATCACTTGGCTTCTTCCTTTTCCCAAAGTTCAATTCATCCATAAAGTTTGATTGTGGTATGTGATCTACAATTGATGTTGTTGTGTAGAAACCATTTGTATTTGTGACCTTTTATTACTCCAAATCCAAAAAAGGTTGTTTTTTTCCTCAACAGTCACTCATGACTAGTAACTCTTAATGATAAAGAACTCAAGATACAGGAATGAAACCAATTATTTCTTTTCATCTCCCAAGTGTCAGTGATGCACAAAATTTTATTGTAAATGGCGGACAATTTGATTTAATATGCAGAAACTCAATTGGTATTGATGGTCAAACAGTTGAACATCACAAGATAATATAATCTACTTGACGGTTTTGAGGTATGAAGAAAAAGATAGACTGGTGTCCCAGTAGGATCTTGCTGCAAAATATAAGACTACTGCTTTCACATGGCTTATTATCATTGAGGGGTATGTTTTAAATCTGGAACATCCCAGAAAAATAGACAAAATATCTAAAGAAATCAATATCTTGCCTGCTTGACATAATAGAAAAACCTCGAATAATCACTTGAGCATGAAAAGTAGTTCTGACTTAACACGGTAGGCGTTAAGGTCACTATTTTAATTGTGATAGGGTGTTGTGGGATGATGGTGTGAGATCTTTCATCACTCCTTCAGATTTCTTATTATCATATTCGAGCAGATCATTGACCAAAGTGTTATTGCCCAAATCAAGTGATTATAAACATAAAATATGAAATTAAGAGATGGAATAAGAGAGATCTGAGCAGAGATATAGAATAGAATAAAATGAGAAAAATAAAACAATTTAATCAACCACACAAACAAAATTGACCTGTGAATGATTCACTTTCTCACAGAAAGAGGTATAAAATTATTAAAAATTCATTTAGCCGTTCTTTTACTGATAGGACAAATTTCATCATATGACCGAGTTACAGATCAAGCTCAGGTTGCCAACATAACAGAATCACCTGGTGCTTCTGGTCTTTTCTCAATAACTGCTGGTGATCAGTCAGCATTTCCAACTCTTTCCTTATCTCTCTCTCTCCTTTAGCTTCTCAGGTCACCAAATCTTTGCTGCAGATTAGGACTGCACTCTCTTTCCCGCTGCGCACTCAGGTATGCAGAGCTATTTTCTTTTCCTTTGTGCCTTTCAAATCTTCATTCAATATTATCAGAGAATTCCCTTTGTCTATTCTCTGGATTCAGGTCCCACAAATTTCCAAACCTCCTTGTCCCATGGGCTATTTAAACAAGTACTTTCCATTGATCACAGAGCCAGATTCCTTTTTAGCAGGAAACCACAGACTGCTTAATTCAATAAGGGAAGCAATTCTAAAACTCCTGAATTCCATTAGGACCTCCCGCCCCCCTTGCTTAGCTAAGCTAATCAGGATTACTACTTTATCCACCGGAATTCTAATAAATTCCACATAACTCTGAAAATTCTTCTCAGTCTGCCTTTATCAACCCAGTTTATCCTGTTTACCAATTTAAACTGCAGTGCCTGATTCCTGACAGGCACTTCTAAATACACTGTGGTATAATGGAGCATTATACATGTACAGCTGCAGCAGAAATTGTGATGACCTTCACCAAGCTTTTCTACACTCCTGTTCTGCGTAACAGTTGGGTTTATCAGCAAAGTTCTTCCAGATTAAATCATCTCAAAGTAATGTTGTGGATTGGCTTCTTCTGGGTGTTGAACAGATACCTATCAATTTAAATCATGGCTACAACCAAGGTGAAAAATCTTCCTAGACCCATTCCTATTGAAAGCCTACAATGCATCATCTCTTTCATCAACTTGATTCAATTCTAACACATGATTCAAGTCAATATCATCATCGGAATCATCCAAATCATTATCTCCAATGTCACTACCCTTCCTATCAACATCCATGCTTACATTTGAGTTGTCATCCATCATTTTATTGATCAATTTCCAAGCCAACCCTTTCTTTTCCAACCACATTTTTAAAAAATATTTCACTGTGCATGCATGCTTTAATCATTTCCTGTGTTGCTGACAAAGTACACAAATATTCGTGATGTATAACACACGTTTAAATAGTCACTACACAAATACGTAGTAAAGTACAGCCGTAGTCATAATGATGATAAAATGGGATATTATGACCACAGGCGTATTCAGGATAGAATGAGGTATTACAGCGAGTCATTTTCAGGATAAAATGGGTTAATAACTATTCTGGAAAAATATCTCTTTATGACACCTATTTTAAACAGACCACAACTTTTCAAAATATTCTCTCGTTTTTATAAACCTGTCACATACTGTTACATGACGTTACATTAACACTGCACTCTTATCCGCTTCTAAATATTAGCAAGTGAATCCTAATCAAAACTCGATTCAAGCCCAAAGCAGAACAGATTTTATTCCTGTCAACAATTTATTGCTGGACTTGCCAACAGTGATGGGAATAAGGCAGAATTTCGTGGATGATAAATATAGGTTCCACTAAACCATGTGATAATCAATTATATTTAGGTTGCTAAGAGCAAATTTATTTTTTTAAATATCAGTTATATCTTTGCTTAACAGTTTAAACTGATAATAAATTTACATGAGTAATGTCTTTTAATGACATGTATTCTTAAATCTGATAAAAATATTATCTATTTTCTTTTATTGTGTTACTTTATTTTTGTTCTACAGCTTAGTTGAATAAAAGCAACTTATTACTGGCTTATCAGTTTTATGTCACTCAAAAATTGTTGCATCCTCCCCAAACCTTTCATTCATATGTGATGTGTCTATCATTTAAAGTATAGAAGAAAATTATTTACAAATACTACAATTAAACTGATGCAATTCATCAAAGTTTGTTAACATTTATTAGCTCAACAATTTAATAGTAAAATGATGTCTTCATGACTATATGTTCCAAATTGTTAAAGTTTACATCAAACTATGCCACTATATACACCACAGTTTATAAGAAAATAACTTAAATGCAAAACTCTAACATAATCCCAGGACTGTTAATTATAGAGTACTAGTACTTACTTTTACCCAATGTAATAGTACACTTTAAGATCAACACATCACTCAAACTTTATGACTCTACAAAAGTGTCAGAGAAACTGAGCTAAATTGTAAAAAAAAAACAATCAGTGTAAAAGCAGTGAAAAGTGCCCGCAAAGATCGTCACATCCCTCAAGTTGTATGACTACAAAAGTGTCAGAGAAATGGAACTAAATTGTAAAAACATCATAAGCAGTGTAAAAGCAGTGAGTAATGCCCTCAAAGATCAACACACCCCTCAGGTTTTATGACTCAATAAAAGTGTCAGAAACAGCTAAATTGTAAAAACATCATAATCAGTGTAAAAGCAGTGAAAAATGCCCTCAATGATCATCAGATCCCTCAAGTTGTATGACTACGAAAGTGTCAGAGAAACAGAGCTAAATTGTAAAAACATCATAAATAGTGTAAAAGCAGTGAGTAATGCCCTCAAAGATCAACACAACCCTCAAGTTTTACAACTATACAAAAGTGTCATTATAGCTAAATTGTAAAAACAGCATAGGCAGTGTAAATGCAGTGAAAAGTACCCTCAAAGATCAACATATCCCTCAAGTTTTATGACTATATGTCTCATAGCTAAATTGTAGAAACACCATAGGCTGTGTAAAAGCAGTGAGATGTGGCCTCAAAGATCAATACTCCAATCAAGTTCCATAACTATACACAACAGTATCAAAGAAAATGATCTGAATGCAAACACTTAACAAGAAAGTGTAAGGGAATTAAGTTAACTGACTAGTATTGTCTGTGAGGACTATCACCTGCCAAGATAAAAGCATCCATCAAGTTTCATGACTGTACAAAACAAAAACAGCACCAGAAAAATTAATGCAAACTTAAAATCAATAGTATGCCTGGAATTTAATAAGCTATGGACTTTTTTAATTTACAGTTAACTAATTTCTAATAAGTTATTTAAAAAAATTACAAGGGCACATCTGAAAGACATATTTTATTTTGTAATTTTTCAATCTGATTTTCTTTATTTTTTCTTCTTTCCCCTACCTGTCAACAATGACAAACCTGCTATGATGCATTGTTGAATTGGACTTTGTTTTTACTTAAGGTTAAATTTTTTACAAAATGACAAAAATGTGTCAGATTAGGTCAAACATATCCTACCACTTTCTTAAGTCTCGTAAAATTATGTCTCGTATAATTATATATTTATTTGATAAGGCTATGAAAGTGAGGTGAATTTATGAACAGGGGATGGGTGTAAGAGTGTGTTGCGCCAAAAATGTGCTTAAGTTTATAAACTTCGATGGTGACGCAAGTTTGGTATAAAGTAAGAAGACAATTTTTTTCTCTACATGAATACCAGATATATTTCATCCTGCGGTACCAAACACTAAATATTTTGGCTTTGCCACAGAGTTAAAATATGTTTTTGGTACTATACAATGAAATTAATGTAGGACAAGAAAATATCCTCTTTCTGTTTCTTTTCAAATCTTAATTGCAATAATTTTTAACAAGTGTATCGTGAAATGGTACATTACAAAATCACTCCATGAATACAGTCCACTATGAATAAGCCAGAGCATTTGGCAACTGTAAATGGTAGTACACGTTTTTGTGAAGAAATTAAATACTGAATGAACTGACAGACTGACAAACATAATAAACTATGTTCTGCCTTTATAGTTTGTGTATAAGAACATAAGACAAAACAATCCTGACATTTTTTTTAATTTTCCTTTACAATTAATTATTAAGAACAACCCACTTACAATCAAACTCTATGGTACAGTAACAATTTATCTGCAAACTGGATTTCATTAACAAGTGACCCTAATAGGCCTGAAATGTCTCACCTGAAGACATATACCTACAGTCCAAATATGCAAACATTTGGCCTTCAGCTCTGCGCTTTCCTAGGAGATTGCTTTCTTTTGAAATTTCTCAAAATTGTGTTCATTGTATGTTATGAAAGCAACTGTTTTTGAAATCTGAAAGACCCTTGTGCCAAAATTATTTTTGCTGAACTCTGTAAAATTCTGCTGAGCAGTTGCAAGTTGAAGTCATTTATTTATTTTTCTATTTTTATTCATGTCATCTTAGATGAGCATTTGGAATATCTTTGCCTTTATTGTTGCTTATTTTTCAATGGCTCAGTATCATTTGTAAACACTTTACGTCTTCGTCTGAATGCTCTCTGACAAGATTGGTAAAAATTATATTCCTCACTTCTCGAGAAGTTATTGAAAATTTGCTTGTGTTTAATAACAGTTGCCATATTTGATTGCAGATAGACATCATTTGTATCAAACTGAAGGTCTTCATTCCAAGATGCTTTGCCAAACATGACCATTTTCTGTTCTGCATATTTATGAGGAAGTCATTCAAAGGGTGGTCTTTTAAAAAAAAAATAGCAGGTAAATTTGACAGGAGATTGGCATCTGTTGTGTATATCTAAAAGAAATTCATCCCAGGATGCTCTGTGTCGAGTCAGGTTGAAAATTGGTTTGGTGGTTTTTCCAAAGAGCAAATGTTGACAGTCAAATGAGAGGTTTTCATGTTTTGTTTTTGCCTTATCTGTCTGAGACAGTGTCATTTGGGCAAACTATAAAAGTCTTTATGCCATAATGATTTCTGTCAAATTTGATGAATTTCCAATTAGCATTTTCGGGGAAAAAAGTGTTATGTTTCTCAAAATTTTGCAATGGTGGCCATATTTAATGGTAATCAAGGTAGCTATTTCAAATTTGTTTGAAAATGATCTGGTGTTTTTGAGAAGTTGAAGAAAGAAAATGCTGAAAGATGCCACACAGTAGATGAAATGCCATACTGTAAGGTTAAGGCAAGGTGAGCTAAACCCATCTTAAAATGTGTTTGTTAGGAATGGGTCCTTTTGGCAGTTTTTTTTCATTTGCATATGATAAATTTAAAACAACATCCATGTTCATGACAACAAAAATTTATTCAAATGATGTACATGTATTACATTAATACAGAAATACAACCCACACATTTTGACCTCAATGAGAAGTTTGTGATTACCGATATATTTATACAGAAACATTGTTCACTTGACATCTACAATGCTACACCTTTCTTTAGAATGATGTTCCCATACTGTGCTGTTTCACTGAAAATAAATAGCAGAAACATTTCAATCTTTAATGATAGGCAAAGTTTCAAGACTTATTAAATGGGTTTAGGGTTTTTTCAGCATACATTTTCTACTGGTACTTTGCATGCTCAGTCATTTCATAGTGAAACCATAATACATGTGCACCCAGTCATCATGTTTAGTAGTTTCACACTCAAACCCAATTAATTTCACCCTCATACTCGTGCACACACAGTCATCTTACCCTTTGTATACAAAAAATGTGAACATGCATCATTTTAACTGATTTGATCATGTTACATCTAAGTTCAAAAGAATACAACTCATAAAAGTGCTGTCCAAAATAAAGATTGAATTAATTTAATCCAGTGAAACTCAAAGGGGTTTTACAAAGCCAGTTTCTCAAGCAGAGAGCAGATATCATGTGGTAGTCACAAGATACAACAAAATCATCATACACACATGCTGTATTCATAATGAATCTGACTTTCAATTCACCAACAGCGACAGGTTTCTATTCATTCTTGGAATAATATATTGAATCTTATGTAACCTTTCTTTCTTTTGAAAACTAAATTTGACTTTCATTTAAAATATTTTTCAGTTTTATTTACAGCAACATTATAAAGGCATTTATTGTTGATACATTGGCACTATTGGATATCTGTTGCAAGATTGGTGTAGTGATGTGACTAGAAAAGCACTATTGGATATCTGTTGCAAGATTCGTGTAGTGATGTGACTAGAAAGGCACTATTGGATATCTGTTGCAAAATTGGTGTAGTGATGTGATTAGAAAGGCACTATTGGATATCTGTTGCAGGATTGGTGTAGTGATGTGATTAGAAAGGCACTATTGGATATCTGTTGCAGGATTGGTGTAGTGATGTGACTAGAAAGGCACACAGCAAATACCAGGTCAAATTTCATCAATACTGTAGTTTTGTCTTGTCTGTCAGTGGATTAAAGACAAAATGATTATAATACTCCAAATTGAGAAAATACATACATGTATACATTTGTGTATCTATGTAGCATAATGCTACTGTTAATAATAATACATGTGAAATAATAATAATGATGATAACACTACTAAAAATAATACATGTGAAATAATAATAATGATGATAACACTACTAAAATAATACATGTGAAATAATAATAATGATGATAGCACTACTAAAAATAATACATGTGAAATAATAATAATAATGATAACACTACTAAAATAATACATGTGAAATAATAATAATGATGATAACACTACTAAAATAATACATGTGAAATAATAATAATGATGATAGCACTACTAAAATAATACATGTGAAATAATAATAATGATGATAACACTACTAAACAAAATACATGTGAAATAATAATAATGATGATAACACTACTAAAATAATACATGTGAAATAATAATAATGATGATAGCACTACTGAACAAAATACATATGAAATAATAATAATGATGATAACACTACTAAAATAATACATGTGAAATAATAATAATAATGATAACACTACTAAACAAAATACATGTGAAATAAAAATAATGATGATAACACTACTAAAATAATACATGTGAAATAATAATAATAATGATAACACTACTAAACAAAATACATGTGAAATAATAATAATAAGGATAACACTACTAAAATAATACATGTGAAATAATAATAATAATGATAACACTACTAAACAAAAGACATGTGAAATAAAAATAATGATGATAACACTACTAAAATAATACATGTGAAATAATAATGATGATAACACTACTAAAAATAATACATGTGAAATAATAATAATAATGATAACACTACTAAAATAATACATGTTAAATAATAATAATGATGATAACACTACGAAAATAATACATGTGAAATAATAATAATGATGATAACACTACTAAAATAATACATGTGAAATAATAATAATGATGATAACACTACTAAAATAATACATGTGAAATAATAATGATAACACTACTAAACAAAATAATACATGTGAAATAATAATAATAATGATAGCACTACTAAAAACAATACATGTGAAATAATAATAATGATGATAACACTACTAAAATAATACATGTGAAATAATAATAATGATGATAACACTACTAAAATAATACATGTGAAATAATAATAATGATGATAACACTACTAAACAAAATACATATGAAATAATAATAATAATGATAACACTACTAAAATAATACATGTGAAATAAAAACAATGATGATAACACTACTAAAATAATACATGTGAAATAATAATAATGATGATAACACTACTAAACAAAATACATGTGAAATAATAATAATGATGATAACACTACTAAAATAATACATGTGAAATAATAATAATAATGATAACACTACTAAAATAATACATGTGAAATAATAATAATAATGATAACACTACTAAAATAATACATGTGAAATAATAATAATGATGATAACACTACTAAAATAATACATGTGAAATAATAATAATGATGATAACACTACTAAAATAATACATGTGAAATAATAATAATGATGATACCACTACTAAAATAATACATGTGAAATAATAATAATGATGATAACACTACTAAAATAATACATGTGAAATAATAATAATGATGATAACACTACTAAAATAATACATGTGAAATAATAATGATAATGATAGCACTACTAAAATAATACATGTGAAATAATAATAATAATGATAGCACTACTAAAAATAATACATGTGAAATAATAATAATAATGATAACACTACTAAAATAATACATGTGAAATAATAATAATGATGATAACACTACTAAAATAATACATGTGAAATAATAATAATAATGATAGCACTACTAAAAATAATACATGTGAAATAATAATAATAATGATAACACTACTAAAATAATACATGTGAAATAATAATAATGATGATAACACTACTAAAATAATACATGTGAAATAATAATAATGATGATAACACTACTAAAATAATAAATGTGAAATAATAATAATGATGATAACACTACTAAAAAAAATACATATGAAATAATAATAATAATGATAACACTACTAAAATAATACATGTGAAATAATAATAATGATGATAACACTACTAAAATAATACATGTGAAATAATAATAATGATGATAACACTACTAAACAAAATACAAGTGAAATAATAATAATGATGATAACACTACTAAAATAATACAT
The DNA here is from genome assembly GCA_029339505.1 of Unio delphinus. Lineage (NCBI taxonomy): Eukaryota > Metazoa > Mollusca > Bivalvia > Unionida > Unionidae > Unio > Unio delphinus. The sequence continues at coordinate 1,466,114 of JAQISU010000360.1, forward strand.
GTGAAATAATAATAATGATAACACTACTAAAATAATACATGTGAAATAATAATGATAACACTACTAAAATAATACATGTGAAATAATAATAATGATGATAACACTACTAAAATAATACATGTGAAATAATAATAATGATGATAGCACTACTAAACAAAATACATGTGAAATAATAATAATAATGATAACACTACTAAAATAATACATGTGAAATAATAATAATGATGATAACACTACTAAAATAATACATGTGAAATAATAATAATGATGATAACACTACTAAACAAAATACATGTGAAATAATAATAATGATGATAACACTACTAAAATAATACATGTGAAATAATAATAATGATGATACCACTACTAAACAAAATACAAGTGAAATAATAATAATGATGATAACACTACTAAAATAATACATGTGAAATAATAATAATGATAACACTACTAAAATAATACATGTGAAATAATAATGATAACACTACTAAAATAATACATGTGAAATAATAATAATGATGATAACACTACTAAAATAATACATGTGAAATAATAATAATGATGATAGCACTACTAAACAAAATACATGTGAAATAATAATAATAATGATAACACTACTAAAATAATACATGTGAAATAATAATAATAATGATAACACTACTAAAATAATACATGTGAAATAATAATAATGATGATAACACTACTAAAATAATACATGTGAAATAATAATAATGATGATAACACTACTAAACAAAATACATGTGAAATAATAATAATGATGATAACACTACTAAAATAATACATGTGAAATAATAATAATGATGATAGCACTATTAAAATAATACATGTGAAAAAATAATAATGATGATAACACTACTAAAAATAATACATGTGAAATAATAATAATGATAACACTACTAAAAATAATACATGTGAAATAATAATAATGATGATAACACTACTAAAATAATACATGTGAAATAATAATAATGATAACACTACTAAAATAATACATGTGAAATAATAATAATGATGATAACACTACTAAAATAATACATGTGAAATAATAATAATGATGATAACACTACTAAAAAAAAATACATATGAAATAATAATAATAATGATAACACTACTAAAATAATACATGTGAAATAATAATAATGATGATAACACTACTAAAATAATACATGTGAAATAATAATAATGATGATAACACTACTAAACAAAATACATGTGAAATAATAATAATGATGATAACACTACTAAAATAATACATGTGAAATAATAATAATGATGATAACACTACTAAAATAATACATGTGAAATAATAATAATGATGATAACACTACTAAACAAAATACATGTGAAATAATAATAATAATGATAACACTACTAAAATAATACATGTGAAATAATAATAATGATGATAACACTACTAAAATAATACATGTGAAATAATAATAATGATGATAACACTACTAAAAAAAAATACATATGAAATAATAATAATAATGATAACACTACTAAAATAATACATGTGAAATAATAATAATGATGATAACACTACTAAAATAATACATGTGAAATAATAATAATGATGATAACACTACTAAACAAAATACAAGTGAAATAATAATGATGATAACACTACTAAAATAATACATGTGAAATAATAATAATGATAACACTACTAAAATAATACATGTGAAATAATAATGATAACACTACTAAAATAATACATGTGAAATAATAATAATGATGATAACACTACTAAAATAATACATGTGAAATAATAATAATGATGATAGCACTACTAAACAAAATACCCGGTACATGTGAAATAATAATAATAATGATAACACTACTAAAATAATACATGTGAAATAATAATAATAATGATAACACTACTAAAATAATACATGTGAAATAATAAAAATGATGATAACACTACTAAAATAATACATGTGAAATAATAATAATGATGATAACACTACTAAACAAAATACATGTGAAATAATAATAATGATGATAACACTACTAAAATAATACATGTGAAATAATAATAATGATGATAGCACTATTAAAATAATACATGTGAAAAAATAATAATGATGATAACACTACTAAAAATAATACATGTGAAATAATAATAATGATAACACTACTAAAAATAATACATGTGAAATAATAATAATGATGATAACACTACTAAAATAATACATGTGAAATAATAATAATGATGATAACACTACTAAAAATAATACATGTGAAATAATAATAACGATGATACCACTAATAGTAATGCTAATTCATATAGTTCATAAATTTATCATAAACAAAGTTTCAGAGATAAATCTGCCTTCAGAAGTCACAGTCTAGAACTGCTATGTTTGCCTTTCCCATGGGTGGCTGTTGTAGACAGATTTGACTGAATATGCACATTGTGGGTTTGGTTTTGTTTAGTTTGTTTGCATTAAACGCAGTCCGACTCCTCACTAGACTATGCAAGCATCATAAAATAGCTGAATTCTTGGTCATAATGTTGTAAAAATTAATTATGCAGAAAATAAATCAAACTTAAGTGATCTTGAGAGCCAAAAGCTGACCTTTAATGACTTTTATTTGTTACTGTATCATTAAAATTTTAAAACAATAGTTGTCATTGTATGGGCAGTTAGGTGTCATAGATACAAAAAAAAGTGTGACACAGACATAAAACAAAATCGAACAAGCCTTTCTGTCATATTGAACTAGAAGTACTGACAAGAACATTAGATTATAAAATTTTGGTGGCTTTCTTTTATTCAAACCATTGTTTAAAAATAAAGCTATTATCACTGTTCATACTGTGAGACAGATATTACTGAGTGAAGGTCTGAGAAATCTTGGGGTGAAGACCAGTATTAGAAGCAAAGGTCATGCATCAGTAATTATTCTTATTATGTGAACCACCTCACATGAAAAGCATGCAATGTGCAGTCATCTGATCTTTTTCCTATACTCATTAACATTATACACTTAACCTGTAGGGGCCCCGAGTGGCCGAGTGGTCTAAAGCGCTGTCTATAAAGACCACTGCCATCTCACCTCTGTCTGTGTGCGTTCGAGTCCAAGATTCGGCAAATGTAGTTATGTGAGAAAGCTTGCCAGTAGCTTCTTGTGGGTCGGTGGTTATTTTCAGGGGTTGTCCGGGTTCATCCTCCACCATTGATACTGGCCGCCATGTATAGCCTATATTGTGCTGAAAAATGGCGTTAAACCATAAAAAACAAACAAACACTTAACCTGTTGATGGTAACCTATCACATTCAACTCACACTTATAATGTATAGTCATTAATATGGAACATTTTCCTTAAATATCCTTAAGCCTTTGTCAATACAATGATCAGAAAGGTTCTTAAGAGTAGGCTACAAGGTACATAACATGGAAGAACCTATGTGTCATGGTCAAACACAAATACATTTAAGTGAAAGATAAACCTATGTGTCATGATCAAACACAAATACATTTAAGTGAAACATAAACCTATGTGTCATGATCAAACACAAATACATTTTAGTGAAACATAAACCTATGTGTCATGATCAAACATAAAATGTGGGTTACTGTGACCTTTGTTCTAAAGTACTAATAAGAACAAGATGTATTCCGTTATCAAGTTTTTGGTCTGAACATAAAAACCAACAATAAAAAATTTAATGAATTTTAAATATGCAGTTTATATAAATCAGTGAAATATAGATCACATAGACCTCATTTTACTGGAAGGGTAGAGTACTCATCAAGAAGTATGCCAGCAACAAGTTCCATAATTCTAGATAGAATACTCAAAGTACCAAATGTTATATGGTCATGCATTAAGTGCAAAAATTGAAACAATAACAGAAATATAGAACATGACGATCATTTGCTATATAGGTGTGGAACTTGTTTCAAGAACAAATGGAATGAATCTAATTAATTAATAAATCAATCCAGAAAAAACCCACACATTTTCTTCATTCCATCGTACTGCACACAAAATTGCATTCTTGTTTTATTTCCACCTTATCTCAATTATCACAGTTCTCAGGTGTTTCAGATTTGCATCCTTTTACAATAATACTAAACATTTCACCATGAATAAGTGAGAATAATTTGATGATGTGTGTATTGGTGGCACAACAATATATACATAATGTTCTGAATGGAAAAAAGGTCTTATTGGGAATACTCATTTCTTGTATAGGCTTAGATTAAATGGTTTAATAGATTCCAATTAGGGCTGTCAACAGGTACCCAGGTAAATGGGTACCCGACAGTAGCGAAAAACTTGGGCATTGAAAATTAATGATGAGTACAAAAATAAGTTGTCAACAACACTATCAAAATATCATATATCATCAGCAGCACACTGATCTGAGTTGTAGCTCCAGTCTATATTTAGGAGTAGGAAAATCCGTTATGCATCAGCGGCCCACTACTATATGGCTGCTGCACTCTGGGCTGTGTGAACAGCTTCACAGTTCAAAACAAAACTAATATATAGACTACTTGTGTTAACCTATCACTTCAGCGACTGCCAGTGACACCACGTGAACATGCAGTCACTGTAGCCCTCTTTGCGGAATCCAGGCAGAAAAAGCGTAATCCACATATAACATGCTAAAATTTCAATAAACAATGATTTATTTGCCCCTCTTGTCTTTTAACATCCTTTACTCTTTCAAGTTTTCATATGTAGCACTTTCAGTTTTACACACACAGTAACTAGAATCCATCGTAAGTCTTTTAGCGTTAAATATTATAATTCTTTCCACACAGCCTGAAATAGATGTCACGTGAGGCTGCACTCGTGTCTTCATATTTAGAGGATTGTTATTTTTTGTTGTTTTTTTCTAATCCATCTGTGACATTTTTAAAAGGTGATATGTTTGCTCTCATATACGTATCGACTAAAATAAAATATATTTTTAGCGCCAAATACCGTTAGCCTGGTCTGCACTAAATATTGAATTAGAAGAAAGAATCTGCACATAAAGATTAAAATTATAAACCAATCTGTTCTCTCCTCACTAAGCCATACAGATGCTATAAATAGAATTTGAATCCAAAAGTAGAACAAGATTTGCTATAAATAGAACATGATACTGTTTGGAAAGTGCATGCAAGTCCACAGACAAGCATACTCTTATACTGTAGTTACGTAAAGCAGTCTTTTCTAAAATACGGCCTGTGGGATTAATGGAATGTTGATAAAAACAAGAGTTTTAGAAGGTAGATATACCAAAAAAGCGTAATCCATATACGTTTACGTGTAACGTGTTATTTAGTGAAAAAAAATCTTAATAATTACGCCAAAAGCATAATAGTTGGCATGTATACATCTGGGTACAATGGTTAGTCTAAATAAATTCATTAAGTATTAGTGTGCGGTCGGATTATTCGCAACTATCATGGTGTAGACGCTTCTGACTGAGTACACAGTTGGTCTCTGCCACCAGTCAAAATATTATTAAAAAAAGGTGGAGAACGATTAGATGGCCTAGGGTTGTACATGTCTTTCATGTTTTAACGAGTACCCGGGTACCCGTTAAATGGTGCAACGGGTACCCAGGTAAGTTTTCCACGGTTTTTGACAGCCCTAATTCCAATATTTAAAATTCTCTTCAAAGTGCTATACATGTATGTTGATGTGTTTCCTCGCTAAATTCCAATGGTAGGTAAATATAAGGACTTGAACAACAACAAAATATGACTAATAATACTGCTTTTAAAGAAGTTAAACTTCTTGGAATATATAACATAACTTAAAAAGAATTGTTCATGAGTTTCCTGACAAGCTGAGAAGGAAAATGAAGACATGGTGTATGAAACTATTTTCTATAATATTTACCTGGCCTGATGAGTTTTGAAAACTGCAATAATGTAAAATTGAAACTACCCTTGAGCTGTCTAGATAACATACTTTTTCTTACCTTTAACAGGTGTTAAAAGTTTTTAATTATGTATGTAAAAAAAGATCACTGGAAATGTTGGTTATTCTCCTTGTAGATACATTTAAGTTATCTACAATTAAAGTTCATGAATCTGACTTGAAGCTTAAATTATCTGAGGTTGTAGGGTGTTTTTAATTCTCCATGAAACCATGAAAGGAAAAAAGTACTTGTTTGTACATAATAAATTGAGAGAGAGAGAGAGAGAGAGAGAGAGAGAGAGAGAGAGAGAGAGAGAGAGAGAGAGAGAGAGATAGATTTACCCAGTATGGACAACAGCGAAAGCTTTCTTTGCTCTTTCATAGAAACTAAACCTCTCCACCATCTCAATCCCAACCTAATGTTTGAAAACAAATGCAAACTAAATTTTATAAAATTAAAGAAATCTGTCTTAGTAGATAATTTTATATAAAGAACAAATAATCATAAAGAAATTAAAGCATTTGATACAAATCTTAATAAACCTCATCACTGTCAACAAATCTTAATAAACCTCATCACTGTCAACAAATCTTAATAAACCTCATCACTGTCAACAAATCTTAATAAACCTCATCACTGTCAACAAATCTTAATAAACCTCATCACTGTCACAGCCTTGAATGCCAATGTTGCTGTTGGAAAAGTGAATGCAGTGTCTGTTTCCTGGAAGCATTGATCCCCAAAAAGTTTAATATTTTAGCCATGTTCTTGTACGACTTCTGAAACGCTGAAAAGACTACATGGGGAAATAGTTTTACATGAACTAGGGGCATTAACTCCACCACATTTACTCATGACATACCTGAATTCAAAAGCACCATCTCAAACGAATAAGGCTAAGGTATAAAATTCATATGTGATCACAGTATTTCATTTGTTTCAAGAGATTTTTTTAATACCCATGGTTGTGCAGTATTTCTATCCAAGACTTGTTCATATTTTCCAATACAAATGCAGTAACCTATTGACACGTAGCATGAGTCTGCAGATTTTTACTGTACAGTTGTCAAGATATCAAAAAGTACTCTAGGTACATGTACCCAAATATCACCAATCAAACTGAACTTTTACCTTTTGTTTTCTTACCTTCTTCCTTTCCCGAAAAAAGAAACACATTTTTACTAATTCATTTACGAGAGTCAACTTTCTTTTCTGCAGTCTCTTATAAAGATTATACTAATAATAAATGTAGGGCACAGTAGAAGTCACACATACTTATATAGCAGTTAGTACTGTATTTCACATTTTGTTTCATATGAGAGAATATAATCATTAATTCAGAGTATGAAACATTATATGTTAAAATAAATTATTTTGCAGTAGTGGTCATGCATAAAAATAAAGGGTTCAGACCAAAACAAGGTTTATGTGACACACAATACTTGCCAACCTAAGCACCGATGCAAAAAAAAAAACAATGAATTGTCTAATGTTGCTTTCAACCAAATATGTTATAAATTAATGTGTTCATGCATGTGTGTGTGTCTGTTTGTGCATGGGCTATCAATATGTAAAATTCTGCCAAGTGTAAATTTTAAAAAATATTGTTGTATCTAGACGGTTCATGTCAAATCAGCTTATGATGTTTTACAATTTTTAATATTTGTTTCATTGATTCTGGCTGAGAGAGAGAGAGAGAGAGAGAGAGAAAAAAGAGAGGAAAAAAGGGTTGCACTGTACATTTTATCTTTATTGTTCAGTTACCTGATGATTGTTCTATTCCTTATGTAAACATCACAAGGACACTTATTTTCCATCGGTAAATAAATCCTAAATAATTATTATAATTACAAGATACACTGTCACTGCATCACATGGCTATATGTATTATACATGCTAATTAAATTTGCTTTAACCTTTAGCGTAAACACTGGATTGAAGACCAGATTTACCTCAACATATCAAATTACTGAGGCTCTATCTAGTGCAAGGAGGACTTGTGGTAATGAAAATGTGTCTGACAAGCCCATTATCTCAAGAACAGTATTAATGAACTGATACTTTTGCTTAAACCAGTTGCAAAAACAAGAATGGCAAATGAATTTAATAAGACTATATATATTTCTCATTTTACATTTCTAAATGAGGCATGAATAATATTTTGAAGCCGTTTGAAAGGTGAACTTCACTCTTGGATGAAAATAAGCAACATAAAATTATGTGAACTACAATAAAAGAAACAAAACAAATGATCAATGACCATGATTATAAATGATGATTATTAGGTTCTGTTAGTCTCATGTTTCACTATTCGATGCCTAAGTAAAGAACTTAAGTTATTTGTAACATGCTTAGTGAAACAATATCCTGGTCATTAGATGTACTGAAATCATACTTTGGTACATTTTGTATGCCAATGGAAATGGGAACCTGTCTTCAATTTTAATATATATATATATAAATAGATAAACAGATAAATGAAAATGTAACAAAACAATAATTCTAATCTCTTATTCTATTTTTAAAAAAATAAAATGGCAATATTTTTTTTTATAATTTTGGCAAACACATCTTCATGGTAGAACATTTCATGCATGAAAAAAAAGAGGATTTGAAAAAAAATATTAGGTTTTGTGCAAGAAAGAATTTAGTACATTTAGTTATAATTTGTATCGCTTGATGGTGTACAAAAAATTGGGGTATGAAAAATAACATGAAATACTAAATTATTGTGACTTTTCGATTATTTGACAACATTGTTTGAATCAAAGTCTGAGATAACTCTGATTACATGACATATTTCACATCATGACCAATTTAACTGCAAGACTTCTGCAACAAAATAGGGAATCATTTATTTGCCAATCAATTTTGCAGGTGCCTACACATAGACTCAAAGAACATGGTTTCTTTTAAATAAGTTGGAACGGCATTCCTTTGCACAATATAACTGCAAAAATAAGGATTACCTGTTAATTGTCACTGGTTTCAAACCACTTTACCTAAGTCTAACCTTTAGTTGTTGTGCAGATTCTCTATGATTGACGAGAGCATGAAAAAAGAACTGTACCGAGGGAACATGAGATGCATCATAGGGAGAAATGTCACATCTTTTGAGAATTTCACCTGTATTTGACCTAGAAACCCAGTTCCCTGAGAGCCCGGGATGCAATAAAACAAGATTTTTTAAGTGGTTTTCAATTAAACAATAATAACTACTCATACATGTAATCATATTAATAAGAAATCTTACAGTTTGATTTTCAGCCTTGTTGATAATATCTTTGTAAGTATCCCATATTGCCACAGGAAGGTTTTTCTCTTTATCTGCAGGGACTCTGTCCATTAATGCTACCTGCAAACAAAGGCCAACATATTTATATTCATGTAATGAAATAATTCTGACAATCTGCATCATTATATTTTGCAAGATTATCTCCAACAAACATATAATAAAGGCCATATTTACTGCCTATTCAAACGAAAATGTAAGGAGTGCATCTTTAAAAGCACCCTATTTCAAATAATTACTGGTATCAACAATGGACATGTGTGAGATTGTGGGATTATGGGATACAACTGTACAGATGATGTAACATGTACATGTACAAGCAAACACAAGACAGCACATATAAAACTGAATTTTACACTTAAAAAATACCAACTAATTCAAATCGTCAATACTGTCCATAAAAATGTGGAGCCCTGTGTAATGATTTGAATGAACAAAAACAGTATATTCAACTGTGACAAATCTCTTATATGCTATTTTCTATCATAACTATACCAGAATGTGAATATATTAGTGGTGACTTTTGCTCAGTCCAGTTGTTCCATTTGAAATTAGAATCCAACAGGAAATATATCCTTTCTCAACTCCATGTACAAATGCCATTTCATAAACGACAGTATTTTCCAGCCTATAAGTCGATACTTTTTTACTTGAAAGTCAGGTCTTCGTCTATTACTCCAAATTGACTTATATCTGGATTATGTCATTGAAATTGCATTGACTTATATATGGATTATGGTACCCAGTATGTTAATCAAATTGCTCTATAATCGGCATAATCAAAAACAGGTCATATAGAAGTACAAAATCTTGTTAAATTACCATGTCAATCAATTTTTTTAAAACTAATATGACTATATTTATAAGAAATTATCATTATTTTCTTATTTCTCAAAACTGAAATAAAAGAAAACAATTACAAGTAAAAATTCACTGGGCTGCATAGCACACTTCGGGTCCATACTCTTTAGTGCATTGTGCTAATTTAAGGCATACTGTTTGTTCTTAAAAAATATATAAATTTATTTTGTTTTATTCATCTCTTATAATTAACCATACATCATTCTTCCTGATCACATTTTAGCAACTGGTCCATTGATATTTGATTAACTGGGCATACACAAGCATTTACCAGCATAGCTTTGTCATTGATCTAATTGATCCTACAAAGGGATGTAATCTATATGCACTAGAGCATTCTATGATTATATATAAAATAATGTAGATTATGCTTTCTACTGAATCCCCTAAATCATTTGTTTCAAATTGTATTTAATAAACTTTCTCACATCAATAAGGTTTAAGCTAAAATAAAATCCAATATATAGTGAGCAAGCATGTGTGTGTATGCATGAGAGAGAGAGAGAGAGAGAGAGAGAGAGAGAGAGAGAGAGAGAGAGATGGAAAAAAATTATGTGTACAAGACCGTCTTTTTATTCAGGGAGGTTTTTATTTGTAGCTTTTGCAAAAAGAAAATTACTGTATTTTGAGTTACTTGATAATTGTATAATCCTAATGTATTACGACTATACTAAATTCCATTATCAATAAACACTGCTAAACCAACAATTCATTCTTATTTTAGTTATGATGTACATTGTCACAACAACCGCATGGCTACTTACACAGTAATGAAACATGCTTAGTGCTTTGGTAATTATTGAAACCAGATTAAGGGCAAGATTCAACAGAATAGGTCAAATCAGCAAGGCTGCCAGTAGTGAAGCATTTTTCCATACATATTTTGTTATACGGACAAGAAATCATATGCATTATAGTACTTATTACTTGAACTTGCCAATAAAGATAATAGAGGGGTGTATTGTTCAATAGATTTGTAATAAAATGCTAATTATGTCCAAGTCAAAACAGAACAAACACTTAAAAGATATACTGTATACGAATCGATTTAACTGAGTCTGTTTCGATAGAAAATGACTGGGTTTTTGTATTTTACATTTGTATGACCATAATGAAACAATAAGACTTGTTGACACTATGTAGTCTTCACTTTAGCATGTACTGAGATGTAATTTTTAGTGGATAAGAGAACATCAAAGAGCTTCAGATCACATTTTAAAATGCACAATCATGGTGTTATGCTATGGTGATGGACTTTATAAAGAGAATTAATTAATGATAATAGTTAAAAGTATGTTCTGTTAAGTCCTTTGTCCATTTGTTAATAAACACCAGTAGATATTGTAATGACAATAAGAGAGCTAATATGCATCAATCACTGTACTTTCTCACCAACAATTAATTGTTAATTTTTGTAAAAACAAAATGGCAATATGGTATTATCAATCTTTTATTACATTTTTCCTCACAAAGTCTCTCCTCATTATGGATTATAGCCATGCACACATCAGTGCCAAGACAAAGATGAAGATTGAAAAAATGAAGACATCATTAGGCATCATACCAGATGACAAAGTTAATACAATCATTAGACAAAAGTTAATTGCTGATTCAAAGCTGAGTTTCGGAAGTTGTGGTCACACTGGAGGATGGCAGGCAAGCAAAGCTTCACAAACACGGGACGAATGCGGCACGCTACATATTCCATGTTGCACATTGAGCTCCTGAATCAGTTATTGTGAATGGATCTGCTTTAGCAGAAATTGTCAGCGGGAATGAGAAGCCAGATGACGATAATGAGATGGAGACAGACAATAATAAGAACATTTCCAATGACCTGAGCCCTGATATATAGCCGTCATTTTTCATTCCAATAAGGAAGACAAAGACTTCAAGGGATTTTCAGATATTAGAGATCATTACTTTCATAATTAGAATGTGGAACAGTTCTACAACAGATAACAAAATAAATTAAAACATTGATGTGCTTTCAATTCTAATTGACATGATAAATATGTGTACAAAAATAATTATTTGTCTAAATTTGATACTTCATTTCACAGCCATGTTAAAGTATAATAAAAATTTATTTATTTTATTTTTGTTTGTAACTTTTCTGTTTTCTTCACATTTCTGATTTCCTTATGGTAGCCTCATTTTCCTATTGTTAGCCTCACTGAGTTTATCTCATCTGTTAAATCTTGCACTCAAGACTGGTTTCAACTGGAATAATCAGGTTAAAGCTTTAGACCTTTAATTAACATGTACATAGCATGCACAGCCATGTGGCTCTTGTTGCAATGGATGTCATAATTAAAACATGCTTGGCCTGTTTATTCAGCTGTGTCAACTGATAACAGGATATAGCAGTGCCTTGTACAGGAGTAAAATCAGAAGAAAGTTAGCACTGGTGATGTAGTTTCATTATTGCAGGTAATATGAAATATCATAGAGTGATACCATTAATATTCACGAAACTGGAAATTACTAGTGCAAAAAAACAAAGCCAAGTTATTGACCTGGCCTCGTCTTATACTCCAAATAGACTTATATATGAATAAATGATGGAAAATTTACAAAATTGGTGAATTCGACTAATATTCCACATATAAGTAATATAGGAAAATATGGTAATCAAAACCTATTTCAAAGACAAAAGAAATATACGTACAGGTTTGGATACATATGTATCCAGGGGCAGCAAGGTTAAAACAGCTTCCAGAAGAGCAGGTATAAGAAGACCTGCAATCAGAGATAAGTACTAGTACTCACTTGACTTTTTCTTAACATTACTTACATTAATAATTTAACTGTCATATTACGCATGTTCTTAACAGACAGGTACCAGATCTGGTCATTTGTAGATTTATTCTCTATATTTATATTAATTTAATAATTTGACTACTTCATTACACAATTTACATTATTTTAATAATTTGACTATCACACTACACGTTATTTAACAGACAAGTCCCAGTACTCGTCACTTATTGATTTATTCTCTATATTGTTTACATTAATTTAATAATTTGACTACTACATTACACATATTACATTAATTAAAAAGTCTTGACTATCGTATTACATGTTTTAACAGAAATATTTTATAAAATGTTCAATCATTTTATTTTTAAATGCAATGAATCATAGAAAAAACATTTCTAGCAATTTTATGATTTGCACAACCTTTCAAATATCCAGTCAATGAATGTTTTTTGATAGGTATCATATGGCAAGAAATTATATACTGTTACAAAAAATATTCAACTGTATGACAGATTGGCTCTTTGATTGATTCACCTGAAATCATTATAAAATTATAGTGACAGTCTGAAAAAATGCAAATTCATAAATTACAAATACGAACCAAAAGACTATAATAATATTCCTACAAATCAACACTGAAATATTGTTTCAAAACTATTAAGAGTGACCCTATGTGTATTAAACCAATTACAGGTATCATAAAGTGGCAATAGTAGAATTACAAGTATCAATCACAATAGTTGAAATACAGGTATCATAACATGGCAAAAGCCAATTACAGGTATCATAACATGGCAAAAGCCAATTACAGGTATCATAACATGGCAAAAGCCAAATTACAGGTGTCATAACTTGGTAATAGTAAAATTGCAGATATATGGCAATAGTAGAATTACTTGCATCATAAAATGGCAAGAATTATTTCAGGTATTACAGTCACAATAACTGGCTTACTGGAATCATAACATGGCAATATGAGAATTGCATATATCATAAATTGGCAATAGCAGTATTACTGTTATCATAAAGTAACAATGGTTGAATGTTGTTGTAGTAGGGTTTAACGCCATTTTTCAGCACAATATAGGCTATAAATGGCAGCCAGTATTAATGGTCGAGGAATAAACTGGAAAAACCCCCGGAAAGAACCACCGACCCACGAGAAAATATTGGCAAGCTTTCTCACATACACACATTGGCCAAATCCGAGACTCAAAACTCACACAGACAGGTGAGATGGCAGTGATCTGTAATGGCGAGCGCTTAACCCTTTGAACCCTAATCTCCCTCATATTTCGGCACAATAACCCGAGCCTCCCTGGCAATTTTTGAAAATTTTATAAAAAGTAAAATTGTGCAAAATAAAAGTAATATTATGCCTTAGAATGATAATCCACTGATATAACAACAAATATCAAATTGTCTCTTTTCAAGCATGCTTATAAAATGCTTTTTATTACTATGACTATGTAACAATCTGTCACGAAATTTTGTTCATGTTTTATCATGCAAGATCTATATTTCACTGACCATCTAGCGAATAACATAACCTAGGCCGGGATACCAGCCTGTCGGGTTATGACGTAGATAGCTAGGCCGGTATACCGGCCTGCCGGGTTATGACGGTAGATAGCTAGGCTGGTATACCAGCCTTTCGGGTATATACACCGTTACAACCGGCCGGTAAACCGGCCTGTTGGGTTCAAAGGGTTAAGATCACTCTGCCACCCATGGTTGAATGTAAAGACTTCTATAGTTTGATTATCCACATTTAAAAACATTTAAGAAAGCTCAATATATATATGTTCCACAGGATCTCAACAGAGTTATGAGTAGGAGTCATGAACTCTTCACTCAAGGAACTCAAATGCCCCCAAGCCATCTCTTAAGAGTCCCTGCAATAAACTCATAAAACAACACAAAGGAGAATGAAAAGGTACATGTCCATTTCTTGTATTTACATATCTGTATTAAATTCTCAGTGTCATAAGAGAAGACTAAAAAGAAACTATTTTTCAATCAATGTAAAAAAAGAAGGTAAAATCATACCACACTGCTATCACCAGAATAAATCTTCAAATCAGTAACTTTCACTATTATTTGACATAACAACTGAATATCTTGTCATTAGCTATTCCACAGATCAATGATGGCTGATTAAAACAACACAACAACATGAAATCATGAGCCATGTCATGGGGACACTTTAAATGCAGAAATGATTGTCCTGAGTATTTCTTACTTATCTAACATATAAGCTTGGGGCTATGATGGACCTGCTTTAAGTGTATTTTCATCAATAAAATTCTTCCTACCATCAGCTCTGACTTCTCTTGGTCCAGCTCTGCAGATTGAAGAGGTAGGAAAGTGGGCATCTGCTAAGACTGCAAAAAAGAAGTCAGCCAAAAAACTGTTGAAATGATCAATACTTAAACATTCAAATGACAAAAATAATATAATTATATGCACATATTTTGTTTTCATTCCAATTAGATTGACAGCAGGGTCAAATAATTCAGTGCCTTGAACCCTGGGACAAGTAACAATTAATGCATGTCAACTATTTTTCCCAATGAGTAAAAAACCCAAAACCAATTATCTAAAAAGTTATCACATTAAAACCTATAAATGGCATTTGATTTATTTTCCATTCCCAAACATTTGATAATTGAAATGTCCCATTAGAATGAGGTCCATTTTATTCCATTGTTGAGTTATAAGGGACTGCTGTTAGTATGAGACCACACTAATCCAAAAATCAAAATGTTTGCTACTCATTAAGTTGTCACAATTAATGCATTAAACATCTCGGAGAAAACCCTTAAAGAAAGTATACTTGTGAATGCTTGTCTTTTTCATCACACTAAGTAGCAATGAATGCTTGTCTTTTTCATCACACTAAGTAGCAATGAATGCTTGTCTTTTTCATCACACTAAGTAGTAATGAATGCTTGTCTTTTTCATCACACTAAGTAGCAATGAATGCTTGTCTTTTTCATCACACTAAGTAGTAATGAATGCTTGTCTTTTTCATCACACTAAATAGCAATGAATGCTTGTCTTTTTCATCATACTAAATAGCAATATGTTTCATCTTCATCTTGACAATCTGAATTGCCTATAACCTTGCACACATATTATCTCACTGAAGTGTCGAAGAGCATGAGACAATTGCTTCTGTTGGCTAACTTCAGCTTAAGACAATGGCAAGTTTATATAATCAAACCAATCACAATTATCGTTACATACTACAACGGCTTGTGTGTAATGTATAAACAAAAATGTCAGATAGAAATTTAACAGTTCCCTAGCAGTTTAGACACAGGGTTAAAAGTTTCAGATTAATGATACTGTGAGTTGTAATAGAAAAGGGGGGGAGGCTATTAATACATTTTATCGTTATTTTTAAAATGTCATTAATGATTGATATACAATGAAATTCATCATTGATCTATAGGCCTACACTTGAAACAAAGTTTATATATTAATATTTATGTATCAACTGCCCTTAAATATTCTTCTAAAAAGATCTTTTGTGTGTAATTTGGATTTTTAATGTAGCTTTAACAATTTTTCAGTCATATCACTTTGACCTCTGCATTGTGGCACTTTATATTTATGTCTAGCACTGGGGCATCATGCCTCAGGCATGAAGCATGATGACCCGCCCGATCAAATTATCCTGACACCAAAAGCATCCAATCCTAACAATAACTTCTTCATGCTGAGTCCTAAGTGAGGCAGCTTTAAGTACACATTATTATAAGTCTGGCATCTGAGGCAGCCACTACAACCACTAAGTCACTGGAGTGGTCCTTAAAAGATCTTGAACAATGCAATAATAAATAAACAATGAAAGAAAATCAAATTATCTACTCAAGTATGTCTGGTGAAATTATGTTATGATTGATCTCTCTATTTTATTTCATCTCTGCCAAAGGTCAGACAATATTTATTAAAATATTTGAAAGCTATGACTAACTTCATCGATTTAATACTTATAACACTTTCATAGAAAATCCTGCATTCGATCTTATACTCTCCAGATTACAACAGTAAGATACCAGTAATCAATTAGCAGTTTCATGCGTACACATGTTAGCCTCTGTGATCTGATTACTCAGTGACACATCATTGCACTGAGTGTAAGATTTATGGTCAATTTCCCTTTTATATATTGAATACACAGTCACTAACACATTATCTGAAACAGGCATTAAATATTTGATACATGAAACCACAAGTCTTCCTTGTAAAATGTTAGCTTTGAATGAGGTACACACATTGGCAGGGGTTGAGTATTATGCATGTTTATATTGGGTTTGTCACCTGCCACTTTACGACTAATCAAAGTAATTAGTCCACAGTTGTAATTTTAGAATATAATGAGTGTTAAATAAAGAGAATTAAATATCAAATTATTTATTTTGCATATATCCAAAACAAACAAGCTTACATTCAAAGTTTCTCAGCAGGGTAAATATTTGACAAATGTTTATTTTTGTGTTACATTTAAATTTTTGGCAAACAGTGAAGATAGTGAACATCAAGAAGAACCAAGATCCAACAATACTCAAATTCAAACATCTCTGATCTATAATGGTGAGATGGAGTAATAGCCTTAATAGATGCACAGATTTGCAGCATAACATAGCACCTGTTAATTTGTTTTAAAATGCATAGTGACAAAAATGTTAATCTTACCGATCTCATCTCCATGCCCCATCGATGCCAGGATAAACAAAAGATCCGGTGACAGAATCGATGGTATTAGTTTTAGTGGCATTTCTATGAGTTTTCTGATCAACTCCAACACTCAGTTATTTCAGACCTATAAAATTAGAAAGCTTATTAAGAATTTTGTTAAAAAGTCTAAAGTAAATTAGTTTCCAACTTGTAAGCACTATGCCAATACATGGGCAGCCACATGGGTGATCTGTTATTGTGCAAAACTACTCATGGTCTCATAAAGCATTGATTAAGTCATTTCAACATTTTAAGTCTTAATATTTGTACCTTTTTAAGAGAAGACAGTTATTAAAAATTATGTATCATTCATCATACTTCTTTACATCAATGACATTATCAATGGTTTTCTTTATTTAAGACTTTGCTTTACAGAAGATGGTTCCTGAAGATTAAATCAAAATAACATTATGCTTCTCAGTTCTCCTAAACACATGAAACAAAAGCAACTGTATTAATTGTCTTTCTAAAAGTTTTTCAAAAATATTGGATAAAAATAACAAGCTCCTTCAACATTTCCATAATAGTGATTGGTTGTAATAAAAACAAATAAACCATACATGCTAGAAGTGCAATATTATGAGGTTAATAACTGTACGGCATCTGTCTCAACAAGTAAATAAAGCAGCCATCTTCGTATGTTACATTTCAAGCTAACAGGGCTACCATAAAAAATTTCCAAATTGCAATTTAGGTACACAACTATAAAAACAAAACAACAAGACAACAAAGCGCAGGTCTAGTTTACAGCATATGGAGGAAACTGAGTTCTTAATTATGAACATCCAGCATCAGAAACCCTTGATACTAGAAGCACCATAAGGCAGCATCTCCTTAAAGCAAGAGTAATATGTTGAAATTGTCTAGACAGCAGGGACTATATCACTAGGAAATGACTAGTCACTAATGTGTGGGGTGGAGTTCATGTTACTCTTAGCTTGTGGTGATGCTACTTGCCATGCAAATTTCAAATCAATAACCTATAGATAGACAGGTAGTCATTTCTGACAAGGATTAAAACTAAAAAATTCATGCACTGAAGGAATTAATGCAATGGTTCCATAGAGAGATTTTACTTACCATCAGCATACAATAGTCAAAATAAATGTTAATTACTAGAGAAGTGGCTGATATTCGTGAGATCAAAAATGCATAGCACATATATCTTCTGCCAAACAGTAATATCAAATAAGAAAAGGCAGAGAACATCTTAGGTGTCTAGAGTGACTGAAAAATAGGAGGTATAATTTATGCTGAAACAACACCCCTCTTCCATCTCTGACCACTGATGAGAATTCTGAAACAAGAATTTTTAAGTGGTTTTGAATTTCAGATGCAATTCAAAGAGGAATTCATATTATGTGTTGCTAAATAACACAAAACATGGCTTGGTCTAACTACTTTAATGGCTAGGTTACAACTGACTAAAAACTGAGAAAACAGCACTAGTTTCTCAACCTAAGTTATCATAAGGCATATAAGGTTTATGCCGAGTCTGGAGCAGATCCTAGGTGACCTGTAACTGTCAGACCACTGCAACAGAATGTTAATACTGTATACTACCAAATATATTTCATTTTTCGCATTTTACTTTGCTCAAGTTTGCATGGTGCAAATTATATTTTATTAGTTAAACATTTAAAATATAAATGGCTATCTAGTGCAACAGGCTGTTGTGTCCAGTGATCAGGTGATCTCAGAAAACTGCAAACAACGTGAAGAAAAACAAATTGCTTGTCTAGTTTACTGTTCTATTAATAAATAATTTTTCTGACGCTGCTTTAGAAAAGTTATTTGAAATTACACCCTCTCAACACACGGTAACTGACAAATTTACGCGATGCCAATTGTGTTAAGGTTAGTTGGCGTTATCAAGTGTTTATGTCTTTATTTTATCGACAAACAAAAAACCTAATGCCTGGCGGTTTGGGAGTAAGGAGTATGATAAATTATCATATTACAGACTTAGTAATGTGCTTATCGTAAGGAAAAAAATAAAATGCAATCCTTGCAACAGAAAGACATTTTAACCTCAATATCTTCCCGCCCAGCACTAATTTATTTTACATGCTATCAATTTCCTGTTACATGCCGTCACAAGTTAAACAGTTCAACCTGTTTTTCATGAAAAATGATTGACTCCATTTTATAGCTCTACTTTATATTTGAATTACAATGCAAGATCGACACTCATAAATTTGTAACAATCAAACAGTGAAAACATGCCAAAATAAAATGCGACTAGGTCGTCTTTCATTACACATCTAGAACTACAAGTTTTTAAAAACAAAAATTGGTTTCATATGTGGTTATCTATATAATTATTAACAGTCGTACCTTGATTTCCTCCACGCTGACAGTTTATCATCCGGTTTCCTGGCCTATATAATAACGAGGAGTGTGTAACATATCATTACTATATAGGTCAACAAAGGGAAATAATTCTATTATCTTATTTAGTTTGCGCATTGCTGGACATACAACACAATTATTTTTACTACATGTTCTCTACATTTATTTCTCAGTACAGGTCTTTCCTCTGTGTCACAATCAATACAAATCATATGTTAATCTAAAATACCTTCAACGATGACTTCACGGCGAAGTCTTGTCAAAGCTTCACGGTCATTTTTTTTGAGGCTGCACTGTAAACAGAGAAGCATGTAATTTGTAAATTGAACACAAATTTCACTTCCGGATCATCACCAAGGCCAACAGTGTATTGGTGGCGCTCTACAGTTTCGTACTTTGCATAGGGGATTAGAATTTTAAAGAAAAATAATTTTCTGGGATTTCTTCACTGATTATACTGGCAATATAATAAAGACTTTGTATATCTTAGGTGTTGGGAGAAGAACTTTCAATTCCCTTTATTTTGATGTATGATTGATGGGTGTACTTTAGGTTCTAGAGTATACAGCTTGGGCTAACATAAGATGTGCTAATGTAAACAAACTGCTAGCTCCGCATGGTCATTTTCACTCCCTGGACTTCAGAGGTAAATTGTAGAAAAATGGTACGATAACTTTTTTTACTTTTCAGATATTTTGTAATTTGTTCATTGCACTTTCAGAAGCTGCTATTGCCTACTTCAGCAAAATTCGTTTTCCCTAGTTTAATAACTGCTAAAGTTAGTGTACTTTTGATTAATTTTGGCTAATTTTTCAAGCACATGGGAGCATCCATTTTCTTATACCATGTGCTTAGATCATTTACAATTTCCACAAGTGCAGTATCCAAAGAAATATCAGCCACATTACATCAAAGTAGCATTGAGATATGCCAACATTATCTCCATTGTGCATGTTACAAATGCAAACAACTTCACCTCACATACGTCACTATCTGAAAAGTACATATTAACTGGTGAGCGCCCCCATTGCAGTGCACATCCGCAATAAGAACCGGAAGTCCACAGCTAGAACCACAGCAAAACATCCACGCTGGGAACCAATTCAAGAGTAATTTCCCTTTATTGACATTAGTACGACGAAGAACTAGAACAACGAAAGAGATAATAAATATGTTACCTCTGTCTCTTCAAGTAAAGTAAAATAACAATATTTATTTGTGCACGGAGTCCTGTAATATAAAGTATTTTTTTTCTTCTCACGGCTAAAGCAAAGGCATATGAAATCTCTCTCTCTCTCTCTCTCTCTCTCTCTCTCTCTCTCTCTCTCTCTCTCTCTCTCTCTCTCTCTCTCTCTCTCTCTCTCTCTCTCTCTCTCAGATACGCACGCGATAGCAATTAAATAAGGGCACCAGTAACCGCACCTTATGGAGCGTATTATGCCTGCATAAAACTGAGGTGAAATTAAGGGAAATTTTGGAATCTCTATTAATATAGATAAATTCTGAGTCTGACAACCAAGAAACAACTCCTAGTACAATGGACTTAATTATATTTCGTATTGCAGGCTTCCTTGTACCATCCTCACCTCAAACTAACGCAAATAGTTTAAGAATGTTTCAAAATATTGACAAATCTCGCATACAGATCTCAGAAGAAATATATGATCCTTGTAGCCCTATTCAAATTAACAAACCAAACCAACTTCATACATAAAATACCATGCTCTAGGTAAAATCTTTAATAGCAAATTTGAAATTTCGTGTGCTGCGTAAATCGACATATTTTATACTGTTCCTGATTTTCATGTTATTTTACTTACATCATAGATTCACGCTCTTGAGCAATACAGTACCGTATCAATGTTTGCATCCGTGTTCAGAACCAATGCTAATATTTCTCTTTGTTAAAGTCTGGGTCATAAATATTTCCTTTCTTACACATCTGCACACGTCACGTTATCTTTATGTATATTTTTTTTCATAATTAGATATTCCAGTTTATCAGCTTTATTCTTAACACATTGTTCACAAGAAATTTGTTCCTATTTAGCTAAACTCGCTTCTTTCAAACGATGCATCTGCGCTCAGAACCATGACTTTCCTATCTCTGCCTGTCACAACACAGGTTGATGCCAAAATAAAAATCAGTATAATTATTGTTTACAATAACCATCTGATACTAACCGCCAGAAAACGAATGAATTAATTATTCTCTTATAGACACAACTCGTATCATGAGGATGTATAGCAGCAGCAGAGAGGGTGAACAGACTAAGTTTTCAAGCAAAAATAAGGCTTTCTCGAAATTGCTTAATAGGCCTCAATTTAGCAAACTGAGGCTTCCTTGAAAATACTTAATTAAATTTTTCAGTAAAAAAAAAAAAAAAAAAAAAGACGCCATATAGTTGGCGTTCACCCTCGTTGCTGCTATACGCTAACCGAATTAGCTATAAATACAATGATGAATTAGCGATATATTTTTTATATAAATGGCAAACATCGGAGAAGCACAAATAACTAGATTAACACGAGAACGGTTGGCTGCAATTAAGAAATATCTCCCGGTGAGAGATTCTTTCAGAGATAATTTGCAAGCGCGTCAACAAGCAAAGATGGATTTTACTACTGACACTGAGCAATTATTTAAACCGATAACCACTGCAACAGGTGAAGTTGTAACCGAGATAAAAGAATCTAAACCTGTTGTTGCTCCACCGGTTGAACTTGCGGCTGCTCCACCAGTTGCTCCACCTGTTGAACCTGTGGTTAAATCTAAAAAAATCGGTGGTAATAGAGTTCAAGAACTCCGAAATAGATTAGAAATTTTAGAATTAATCGATGAAACTAAATTAGATAAATTAACAGATTTTGCCGCGCTAGGATATTATCAAAAAGATAGGTATTTAAATCCTAAATATGTAGGTTCTGTTTCAAATGTAAAAGAGTTTTCTGATGCGGTTTTTAAAATTAAAAATCAGATACCAAAAATTAATAATAATGATCCTTCATATCAAGCATATAAAACTGCCATTGTCACAAAAGATCACATATATCAACAACAGCGAGGTTTATTAGAAACTGAACAACAACGACTAGCAACAGAATGATAACGAGAAAAACAAGAACGAGCAGAAGAACGAAAACGTATACAATCAACTCCAAAAAAACGAGGACGACCAAAAAAACAATCAGAACCTGTTATGGAAGATCCTCAACGAGAAGAACCTGAAGAAGAAAAATCCGGCGAGGGATATCGCGGTGGTAATGTACCCTGTTCAAGAAGTGTCCTCGATGATATATCACGGTTAGAAGTTCTTATTGAAGGAAAAAGTGCTGGAAATAATTCTCCGGAAATAATTAACGAAGCGACTGAAATCTGTCAACGGTTATTTCAAGGACGTGTAATGGATATCGGACTATATCGTAGTTTCATCGATGAACTTACCGATGATTATTACAGCGACTGAAAATCCGAAGAATTTTTCGATCA
Organism: Unio delphinus; assembly: GCA_029339505.1. Lineage (NCBI taxonomy): Eukaryota > Metazoa > Mollusca > Bivalvia > Unionida > Unionidae > Unio > Unio delphinus. The sequence goes on from JAQISU010000360.1 coordinate 1,489,521, forward strand.
CTGATTAGATATATAGCATTTAAATAAAATGATAGTACATCGTAGTATGAACAGAGCAAGACCTGTTTACGTTGTAAACTCAAGATTGCCGGTTTATAAACTTACTTATGGAAATGGACTTGGTGATATTATCACTGGATTATTTACTAGAATTGCTCCCAAGATTTTACCGGTTGGTAAGGAAATAGCGTCAAAAGCTATTGGGATTTTCGGTGATAGAGCTGGTACAGCTATTGGTAATAAAGCATTTGATATGTTAGGCGATGCAAAAGAAAAACTTATGTCATTGGCAAGAGGTGGAAAATCCAAAGGATTTTCAAAGAAAAATGGAAATGGAATTTCACAAAGAAATTTTCAATTACAGTCTACGGAACAAATGCCACCGAAAATAGGTAACGCGATTAATAAAATGGCAGAGGCGAGGTTAAGAACAATTGCTGGTTCTGGGTTGGCACGGTTAAACATTTAGATCAACTACGTTAATATAAAATGTTCCTGGATGAGATTAATGATGCTTTTAAAGTAAATAATTTCGTATCAAGGAATAATTCTATACGTGATTATCAGTATTTTTTATATCCAAACTCAAGATCACGAATTGAACTTAGGGTAAGAGGTGGAAATGGAAAATTGAAGATTTTCAATAAAAGATTTTCAAAGAAAAATAGAAATATAATTTCACAAAGAAATTTTCTATTACCGTCTACGAAAAAAATGCCACCTAAAATAGGTAACGCGATTAATAAAATTGTAGCGGCGAGGTTGAGATTAATTGCTGGCTCCGGGTTGGCGCGGTTAAACATTTAGATCAACTATGTTAGTATAAAATGTTTCGGGATGAGATTGATGATGCTTTTAAAGTAAATGATCCTGTAACAAGAAACAATTCTATACGCGATTATCAATATTTTTCATATCGAGCTCAGGATCCAAATGTAAGGTCACGAATTTAACTTAGATTCGATGACACATCTAAATACTTCTTGCCGTGTGAAGCATACATCGAAGTAGAAGGACAACTGCGGAAACATGATAATACTGAGTTTGTAGTTGGTGATCACCTCGAAAATATCCCGATAGGATTTGTCAACAATGGCATAATGGCGTTGTTCAACAACGCTCAGTATATAATTAATTCTACTAGAATTGAATCCATCGATAACGATGTTGATCTCGCAACCACAGTTGTAGGTTTAGCTAGATACTCTGATGATTTTATTAAATCTGCGGGTCATTCAATGATGTTTGCGAAGGATACTACCAACCACGCTGAACATCGTCAACATACATTTAGACGACCAAAAAAGGTTTCAGCTGCTGCTGATGATGCTGATGTTGAAGCTATTATTATAAATAGTATTCCTGAATACAACGCAGGATTTTCAGCACGAAAAAAGAACATAGACAGCCTAGGTAGATTTTCATGTACAATTCCGTTGTCGCATATATTTGGATTTTGCCGAGACGTCCGAAGAGTTATTTTTGGTGCTAGTCATACTGTAGTGCTTACGCGAAGATCAACTGATGATTACGCTCTTTGGCATGGTCCTGATCCTGTACGAGATGGTACTGTAGCATTGACAAAGTTGGCATTGTGGATGCCAATTATGACTCCATCGTTGACCGTTGAAACTCAATTGTTACACTGGACAACAAATTTTTACAAAAGTCATGTTACTGAAATAAAATTAGTCAATTCTTATCAATTTTTATGTGCTGAACACGAATATGACAGTCAAATTGCAAAATTGGCTCTAGTTTTTTTTTTAATCTGCAAGAAATTAATGTTTACATAACGAAATGCATTCCAATAGTAAAAGGTCAACTGTAATAGCCTACCTATAAAAAATCAAGTCATTGACTACAACTTAGGTTTCTTCGCCTGTCTCTTGTACAGCTGTTCGGGAGCATCTCTGAAGAGTGTCCAGCAGTAGTCAGCCAGCATTGTAGTGGACCATTTTCCCTGGTATCTTTGTTCCATTGTTGCTATATCTTGATGAAAACGTTCGCCGTGTTCATCACTAACAATACCACAGTTGCTAGGAAAGAAATCCAAATGGGAATGAAGGAAGTGAATCTTTAGAGACATATTGCAGCCAAGTTTCTTATTCTTCATCAACATGTCTTCTACTAGTTCCTTATAGTTTTCTGCCCTAACATTTCCGAGGAAGTTTGTAGAAACTAGGCGAAAAGCATTCCATGCTTGTTTCGCGTCACCTTCCAGCAAGTTGTTGAACCGGTCATCTTTGAAAAGCTCTCGAATCTGAGGACCCACAAAAACTCCCTCTTTAATCTTTGCTTCGCTGAGTCGAGGGAATTTTTCATGCAGGTATCGGAATGCTGGCAAAGTCCGGTCAATGGCTTTCACGAAGTATTTCATCAAACCTAGTTTGATGTGAAGGGGTGGTAGCAAGATTTTCTGAGCCTCAACCAGAGCTGGGTGTTGGATATTCTTCTCTCCGATGGCTACATTCTGCCTGTGAGTCCATTCCTTCCTCATGTAGTGCATTTCCCTTGCTCGGCTATCCCACTCGCATAAGAAACACATGTATTTTGTATATTCTTGCTGTAACTACCTTCAAATCACCACAGAGGTGCCAGCTGTACTTGTTATACTCAATGGAATTCAGTAGCTGCCTTAAGTTATCGTATGTCTCTTTCATGTGGACAGCATACGCTACTGGAATAGATGGAAGAATGTTTCCATTGTGCAAAAGCACAGCCTTGAAACTCAGTTTCGAAGAGTCCGCAAATAGTCTCCATTCTTGTGGGTCATGAGTGATTTTTAAAGCATTCATGAGGCCCTCAATATCGGAACAGAATATCAGATTACTTTCCTTTCTGAAGAAAGGCTCCAATTGCTGGTGGCGCTTTCGATATGCAGTAATTGTGACATCTTCTTCTAGAAGATTCCATTGTTGGAGTTTTGATCCTAGCAATTCTGCCTTGTTCTTTGATAAGTCCAAATCACGAATCAGGTCATTTAGTTCTTCCTGTGTTATTCTGTGTGGGGTTGATGATGCACCACAGTGAAAATCTGGATCACTGCATGCTGATGGACCAGGAGAAGAACAGGTCGACTCACCTTTGTCTTCGTCAGATGAATCAAGAGAATATTCTGCTGGAGGTTCTGGAATAGGAAGTCCCTCACCATGTGGAACTGGTCTCAATGCAGACGGAATGTTTGGGTAGACTATTCTCGACTTCTTTCGCTTCGTTATTCCGCCGGAAAGAGGAGGAACCAAGCAGAAGTAACAGTCATTTAGGTGGTTGCTTGGCTCTCTCCACACCATTGGGACTGCAAACGGCATTGATGAACTTTTGCAATTCAACCACTGTGAAAGCTGTGTTGTACATGTAGCACAGCATATATGCGGAGCCCAAGGCTTGTCTTGGTCACCAACCTTACATCCGAAGTAAAGATGATAATTGATACTTTTCTTCTGGTTGGCAAATGTCACTTCCCCACAAATATAGCAAAAATTGTCCGCGGTATTAACACACTTTCGAGGCATTACTGTTCTTTATTGTACGTAAATGGATAAAATAATAAGTTTTATGTAACAGTAGCTTGAATTGTCTCGCACAACGTCTAAAATATTTTAAATGATGAACCTATCTGATTGGGCTTTATATAGTATACTGCTTACGTCAGCTTCAGCAGCCGCCTGGCATTAGTATAATAGGCCTACACATGTATAGTACACTGCTGACGTCAACTTACTTCAGCAGCCGCATGGCATTAGTATTGCATTGCATCAGAAAATGATGCAATCAACTGTGGATGATGTGAGCATGATGGTATTATGCAATGTTACATCATTATTCCGGATGTTGCTACAGTCCTACTGGAGAAATTTACACAGTGAAACATAGAAAATGAGGTATATGAATATCTTCAAAACGAGAGCCAATAAAATTTTTCACGGTTATATTCGTGTTCGGCACACCAAAATACTACAGATTAGGGCCTTTTCAAGTCAGTAATGATTTCACTGTTGACCAGTGTTATCATTTATTTATCAAGGAGGAAAATCGTTGTTGAGTTGGTGTGATGTTACAACAGCTACAACATCTAGTACAGGTACTGGAATTTTTACTTGCCAACTTGCGCTGACGAAAAATGTTTCCGCACCAAGACATGTTTTTGTTGTGTTACAAAATTCGAATAGAAGTCAAAAAATAGCTGGTGTTGCAAATGATAGTCTACAATTACGATCTCATATGATATTTGATCGTTGTGATGTCAGTGAAGTATCATTGCGAATAAGTAATCAACAAGAACCCGTAGAAAATCTTATTATCGATTACGATAATAATCAAATAGGACGAGTTTATCATCGATTGTGGTCATTTATGGGTCGTAATCAAAACATCGATACTGGACTCCAAATATCACAGGTGGATTTTAGGGAATTGTATCCGATTTATTACTTTTCGTTGCAACATGTTGATCTATCTAAACACTCGACCGTTGATGTAAAATTTCAAGCTCGCATCGGTGATGCTCTTGGAGGATTTAGGGCGGTTGCTGTTATTCTCAGTGATAAAAATATGATACTTGAAGGTGGTGGTGGAAAAATGAGAGTTATTGATGCACCAGTGGAAAGCATGTAAGTGAAAATCCGAGGATTTTTATTCAAAGACATGTAATTGAATCAATCGGTGTTATATAAAATGTCGTATAACACTATTAATGTTACATTAACACCTGGTCAGATAAAAAAAAAACTTCAATCGAGTTCAGCTAAACAATGCGGAACTATGATTACGCTAAAACATGATCAAATGACTGGTGGATCAAATAAACTATCATTGACGAAAACTCAGGTTAATCATTTCAATAAAGCTTTTAAGGAAAAAAAGGAGTTCAGATTACGCTATCTGCGGCTGCAATAAAAAATATGATTAAAATCGGAGGATTTTTCCCGTTTTTGGCTGCAATTCCAGGATTGATTGCGTCAGCGGCTCCGGCAATTCTTGGAGCGTTAGGAAATGGGGCAGCCGGAGCACTTGCTTCTACTGTTGTCAATAAAGTTCTTGGTAAAGGTCTAAACGGAAAATCACGAAAAAAAAGGGAAAGGGATTTCGACTACCAGGAAGTCGATTCACAAGATATTACAAAACCAGTTAGTGAAATCCTACGGATTTCCAATTCCACGAAATAATTTCAACGAATGTCAAATTTTGATTTACTCGACGCAGTAAAAAAAACCTCTCAATAAATCATTTCAGAGGTGTATTCATGAAAGATCAATTACCAGCAAACCCGCAAATACCAGAAACTGGCATAATTAATCTTGATGATAACACTGGACCTGGAACTGACTGGGTTTGTTACGCGATATATCCACGTTGTATTATTTATTTTGATTCATATGGATAACCACCTCCGATTGAATTTGTCAAATAAGTGTCTTTGATTTCATCGAAATCAATTCCGGTTTGGTATTCAACGGTGCCCACGCAGACATTAACAGATCCTCCAATATGTGGACAAGAAACTCTTAACGCGTTAATGGTTATCTCGGCAAATCCTAAATTACCACATAAAGCCATCCACGAGTACACAATGATGAAATCATCAAAGAAAAATCATAAATTGCTTGCAATTCAAGAATGATTTTAACAAAGAGAAACGTGTATATATAACATGGCAGATATTTTTGGAAGATCAGTACCACGTGTTTCTGCAGAATCGGTTACTATTGGACAAGTAAAAAAAATAATCAACAAAGCTATCTCATCGATAGCAAACTTAGATGAATTAAAAAAATATATGATCAAATAAGCGCTAACACAGAATTACAAAAAACCATCGATGACATTAAAGTCACTGCTGGTGACTCTGCAGCACAATTAACTAAAGTACGTGGTAAATTTTACGATCATAGAACCAAATTTAATCAGTTCCAACAGGATATCATTGACACCATTAAAACTCCAATCAATAACTTCTTTGGTGTTCCGGTTGCATACCCTGATTTACAAATCGCACAAGTAAAAGCAACCGTTGATAATTTACCAAAATTACGAACTGATTTTGATTCTCATGTTGATCAGTTTACTAGTTTACGAAGAAATTTTCGAAAAGCCGATGACGCCATCGACAAGTTCTTCGGAAAGGATGCAAAACCAGATGATATTAAAACAACTCTCGGAAATATTATTACCAAACTCGATGAAATAACCGCGATTAATTCCCGGTTAGGTGTTATTCGTGAAGATAGATCAATTTCAGATTCAATCGCGATTATTAAAAAATCCATCGATGATCTTAAAACGATAACAGATGCCATCATATCAGATGCAACAAGAATGATAGCAATAATTGAGAAAGTAAAAATTTCTCATGATAGAACTATCAACAACGTATACACGATTCAATACGGATCATATACGTGGACCCCGTTAAATAACATATTAAATATCACTGCAACCGTGAAGGGAATTTATCCATTAACGTTAGTAACACCAACGTTGTTTAATATATCATCGTCGAGTTCATCTGGAGTCAATAATACGATATCAACAATCATCGACAAAGATACGATTGAACAATTCACGATTACATCCACTGATAATAATCTAGCTAGGGTTTCAATGTCATGGTATGTTGAATTTGTAGCTGATTTAAGTAAACAGATAAACTAGAAGTTTCAATTGAAAGGAATTTTAGAGAATTGTTGACTACGTTAATAGATAAAATGTCAACAACATCATTATCAACGCCAACAGTGTTTGAATATCGTTATAGCACCGTTAAAAAATTTCAAAACAAACTTGAAGCGTTAATTACCGAGTATAAAAATAAAAAGAAAAAATACCAGCGTAGAATCACCGCGTTAGATATAACTGTTTACTCGGTATCAGGTTTAATTACCGGCGCTGGAATAACACTATCTTCGGTGACTATGATAGCTCCAGTTGTTGTTCCAATTTATATATCTGCGGCTGCAACAATCACCGGAATATTCACCACGATAACAAAAAAATTATCATCATGTTCCCAACAGAAATTACACAATTACGCTGTTAAACTTATCACCGTGTCAAACGCTTATTCGGAATTATCAATGTTGATATCGTCGGCAATTGATGATCAAATAATATCCGACGAGGAATTCTCGAAGATGGTAAGGTTGTATGATTCAACGATTTCAAAATTGGAACGTGATAATAATAATAACAACAATGACAACATCGTCAAAAGAAATCCTTCAACGAATAGCAACAAATACCGCCATGACAAAAACTAGGTTAATCTCGCTGGTAAGGAAAACACCAGAATTCAGCGTTGAATTTAATCCTCCGCTGGCAGTATCTGAAATAGCGCTAACACAATTAAGATGTTACTACAGTTGGCCAAATGTAAGATCAGAACCGTTCAACGGCAAACCCCGAACAATAGTTTTACATTCACGTATAGAAAAACTAACCCGGATGGAACAAAATCCGAACCAACCACACACACAGTACATCTACCAACGGGCGCATACGATATCGAAGATATCAATGACGCAATCATAGAATCAATCGAGGCAATAACAGGACCAAATATCATCGAAGTCAAAGATGGTCCTGATAAATATCCCATTGAAATACACGGACATGAGCCGCTGCTGTCAACGATCATCGAAGTAAATTCACCTGACTACACCGTAGATATATATAATAGCTCAATTAGAAGCTTATTGGGTTATCCAGAGTTTATTCCAGGCACCATCGACGTGAAAGATCTACCACGGGAACCATTAAAATCCGATTACATTTCCACGAAGGAAGATTATCATGGTTTTGATCTCAATGATGTTGATGGTATACCTAAATTTACATTTGATACAGTATATTTATTACCTAATACTCCTAATTTAGATAGAACTATCGAGGACAGATTTAGATTAATGAACGCTGATTTTAATCGATTTCTAGGTTATTTAATAACTGCAATAGGTGAAATTCCACCACGACGTAATGATGTCATCAAATACATGGAAGTGTGTAATGCAATTATCGAAGAAATGGAAAATTTCAATGATATGGGTATGAATAATAATCTTCTTAATGCTGATAATGATGATGGAAAAAGACGAAGAGAGAAATTTGCAGAGCATCACAAAATCCGCGTCGAAGACATTCCCACGTTTAAATTTCCAGGGTATAACGTACCATGGATGCGTCAAAAACTCAACGACACCATCGATGAATTCTTCCCACGGATTCACCAAGCATGACTTGATATTGTTCCTGCGCTTCATCCAAGATTACCAGAACCATCACATGCTGACTTCATCGATGATAAATTACCAGCTGTTAATCCACGTTTAGATTATTCCGATGATGGCTTTTTTCGTACAGTAACGGCAGCAGATGTTATAAAAAATTATAGTGTAATAACAAACGACCAGAGTTCCGAGTATATAACACAAGGTCCAGTCACGTGGACATTTACATCGGCGTCTACCGGGAAAAGTTTCACCGTGTCATACAATAGTTTATCTGCGAGATTCAACAACATGAAAAGATTATATCAAACTCACCAACAACAACTTCGAAATCTTATTCAAGGATCTCTCGGAAATTACTTAAATTTTTCAACAGCAATTACACGTAATTCAATCAAGCAACAACAACAACTAAATCAAATTATCAATGATATAGAGTCGTTAAAGGAGATATTATTTCATAAGGTAAAAGATGATAAAGATTTTGAAAAATTATTTTTGTTGACAGATGAAAATTCTTCGAAAACTTTTAAAGAATTTCCAGGATATGATGTACCAGCGATGGAAGCATCAACGAGAAAACTCATTGACGAATTCTTCCCACAGATTCACGCGTTATGGTTTGAACTAATTCCGCCAGAAGCAATTTTAACATCAACGAATCCAGTGTACCGCAACAACAAACATAGATCTCCCGGCAACGTTGATATATCATCTGTGATTGCAATACACGTTATCTGTGATGGTATCTTGGGAAGTTTCTCCGTGGACGTTTCAAAATCAAATAAAGCCAATCAAGGATATATCATGTATACATTTTCTCCGGATGTTTCCCCGGGGAGTCTCATAGTGAAAAACCCACCTAATTTGACTTACTTGGAGCCCGTTAATGAATTTCTGTCCAGGATGAATTTTTCAATAATCGACCAAGAATTTAACCTGATTGACCTTCGCGGGGAAACCCTACAAATAACGCTAGATGTGAAAAGTTTTTGACGCGAAGAATTTGGAAAATCTTTGATTTTGAAAGAACTTTCAGGTCGTAAACGATTTCAAGGCTAGCTTTTGCGTAGAATTTTCATTGAAGTTGCAAGTGAAATTCTGAAAGAATTTCCATTCACGATTTCAAAATAGAAATTCATATATAATATAATAAATGTATCAACACGTGTTAGTATTTATTCACGACAAAAACCTTCTTGTGGACGCTATCGCAGAGGTATTTTTCGAAGCAACAACAAGTGAATTCTACGTAGATATAGTCATAGATAACTTTGGAAATTCACCAGATAAGTTTTTGCTGACGGATTATCAACTGCTACAACTTCAAGAACAAAATGTTATCGCGGTAAGATTAACCCGTGATCAAATAATGCAATACGCCCATTCATGTCTGTGTGTGCAAAATCTCAAAGAGATTTTGAAATGGAAATTCAAAGAATTTCACTAAAGAATTTCACGAGAAAAAAAAAAGAGATCACTAAAAACTAACCCTCACCCACTGCATAAGTATTATATTTCCCTGTTGTTAATCCACAAACAGGTATTATACATGACAATTTTACTTCCCGGTTTTATAAACTTGTTCTAGTTGAGTAATCGCGCTTCACAGGTAGCATTATACATGCGTTTCACATTACCTGAGTACGGGTTATACGAAGGAGGCTCTCTACGCGTGGGACTCAGCCTGCTCCATTAGAGTTTTTATCTGTTTCACCTTACAATTAATAAGTTTTCTTTGCTTATACTCAGCACCTAATTGTTTTCGTACATCTTCTACGACTGTACATAATGGTACAAACACACTAACGTCTTCAACATTAACTAAACTCTCACGTATAAATTTTTGAATACGCTTGATTAGATAATACTGCTTAGCGAGTACATACTTTCCATTGTTTTGTGCAAAATTCCATATCCTCAAAATCGGTCATTATTTGATCACAATTTAACCCCGAACATAGTTTAATATTTGGATCTTCAAGTTTGTTAATTTCAGAAATAATTCATCTGATATTTTCAGAATTCATATATACAAAAAGTATGTTTGTTTAATTGTGAGTTTCACAAAAACTTTGAGTGAAAATCCTGAAAATTCTTTAGAATTTTTCGATGGAAACTCTTTGAGTGAAAATCCAAAGGATTTCACAAAATGAATTCTGGACCCGCTAAGGTGTTGGTCATCTTAGCATGTCCAGAAGCTTAATGCGATTATAGGATGATGAAGGTATATATACAATGGATGACGACGGCACATTCAACCCCACGATCTAGTGTGTATGGCGGTTGTAATTATACATATACGACGGCACAACAATAGATTATAGGATGACAATGGTTATATACAAATGCAATAATGGTTATATACAGATGCAATGATAATGGTTATATACAAATGCAATGATAATGGTATAATACAATGCAATGAATGACGACAGCACAACAATAGATTATAACGTGATTATGGTATAATACAATGAATGACGACGGCACAACAATAGATTATAACGTGATTATGGTATATATGTACAATGAATTGATTCAATGACAATGACAATGGATGAATGATAATGGTATATACAATGACAATGGATGACGGGGGCGGGTCTAATTCATACGTGATCATTACAACCTAGACAAAATCCTAGGTTCTATGAATACCAAAAGGTACCCATACACCGGGGAAGAGTATAGGTTGTAATGATCACATGTATGATTTTCGACCGCTTGAAAACCCCCAATAGTATAAGGTGCTTTTATGGTATATATGCCGCTGTTACGACGACTAACAGCTATGCGGTGTGGTGATTTTTTTTTTTTGTTGTGTTTAATAGTGATCATTGACAACGTTGAAGTAACACATAATACTTGAAAAACATATAAAAAGCGCGAATACAACTGTTTGTAAAGACTGCGTATTTTTTCGTTTTCTTACAAAACGCGAATAATTGATTATATCCTGTTGAGATTCATAATAGCGAAACCAACCAATCAGAAATCAATTACTGTGTTTAAGATCCGTAACTGTGTTAGACCGTAATATACCTAAGGGAGTTATCCCCTTTGAACAATGCAAGGTTACATAGTTATATATAAGTAAACTGAATTTTTTGTCCGTTTTTTCTAGAAATCGCCAATTTTTGTACTCGTTCTGCAACAAATCGTACTGAGGGTCCGCAAATACCGAAATATCTACCGGCTTCTGTCATTAATTGAAAAACTATTTCCTCGTTATTTGCCGTATTAAACGACTTGACGGGTCTCTTCCAAATTGATTTATAAGTACCAGTTTCCCCAGATGCAGTATTCTCACTTTGTGTAACAGCTCGTAAATTATTCAAAGAATTATCAGTCTTAATTCCATTTATGTGATCAATAACAAGACCATCCTTGATCAATCCGTTATATACCTCATACACGAAACGATGATTGAGATAAGTTTTCTTTCCGGTGCTAAACCTCAAATACCCTTGATTAGTCATAGCACCAATCGGCTTCTTGGGTCTACAGTGTCTAACAACACCATCACGAGAGGCTTCGTAGTTGGTGATCACTGGATGTCGTTGAAATTCTTGGTTCATTTATATACAAATATTTTATTTGTCTAAATCATTATTTGGTTGAGATATATTATTTGAAAATCTCTGAACGTAATCCTGAGCAGTTTTTATAATCTTGTTGCTGACGTCATTGACAGAGTCAGGATTTTTTATTCTTTTTTTGTCATAATAACGCTTCAACTCTCTATAACGCTTGCCACCACAACTGATACATAACTGTGATTTGCCTCTAACACCTACCCCACAATACAGGCACGGGAGAGGACCATTGCTCCCCCGACGAAAACTTTGCATATGATACCCACAGAACTCATTTCTGCATGATTTGTTACACGGGGTCGATGATCCAGTCATAAGCCATTTGCAATGATTCATTATATAATATACTTTGATTTGCCTCTAACACCTACCCCACAATACAGGCACGGGAGAGGACCATTGCTCCCCCGACGAAAACTTTGCATATGATACCCACAGAACTCATTTCTGCATGATTTGTTACACGGGGTCGTTGATCCAGTCATAAGCCATTTGCAATGATTCATTATATAATATACTTTTCATTTAAATACTTGTTTTAATTATAATATGAAAAAGTTCAAGAGATTATCGAAAATTAAACCTAAATTCAATTTCGATAGAGTCTCTGATACACCAAAACGTCTAATAGACGATAGCATGAAGGAGTTCAAGAGATTATCGAAAATTAATCCCCGATTTAATCCGGATAGAGTCTCTGTTAAACCAAAACGTCTAATAGAAAATAGCATGACGGAGTTCAAGAGATTATCGAAAATTAACCCCCGATTTAATCGGGATAGAGTCTCTGTTAAACCAAAACGTCTAATAGACGATAGCATGAAGGAGTTCAAGAGATTATCGAAAATTAACCCCCGATTTAATCGGGATAGAGTCTCTGTTAAACCAAAACGTCTAATAGACGATAGCATGAAGGAGTTCAAGAGATTATCGAAAATTAATCCCCGATTTAATCGGGATACTAGATTCGATCTCGAGAGAATCTCTGATATGAAGGAGTTCGAGAGATTATCAAAAATTAATCCTTCGAATACTAGATTTAATCTCGATAAAATCTCTGATATACCAAAAAGTCTAATAGACGATAGAACCCTGTTGAGTAAAATCAACGACTGTTTTAATGAATTTAAGCGCGATGGAGCATCCCATACGTGGTCAACATTTTGAATTATACATGACGATGTCAATGTACCCGTAATCGATGCTACCATGAACGACGAAAGAGCAGCTGAGATAATCTCACACCTTGACTCGCCTACGGGGAAATCCAAGGGTGTAAAATCCAAAGGATTTTCATGGAAAATCAAAGATTTTCAACAAAGTAATTCCCAACAGAGGTATTTTTTCAGAATAAAATTCATTATCGAAGTCGAAGGTGAATGGATTATCAGAGATAAATTTTAACCAATTCTCAAAGATAAAAAAATTGTCATTGTGAGTCGAGATTCCAAACCAGGAATTCTAACTGGAATTGACAAACCATATTACGAGAAATCCTATCCTGTAACAGCAGTTGTTTACGGAATATATCCGTTAAATGATAAGCCAAGTATCGCAAAACTAGCACCTTTGAAAACGGCGTCATCGGATTTGTCAAGGCTCAATTGTGTAGCAACACGAGTAATGGAACACTTCACGAATGCATCCCGGGGAAATAAACTAACTGAACAACGACGAAAAAAAATAACCGAATGGGGACTAACAGTGAAACAGCATGGGGCAACAATTCAGGATATAACCAAATTAGAAGCATCATTAAAATTTCCAATATCGGTAGCGACGATAACCGGAGAAGTATTATACGAACCGAAATATCAATCGAGAGGAGCTCCAATTTAAATTATTGATCATAACAAACACGCGTGGACACCTGCAATAACAATATTTCTACGAGAACGAATCGTAAGATATATCCCCGAGGAATTTTGTAAGGATGTGTTCCACGAAGAGAGGTTATTTGATGCTATTCATGCGTTGTGTAAGGATGATCCTGTGTCAGTGTGGCTACTTCGCAGCGCTGAAGATTCCGAATTAAGATCTGATCAGTTTGTAAGACCGAATGGAGAATTATATCGCACTGAAGAGTTACACTCGAGGATGAAAAAAACCGCTGTAAAATACTCAGGTGAAAATTCTAAAGAATTTTCCAATGAAAAACTACTCACGTATAGTTTTACGATTCCATCAGTGGTAGCTCATTTTGCACGAGAAAAGAACTCATGGCGTCCAACACTAAGTGATTTTCTCGAGGACGTTAAATCAAGCTGTCTTGAATTCAGTCATGGAGGACTGTGGAATACAAAATACCACCGCGAGGGTATGATTTCAATTGATATATCTGCGTGTTATCCAGGGAGTTTTCTAGGATATGGAGAATGTGCCAAGTACTTTAAACGATTTGGACACCCCACACATGAAATGACTCGTGTTTCGGTTAATGGTCCATTGCCTGATTTTGACTTAACTGGATTCGCTCGTGGGGTATAATTTATATTAGCTACAGGATTACATCCGTGTAGTTATGTTTGGATTGGCAGACATATGTCTGTGAAACACTGGATGTCAATTGTGCTATTGAGATACATGATTGATTGTGGTATGCTGATATCGCTGATTATTTCCGAAGCAATTATATGCTATCGAGCTCAGAAAGAAGTTTGGCTACCACAACCCGATCTAGATAGTATAATACGCGAACAACGAAAACAATTTTCTGATGGAAAATCAGAGATTTTCAATGAACAACAAATCATGGATTTGTCTAGGCAATTATTTGAAATTGAAAATAGACTAGCAAAAGATTTTGGACGAAAAAAAATCGATAAATTTACTCAAGGTGGAAGATATGACAATGCAAAGTATTCTTCGCGGTTGATCAAAGACGACGCTGAATACGATTTTATCATAGCAGATTTAACGAATCAAGAAAAACTCGTAACTCGTAAAGATGCTTTTCTATCCGATGAGACTAAGTTGGGTACAATTGTTACCTACTGTGATGGATCCAGTTCCCAGTATACACATTTAAGATCATCTATGCTCGGTTATTCTACTATTAATCTATTTTCGATGATAAATAGATTTCCTAATACCGCGGTTAGAGTAGCCACTGATTCGATGTATATACACAACAAATACAAATCAGCAGTGGCCGAATTCACATCCCGGGAGGAAGCGTGGGGATGTTGGAGATTTAAAAAGGAGACGCTACATGAATATTGTAAATCTGCTGATGTTACCATGGACGATAAATACTTAAAAAGCAACCAGTGTTCAGAATTTTCTGATGCACCACCGATATCAGATCCAATTACGCAATATAAAACTATATATTTGAATGGTTGTGGTGGATCAGGAAAGACAACACGAGTAATTAATTTATTTAATAATAAAATCAACATGAATGTGTTAACGCCAACTAACAAACTTGCCAGAGACATAAAACAACGAGATGTAAAAAATTATGGTACTTATCACAGCTTCTTTTGATGGAAAGGCGATAAGTGGACCCCTGAAAGAATGGGTAAGAAATTTATTCCACCGGTGATAATTTGGGATGAAATATGCACGGTACCGTTACAAGTATTAAAAACATTTTTTGAATGGTTGTCAACGAAAAATACAAAAATTATTATGTGCGGCGATCAAGGTCAACCAACACCATTTGTCGGCGAACCTCCTCATGACTGGCTAAAATCATACGTTGATCATTACGAAGAGATGAACGATGACCTTAGATCGTTAGATGAAGTATTACGTGAGTTTAAACAACTAATCAGATTACAACCGGATAGAATCCAATGTGAAATAGCACGTGAAATAATTTCAGAAACTCCCATGAATGATTTTTGGGAAACGTGGAGACCAAATGATTTGATAATCGCAAGTAGAAAAATAGTCAGAGATAAACTTCAGATGAAATTATTTGAATTGCATAAATGTAAATTTTCAACACTTCCAGTACCGTTGTGTTATAGACCTTCGGATACACGAAAGCAGAATATTTTCGTTGACATTCCTGGACAACGTGAAAAGCAGAATTTAGTATTAAATGATATTGTGCTGGTTGATATCAGCGTCGTCGAAGATGCATTGCGTGCTGAAAATTGCAAACTAGTATGTGTATTTAACGGAACTGGAAAATACACACTACAAAATATTTATCAATACTGGTGTGACGGTGATATGGATTTTAATAAATTTAGGAATTTCTTTAGTGGTGCTCAGGCTACTCCGCACGGATTTATAACTATAAATTTATCAGATTCTCGGACACGATATCGCGTCGGATTAGACCGTATCTATAGCTAATTCGGTTAGCGTATAGCAGCAACGAGGGTGAACGCCAACTATATGGCGTCTTTTTTTTTCTTTTTTACTGAAAAATTTAATTAAGTATTTTCAAGGAAGCCTCAGTTTGCTAAATTGAGGCCTATTAAGCGATTTCGAGAAAGCCTTATTTTTGCTTGAAAACTTCGTCTGTTTACCCTCTCTGCTGCTATAGCAAACAATCGAACAAAGTCTGTTCATTACTGCATGCTGACTTATAAGATCCGTACCTAGAACCAACAATTCTTGGTGAAAGAAAGTTTATAAAAAGTACAGTACCAATAATCGCACATCTTTCAGAACATATGACGATAAGAATCAAATCTTTATTACCGCATATCAATTCACGTTCTCATCACAATCATACGCCGATAACATGTAGAATACGGATATTTACTTCATCGATGATAACATCCCCGCTGGGAACCAAACCAACTTCATACATAAAATACCATGCTCTAGGTAAAATCTTTAATAGCAAATTTGAAATTTCGCGTGCTGTGTAAATCGACATATTTTATACTGTTCCTGACTTTCATGCTATTTTACTTACATCATAGATTCACGCACTTGAGCAATACAGTACCGTATCAATGTTTGCATCCGTGCTCAGAACCAATGCTAATATTTCTCTTTGTTAAAGTCTGGGTCATAAATATTTCCTTTCTTACACATCTGCACACATCTCCATGTATATTTTTTCATAATTAGATATTCCGTATCATCTTAGGCAAATATTATTTGATTTTTTTTTTCAAAAATGATTTGGATTATTCGTTTACGGACCAGTAAACATGCCCCATTTTCTTGATGATGTCGTCGGACATAGTCATTAATGTGTTCGGTACATAACAAAAATTTTGCCTGCGGTAATTTGACTTTGAGGACGTTCGTCATGCTCTTTTTAGTTGATACTAGTTGAAAGTAGTTCTAAACCGGTTAGAACCAGTTTACTCCTAGTAACATCTGATGAAAGAAGGACTTTTTATTTAGTTTAGTTAGTAAAAACCGGCTTAAACCGGTTCCAACTGGTTCTAACCAGTTTTCACTAGTTGATATTAGTTGAAAGTTCTAAACCGGTTATAACCGGTTTACTCCTAGTACATTTGATGAAAAAATAGACTTTTTACTTAGTTTCGGTTTTAAACCGATGAAAATAAAATGAATGAAAACAGAAAAAGAGAAAGATGAGGATAAACATTATTCAAATATTAAAAAAACATACCGCCACTATTATGCTGTCATCCTCCATCGTTCAGTGGTAGAGATGACGATATGGTCAGATTGAAAGTAGTTCTTTTTCACTTTTTTTGAACAAGGGTGAACTGCGTGTAACAAATGAAAAAAGTTCTGTTTGCGCCTGACTAAAAGATAGCAAGAAATCTCTTATAGATGGGAATAAAAGTATGCAACATTTCTTCCAGAATTTCTAGTACTGCACTTGAGAAAATCCAAAATCATAAATATAATATCAGCTTATGAAACAAAAGGTCTCATTCATATACTAAGATATATGAGACATGATGATATTGGAAAATACTGCAGTAAATTAGTATCTATAGAGAACATCGAGATAGCCACGCGAAATGTTTGGCGATTGCCAGGAGCTTTGCATATCTCGGTTATCGTCACATTCATCAACTCGCTACCAACTAAACATGCAGATGACATAAAAACAATTTGTGTGATCAGTAGTTATCCTTCAGCCAGCTTGAACTGAGATGGGGGCAAATGTTGAAAAAATTCATTAAGCAAATATCCACCGAGAATAAAACTTTTCCCTCATATTGATATAATGAGGAATTGTGATGAAATTGTTGCCATCGTCGTTGCTGAAAGACTAGGCGGAAAAGATACAACTTACTTCTGGCAGGTGTGTAATCTTCACTCCCGTTTACATTCTGAGATGAAGCTTCCAGTTCTGCTGAATTTTACACACGGCTCGATCAATCTCTTGGCATCCTTTGGTCTACGTGAGACGATACGTAGCTCCAAAACTAGCTGTTCCTTCTTTCTGGCTCTTTTTTGGAGCATGCTTCCTATTTCTGTCATCCTCAGCTTTGCTAACTTCCTGCTTTACAGCTAGGCGCCAGATAAGACGGTCAATAACAAAGCTCTCCCATTTGTTGACATCGATGTTGGCCGTCTTCATTTCGCTCTTGCAAACTTCTTTGTAACGCAGGCGTGGACGTCGAGTTGGTCGTGTACCTTCTGCTAGTTCCCCATATAATATGTCCTTAGGGATGCGGCCCGGGTACATTCTCTTGACATGGCCGAGCCAGCGAAGGCGCCTCTCACTGAGAATGGCGAACATGCTGTTGATGTTGGCGCGTTCTAGAACCTCTGTGTTCGGTACTTTGTCCAGCCACTTGACGTGCATAATGCGCCGCAGACATCTCAGGTTGAAACTGTTGCATTTTCTCTCGTGACTTGCATAGATGGTCCATGTTTCGCTGCTGTAGAGGACTGACCTGAGCACGCAGGCTTGGTAGACACGCATTTTGGTCTTTTCGGTGAGGTTGGAGTTGTTCCATACCCTCTGGTTATGTCTAGACATCACTGCAGTTGCCTTGGTAATCCTACCATTCACCTTATAATCAATTGAGAGTGAGCTGGAGATGTTGGACCCGAGGCATGTGAAGTTCTCGACAACTTCCAAGTTTTATCTATCGATGGTGACAGAGGGAGGAGAGTCTGCATCTTGCGCCATGAGGGGTAGGGTTTCCTCTGGACTGGCCGGTCATACACCAGCTTTAATCCGAATTCGACAAGCGAAGTTCTCCCGGGTATTTCCGTAAGCACATCAGAATAACCGGGCAGCAACGTCTCAATCTCTTCCCGCTGTGCCACAGGCAGCATGAGGTCACACTTCACGTCCGAGGGTGTCTCAGCCCTCGTTAACGGACAGCTCGTCCTCGGTGACTATCATGGCGATGACAAAATCGCTGACGGTCTCTCTTTCCCGGTATCTCTTAAGCAGATTGGCGTCGTACAATTTCTCCTTCATTGGCAGCCGTATCCGATATGTTTGATCTCCGACCTTCTCGGTGACGACGTATGGACCTCTCCAGGAAACTTACAATTTGTTGTCTTTTTGGGGCAACAGCAACAACACCTTGTTCCATACTTCATACTGGATTGGTTTTGCGTGCTTGTTGTAATTCTTCGCCTGACACGCCTTCGCTCGCTTGAGGTTCTCCTGTGCGAGGGAACAAACTTTCTCCAGTTTGTTACGCAAGTCCGCGAGGTACTGGTAGGTAGTGCGTACCTCCTCTACAGCGTGGTCGTCCGTCCACAGCTGTCTTAGTACGGCGATTGGGCCAAGTACAGACCTCCTGTACAAGGGAGAGAACCCTAAACTTACTTGTGGTACTTCCCGGTATGCGAAAAGCATGGCAGGCATATATCGATCCCAATCCTTGGGGCGGCCTTCTCACAGCTGTTTGAGCGTGTTCTTTAGGGTCCCGTTGAACCGTTGGAAAAGTCCGTTACATTGGGGGTGATACGGTGTAGTCGTGAGGTGCTTAATTGACATTAGTCGGTTCACCTCCACCATCACACTACTCATGAATTGCGTCCCTTGATCGGTCAGGATCTCGTCGGGTACTCCGACTCTTGACCAATTCCGATTAAATCCATTTGCGACGCGTCGAAAGGGTTCATCGATCAGGAGTGTACTCCCCAAGGGGACGGGTCGATGATCCGTTTCCGGTGCCATTCTTTGAAACTTGTCATAGGAGAGACAGAATCCCTTGACATCACCCTGGACCACTGGCCAGTAAAATTCTTTGACAAGACGGTCACGCGTCTTGGCAATTCCCATGTGTCCTCCCATGAGACTCTCGTGTGCGAGTTTTAACACTTCGCCTCGCTTCTCTTTTGGCACGACAACTTGCTTTAAGTGTTCGCTGTCTTTCCTGGGATGGCGATACAAGATTCCCTTCTTGTACGCGAACTTCACCGCGCCATTCGGAGTTTCCTTCTCTGTTCCTGCTACAGCATGGTTGTGCAACTGGACCAGAGTTGCGTCTTCTTGTTGCAGCTTCCTCAACTCGGCCGGAAGAACGTTATTCACCGGTAACAATGTAACTTCCATCGGCTTTGCTTTCGTCTGCCGACTCTTGCACCTGGTGTCTACAGCACTCACTGGTATCGGTGTGCAGGTTTCGGGGTTGGATTGTGGCAACACATAACGACATCCCAGTATGACGTCATGTGATAGACCATCGAAGCACGCAGCTTCAATTTTCCACTTCACGTACGTCGAATCGAGGTCAATGTCAGCCAATGGCAATGAGTCACGCGCTCTGTTCGCGTACTGAACTTCGATTACCTCCCCTGTGTAATCCTCGGGATTAACGTACTTCCTGTCGACTAGGACTGGGACACTACACCCGGTGTCATACAAGATGGTGTCACCTTCTCCGCTGACAGTTGCAGACGCGAGATTTGAAGGTTTTCATCTTACTCCCGGCTCGTAATCCTTCCTAGCGACGGCATTCACCTGCGTCTGTCTTCCCTTGAAACAGTCTCTGGCTATATGCCCCGGGCGCTTGCAGTAGTAACACGCCGACCTGCAAATCCCGCTTTCGGGGGTGAGGCCTGTCCAGGTCTATGGGTGACATCCCTACCTGTAGATCTCCCTCCGGCACTCCCGTCGCCCTGACCTTTACGGACAGCCGGCTACACCTCAAGCACCCGGCGCGACTCAGTGGGTCGGGGTCGGTCCGCAGCCCCGGATCTTCCACTCTTCGAGTGCGCTTGTTCGTATCGCTCCGCCATGCCAGCGATCTCTTCGAACGTACGGTGCACCCTCTCTGCTAGGAAAATTGTCAAC
Organism: Unio delphinus; assembly: GCA_029339505.1. Taxonomy (NCBI): domain Eukaryota; kingdom Metazoa; phylum Mollusca; class Bivalvia; order Unionida; family Unionidae; genus Unio; species Unio delphinus. Next base: position 1,510,511 of record JAQISU010000360.1, read on the forward strand.
TCGCGACGGTAAGTACTCAAGACATGTTTTTGTAGTATAACCTCACGCAACCCGTCGTACGATCGTTCGACTTCAGACATCTTCATCCACTTCTCAAATAACCCTCGAACAAGGTTGTGGAATTGAGAGTGGGTTTCCGTTGCCTTTTTCGTCGAGTCCCGAAAACTTTTACGGTACGTTTCGGCGGTCAGCCGATAATCGCAAAGAAGGGCCTTTTTGAGCGCATGATAATCGTCGTCTGCATCGTCTGCAGCTAAGCCTTGGTAGACTTCACGAGCTGAACCTTGCAAAAAGGCTGAAACATTAACGCCCAGTGTTGCTCAGGAACTTTATGAGCTTGAGCAAGTTTCTCAAACTGCACGAGAAAATCGTCGATAGACTCCTCCTTATCGTTGAACAGCGGCATGTTTATCTGGACCATTCGGTGGTCGATGAAAGGTCGTCGGGTCCCTCCGGAACTCGTACTGGCGTCGTCCCCATCGATGTCCCTAGCTGCTAGCTTTACCTTCTTCATTTTGTGTGAGTAAGTCTGGCTAGCGCTAGTTCTCTCTCTCTCTCTCTCTCTCTCTCTCTCTCTCTCTCTCTCTCTCTCTCTCTCTCTCTCTCTCTCTCTCTCTCTCTCTCTCTCTCTCTCTCTCTCTCTCTCTCTCTCTCTCTCTCTCTCCGCTGCTTCGGCTGCCATCACTTTCTCTGCTGCTTTTTCTGCCTTCCATTCCTTGATTCTTTCTTCGATAAATGCTGCCAGGCGATCTTCCTTGTATCCAAAATCTTCCGACCCCATAGCACGGTACTCCTTGATCATTTGCCTTTCTGTAGCCATGTTGTTATACTAATACGAAGTGATACCTTGTCTCGACCCTACTAACAATGGACAGATATTACAAGTTCCTAACCAAATACTTACCTGTCGACAACAACTAATTTCGTTCAGGTAAGATGTTTGCTCGATATTTGCTTCACAATTACTGCAGGTAATTAAAGATCTACAAAGCATGCAGATATCAAACATAACAAACACAAGATGAGAAAATCATAAAAATGCAAAATACACAGGATGGAAAATAACTCACAACTGTTTCACACTGTTCACTAATACTCCTAACGAATAAACTTTAGGACTTTAAAATAATATTTATATCTAATTCAAATCCCGGACGAAGCGCCCACTGTGGCGTTTGCAAAGGTTGGGGTGGGGTACTTCCAATATATTAATTAAAATATTATGGAGGTTCCACCTGGCTCGTGAATTTATAAAGTTAAATTAAAGACGAAATAGATGTACAGCTCTGAGCCCCCAGTCAGCACTGCCGACGGTTAGACTATATAGAACACGAAGATGAAATTCAAAACAATAACAATTTAATAAAGTCTTTAATTTTAAATGATAACTCAATCACTCGTCCTCCAAGTGATAGCCTACTTCATCTCGTGATTTTCAGTGTGAGTTCGATTTTCACCCTGGCCTTTGGTTCTACTCATCTCTTTATTCCGTTCTTCTCACTCCTCCTGGATTTCCCCTCTCCCGACTTATCTCCTTCCTTCTCCTTTATCCCGTCTCTCTATCTGAGACTATTGGGACCACTTTCACTGGTCTGTCCCCCGAAGCTTCCTCTCCCGACTTCTCTCCTTCCTTCTCTTTTCTTCTGTCTCTCTATCGGAGACACTGGGACCACTATCACTAGTCTGTCCCTCGAAGCTTCCTGTGAAAACCACAAGGCGTTAACATCTGGTTTATCGAATCTCACCTCACACTAAATCATCAATTAACCATCAGATAAGGCTATTACTTTTTAGGTCAAGCATATATACACATCGAAATTTCCACACCCTCTTACAGGGAAAACAATGGTGTAATAACACGGTATCATACATACATCAATACATTGTATCACATTAGTATATCCAAATATATATTTAATCTTCTTGTACTTACAAGATTACAACAACGGACGCATGTCTGTCCACTACACTCCCACAAGCGTACACGAATATTCAAATATTCATATTACTAATTTCTCACAGTGCAACCATTTCAAAGATACAATTCAATTCAACAATGGCAAAATCTATTTGCATAGGCAAATGTGCTAGTCGACTATGAAACTCTTACGACGGCTAGCAAGCAATATGATTCTTTACAAATACGAACTCCTTCTTCAAAATATACAAACATATTAATATCACAAAATAATTATTCCTACTACGATTCTTGTAATAATAATAATAAGTATATCTACGATCTACAATTAAATGCAGTCGCATTCAGCAAAGATCGAACAAGTAGCTCACTGACCTTTTGAAAGCTACACTTAGAATCCTATTCTAAGATTTTTCCCGCCATTAATGTGTGGCTGGCCGGAGTCACTATCTTCTGGCAATCTCTCCAAAGAACTATAGCGCACTAAATCTTTCTTGCAGGTCTAAGGATATCATACTTAGCCCAAATCAGGGTCCCGCCCCTATCTCGATTCCGATTGGGTAGCGCTGGGCCAATCGACTAATTCAACCTGACTGTCAGTATGCGTATCAAGAAGATAAGGCACGTCCACTCCTTCTGGCAACTTCTTTGATCTACATAAGCGCGTTACATCCAAGGTGAGAATTACACTTCTGACGGCCTTGGTCGGGCTTCCCATCCTAGCCAGGAAAACGCCACACACTACATATCCTCATGATACGATTTTTATTTAATATAAGGAATATTCCTTTCATTTACTGGTGGTTAGTAGCATATGTTTATTGAAATTATAGTTTAACTCATGTTTGTTTTGGCATCGACTGATGCTGCGAATGGCAGTAGCAAGTAGGTCGTGGTTGTGAGCGCAGATGCATCGCTTGAAAGAAGCGAATTTATGTAAAATAAGTGGGAAACAGGTCTTGTGAACAATGATTTAAGAATAAAGCTGATCAACTGCAATATATAATGATGGAAAACATGTGAAATCATATAGATGGAGATAATGTGACATGTGCAGATGTGTAAGAAACGAAATATTTATGACCCAGACTTTAACAAAGAGAAATATTAGCATTGCTTCTGAGCACGGATGCAAACATTGATACGGTACTGTATTGCTCAAGTGCATGAATCTATGATGTAAGTAAAATAACATGAAAGTCAGGAACAGTATAAAATATGGCGATTTACGCAGCACACGAAATTTCAAATATGCTATTAAAGATGTTACCTAGAGTATGGTATTTTATGTATGAAATTGGTTTGGTTCCCAGCGGGGATGTTATCATCGATGAAGTAAATATCCGTATTCTACATGTTATCGGCGTATGATTGTGATGAGAACGTGACTTGATTTGCGGTAATAAAGATTGATTCTTATTGTCATTTGTTCTGAAAGATGTGTGGGTATTGGAACTCTACTTTTTATAACTTTCTTTTACCAGGACTTGATAGTTCTAGGCACGGATGTTATAGGTCAGCTTGCAGTAATGAACAGACTTTGTTCGATTGTTGCCTATATATCCTCATGATATGATTTGTGTTTATAATAAAAGGAATAATTCATTCGCTAACTGGTGGTTAGTGTCAGATGATTATTGTAAACAATACTTATACTGATTTTTATCCTGGCATCAACTTGTGTTGTGACAGGCAGAGATAAAAAGGTCGTGGTTCTGAGCGCAGATACATCGCTTCAAAGAAATTAGTTTAGGTACCTTAATTAGGAAACAGGTCTTGTGAGCATGGTATTAAGAATAAAGTCGATAAATTGCAATATCTAAAGATGAAAAAATGTGACATGATATACATGGAGATAAAGTTATGTGTGCAGATATGTATGAAACGAAATATATATGACCCAGGCTTTCACAAAGAGAAATATTAGCATTGGTTCTGAGCACGGATGCAAACATTGATACGGTACTGTATTGCTCGAGTGCATGAATCTATGATGTAAGTAAAATAACATGAAAGTCAGGAACAGTATAAAATATGTCGATTTACGCAGCACACGAAATTTCAAATATGCTATTAAAGATGTTACCTAGAGTATGGTATTTTATGTATGAAGTTGGTTTGGTTCCCAGCGGGGATGTTATTATCGATGAAGCAAATGTCCGTATTCTACATGTTATCGGTGCATGATTGTGATGAGAACGTGAATTTATATGCGGTAACACAGATCTGATTAATTTTGTCATCTGTACTGAACTATGTTTAAGTATCGTAAGTCTATATTTTTTTAATATAATTATCTTTCAACAGGAAATCTTGGTTTTAGGCACGGATGTTACAATGGCAAAATGGATCAATTAAAACCTTCAAGTAATTTGTTGATTTTGCGAAATATCACTTTTCTCAGAGATATAATTTTAAGCACTTTACTAAAAACTAATTTTGTTAAACTGCAGAACGCATATTGATATCAAAATTAGGAAACGAAAGCATTACAATATTGGATCATATGAGACAGAAACTATCTTATATATATATATGCCAACCTAGCCACCTGTCTTATGAAGGATTTATATGGAGAATAACCGATAAACTAAAATATACATGTAGACACAACATGAAGTAATAAATTACTGCCATATTGTGTGTTGTTGTTGTTGATGATGATGATATTCTGCTATATTGTGAAAAGCAAGAAGATGGAATATATTGTTAATTTAAATAATGCAAAATGAAAACATAAATCTACAATTAAAATATATATTCACTTCTCATTCAGGTAATTAGTAGATTTTCTGCCAGTGCTTCCCAGAATATGAACTAATTGCAGTTGAGCCGATGTAAGTTTATCTGAAGAATTTCAATTTCATTAGGAAAACCAGTAAAGAAGTAACGGGTATTTTCTTAAATGTTAAACATGATAACTTTAAATATGATTAAGGGGCCTACATCAATAACACGCTGCCAATAGTTATGCTATATCAATAGTTGTGCAATGATTATATCTTTTATGTGGTAATGAACAATAATAATAATAATAATAATAATAATAATAATAATAATAATAATAATAATAATAATCAGGAAAAATGTCATAAGTACCGGATTCAATATTGCTTCGATGCGCATTTTATGTATGGCTATTGGTTCCCAGCGCAGATGTTGAGTGGTTCTGAGTAGAGATATTTTGGTTCCTATCGCGGATGTGAGCTACATAACCCTACTCACCAAGGCCTTGTTACTCGATGTGCACTGTAGCCGAAATACATACAACCACTCGCTGCTTTCATATTCTAAAGGAATAAACGATTAAAAAATCACTACCAAAAATGCATAAATATAACTATATTATCTCCACCAATATGAGAAAGATAAAAATGCTCAAAATTAGACTAAAACTACGGGTATTGAACCGAAAAGTACTAATTGTGATGCGATTCCTGTTTACACAGGCTAATTGCTTATATGCGCACATAATGGATCAGTCCTACAATGTAAGACATATCACATGTTGTTTTTATTTAGTGATATGTCTTACTATTCAAATAATGTCATTGTTTAGCATGTTCCGATGTCGGTTGACATCGGAAAATGAAGTTTCAGGAATATCTCGCAAACCTGGCATCCTATATATGGACACTCTTCCACTAATTTGTGTAATTAATATACTTACTGTGCTGTGTTTATCCTGTCGGAATGAAAATATGACACTAGCAAACGGACGCATTTTCATGTTCCGTTGACATACATTTGAATTTGTTGCACTTTCTTACAAAAGCAAACTATCCTAAAAAATTTAAAATGAAATGTATGCATGTTGCACGGTATTCGAGTTATGTCTAAGGTTTCACTGGACAGTTTTTCTTTGGCAAATTTTAATTCGATGAGGACCTATTGCGGAAAAGCGATACTAATATTAATTATAGATACAAATAAAAACTAACTAACGATTTTTGTTGAAAGGATGCTTCTAAGATTCTTGCTGAGGTATTAAAGTTAATTCCTTAAACAGATAGTGTCTTTTAATAAAAGCCACTAGCTGCTTAAGGAATTAACTTTAATACCTCAGTATAAAAGTTTTATCCTGAACCAACACTGCCACCAACCCATTTTTTTTACATTCATTTTTGACAGGAAAAAGCTATTTTGGATATTTTCCTGTGAGAAGACAGCTAAAAGAATCAGTATGTTCCTTATGTATGAAGTTCACTAGTAATGTAAAAAATTACCACTAAACCATCTAGATTTTTAGATATTTTCTCTGTATCAGACACACGGTAATGCATAAGCCAAGTCGCTCATATGCAGCCCAAGTTACGCATTTGATCTTCAGTGTTAGTCTAACTGTGACAGGCAGTCACCCACAAGTCAACCCATTTCCAAGCCTAACTCGAAGTAAATGTAAACCACATTATAGATTTAGCTTATATAATTAGGCTCATGCCTTTAAACTTAAAAAATTAGGTGTCAAAAACGAAACTATCCTGTGAGTCCTAAGTAAGTTTAAGTAGACTCATGTGGCGGATATTTTTCTTGAAAGAAACGAAACGTTGTTTACTGTTCCAAGAGGCATAATATATTGTTATTCGTTTCGTTAAAGAATATAATAACTTAACTTTATTTTGGCATTCTCGGCTTTCATCGCATTCAAGCTAACAGAAATGTAGGCCAACGAAACTTGAAAACAGATCCATGTCTTTTGTGAGAATTTATTAGAGAAAAGACACTAGAGTAAGTGTAAAGTCTGAAAAACACATAACAACTTTAGTTTGTAGAAAATAGTCAATATTGTTGCCACTTGTGTGTGATATTCCCCCCCCCAAAAAAGACTTTCGTTACACTATTAGTCGACATTAAAACACGCTACACAGCGACGTTATTTAGGCAATATGACACTCCTACCCAACCCCCGAACAAAAATATCAGGTGATGTGTCTTAAGTTGTAGGACTAAAAATGGACCCAAATTAAATCGGGCTTTTTAATTATCTAGATTATTTTTTAAATTAATTTTTTTTCTCTATTTTCTACCTGTATGTTTATTTAATTACGAATATTTCTCAGAGGCATAATCGGTAAACATTATTTTAAATATTACACTTTAGACCCATATTTTCATGATATCGACTAATTGACTATACTTGTATCATCTGTTGGTCGTTTATAAGGGTAGATCAGTTAAGCGATTGATGTTCACTAATGACACATTTGTTCATCAGTATTTCCTTTTCTGTAAATGTAATATACTGTTATTTATATTGTGTGCTTGATATGTGTATGATATTGAGGGAATGCCTACCTGAAAGTTGCCATACTTCCAAGATAAAAACAAGATGTTTACTTGGATTTTAGTTCAAGACCTGGCTTGCTCCCAAGAATATTCTTAGATCACTAATTTGAGATCAAATATTTATTTAAATAATAAAAATTATTAATTCGAGTTTAAAAAGTGCTTTTTTTGACAAAAACAATCCTTTTGGATTATCATGAATCTATAAATAAACATTTTTGAAAAATTCGTTTTAGTACATCCACAGTTAAGACTACGGGTACATCAGCACATCATATAATAAAAGAATTCATTCGGAATATTATATAATTTTTAACTTGTGATAGAACATTTAGTATTATTTGAAATTTAATTCACATTATTATCATTTGAAGCTCGTTTTTGTCTTCTTGAAAAATAAATTATTTGTCGAGTTTACTAAACTTGATAGCGTTGCTTCTTTGCGCTATATAGTTTAAGACCATATAGTCGTAATAGAAATCAGGTGCTCGTCCAAGCTCTCAATTTATTTAAACCTTGTCAGGGGTATTACAAATTATCTTTAAAAATGAAATTGATTTTGTTTCAGAATGTTATTTTTTATGTAACTCATGGTACATAAATATATTTAAATTTTCGAAATTTGTGTTCATGGTAGTTAACTGCATAGAATATCTTTTTTATAAATTGAATATGTTTTTAAAAAAATACGTAAATTGGACAGGATTTATAAATTAGATTTTTACGTAGTTGTTGACAATTAGTAATAATAATCCTATTAGGAAGTCTTGTAATATCGCCAATAACGAAGTTCTCAATTAATGATAGGATATATAAGTTTTGAGAATAACTATGTGGTCTCCCTTTGGTTGCGCGAGATCACACAAATATGCTTACAATGTATGTAAGCAGAAAAATAAGTATTCACTTTTATTCCGAGTTTTGTAGTCATTCACACTTATTGTGGTCCGGATGACGCATTTTAAATTGTACATGTAATTTTGTCAAGAGGATAAACATTTGTTTGAACTTTTCAGTTGAAGTAGAAATTGCTCACTCTTTGGACTATAATATTATTCTGGACTTATTATAAATTATTCGAAAGAATTCTGACAACGCCATTTTGACATCGTCACGATTCATTTAGCACCAGTACTTTCGCGGTTTTAAAAATTATTAGAGACTTTTCATTAATTTAGGACTTTCATAGAACTTTATAAGAAATATTTTGGATTCACTTCATTATTTTGTAAGTTAGTGTGTTGCTTTTGCATCTTTTTTGTTACATGACTTTGTATAAACAGTAGTAACAGAAAATTGGGGGTTACGAATTACAGAGAAATTTAAATTCATTTTACTTCGGCATGATGTTAGTCTCCTATCGTTTTGAATTTACATATTTAAACCACCACGCTTTTACAATGTCAACAAAAGAGGAGAGATTTTTTCCGGTTCAACACACGAAGTTAGGAACTATGCAAAAAGAAAGTGAAGAGTAGTTCAAGATTCAAAACGAAGAGAAAAATTACGGAAAGAAAAAACAGAGATGCAAATGCAAAAAGGAGAGAGAGAGAGAGAGAGAGAGAGAGAGAGAGAGAGAGAGAGAGAGAGAGAGAGAGAGAGAGAGAGGCAAATGCAGATACAAAAAGAAGAAAGATAGATGCACATGAAACTTAAATTAAAAAAGAAGAAAGTGAAAGAGAATTTCGATGAAAATTAGAAGAACCAGAGCTGACAACATTTCCCCCTACTTAAGTGTTTTTATAAATAGCAAAGTAGGTTAACCTTTCCAGAAAAGTGATGTAGATCAATATGTTTTTTGCATTTTGAAGAAATAGTAAAAATTCTGAAATGTCACTGAGATCAGTGTAATTTGTTACTATATATATATATATATATATATATATATATATATATATATATATATATATATATATATATATATATAATGCGTGAGCTTCATTGCAAGCTCCTTCGAAAGAAGACAACGTTTCATTTTTATATTTTCAGTATTCAAATTCTTTACTTAGTAGTTATATAAGCACATGAGCATTACATATATCATAGTAATGCATATAATAAACAATGAAACGGAGACTGAAACTTTAATCAGTCCAGTACGTTCAAATAGTGCTCAGTGAATATAATTTTCTAGATTCTAACCTCTGTAGGTTTCGTTCAATTGAGTATTTGAATACATTTCAAGACACTCGGACATCTCCATAATAAGAGTTTATATACTTCTTTCGTACACAAAATAACAGCGTGATTTTCATCTTTCAGCACAGTGTAATAAGCATATGGTAATTCATCTTGTGGGTGTTATACGGTATCTTTCATATGCCTGATTCAAAATGACGTGTGGTCAGACATCCTTTTTTTAGAAAGGGATTTTCAAAATTTTGTCAATGTTACTCTAACGTAATACTCCTTTAAGCAAAACGTTTGAAAAATTTCTATGTAATGTAACTCATGAAGATTCTCTGATTCACCATTGCCAGTTTTGAATTAACTGGTCGGCTAGCCGTTACTTACTGAAGATAAGAACACCTTTAAATTTCCAACAGCTTGATTCATACACTCGTCCCCAAGACCCAGATCATTTAATAAATTCCGGATAAAGGATGCCAAAAGTTTCTTTCCATGATGGTTTTCATGTCAGGAAAAATCAGGTTATATATATTACATATATTTTATGTTGTCTGAGGAGATAATCTTAGTTCATGTACAGTATTATAAATTTATCATTAATTGAACCCTCCTCGATTCGCCATATACAACGTTATTTTGAGCATATGTTTTTCAGTCCAAGAGTTTTGCTAAACTTTAGTTCCAGCCATTGAACAGCTTTTTGTTTAATGAGTCTTCGTACTTCTAATACATACTTTACCTTTGGGGTCATTACCTAACTTGGATAAATATTTATCTATTGCAACTAATGCCTTTAAGACCTGTTCAGTTAAATTGCTTTTATCGAGTGGGAAGGAACCCTCTGCTGCAACCCCCTTCCCAATACAAGAAATACAAATTTGTTAAAAGAACTCTAACTGTAAGCATGTCTGGAAGAATAAAGAATCATTTCATATTCTTCCTCCCTTGTGGACATTTATAAATTTTGTTTCGTTTTTGTTAAGGTGAAGGCACTATTTATCACAACATTTACTCACAACGCTTATTCCTTTCTCCAAACCCTGTTTTGACTCAGTAAATATGACTAGGTCACCTCCGTATAAAGTCATAAGGAGTTGCAGCATACCTAAGTACTTCAACACCTGGAACACTACTGGCAATGTACTTCAATGTCGTTACGAAACAAGGGAAAAGGGCGACAAACATTCTCCCTGATGCACGTTAGTTGCACATATAAATACTTCAGGCAAGGTATTGTTGATTTTCACTTTACATTTGGCATATTTATTCATTGAATGTACATGTACAATAATAAAACTTGTACTTCTTTTCCTAATATAAGTAATTATGCCACAAAATATTCCTTAAAACAGAATCAAATGATTCAACAAAATAAACAAAATCATAAAACTATTTTTACTCGAGTTAATATACTTATTTATCAAGCAAATTGCAATATTGTATTCATACGGAGTATGTCGGCTTTTCATTATCTCGTCGAGCAATTTTCATTCAGTTCACGTAAGTTTGAGACAGATGGATTTGTATTTCTATAGTATTGATAGCAAGGCTTTTCTGATAGCTAGGCATTTTAGTGGATTAGCATTCATATAGATACGATTCTGATGTTCCACAGATCTTTCTCTGAACTTCATTAATCAGTCTTGTACATATCTGTAAATGATCAGTAATGTTTCACTTTCGGAAAGGCAAGCCGTCTCTGCAACTTCACCTTAAGTGCTAGGCAGGCAGATGAATTGTTGCAGCAATACATGTCCATCATGTATTTGCACGTTGTCTATATTTGTTACATTGGTGCCATGTGCATCCTCAGTTTATATTTATCAGTCTTAGAAAAGATCAGTGTTGTTCCAAGTTACCACGGTTGTGCGTCCAGATAAAAACAGGATCTTTGCAAGTATAAGTTTGTATTTTTTCCGGAAGCATAGTACACTTGTCCAAGGATATTTATTGAGCTAACCCTTGCAGAATCTTACACTGATTTGATCGTCACTGGATGAAAACGTTCATCATCTGTAGGTTTGTAATTTCGACGCATCTGGTTTCAAAACGTGTACATATGCTTTTTTACAATAATATCCGCTTAGAATAAGATTAGATGAAACATGGGATGCAGTTCTTATACCAGATGATACAGCAACCAGAGCCTTTTTATTTCAATAAAATTGTTCATATCTGCATCGCATACTGCCATCTTTTATGTTCTGTATGTCCGGATTACTGACTCTCATTTATGTTACGGCTGCCAGTGATGTAGTGTTAAATGCTTTATCTATAGCAAGTAGAGTAATGTGTATTAAATCCTAATATTACATAACTCACTTTAGACAGTCTAATGTTGTATATATCTATTTTGTAAGCTTAAAGTATGCAAATGATTGTATGTCATCTTGAAAGATAATGGTCATTCTGGAAACAAGATGTTTAAAGCACAAACATTTATCGATGATTATACTTTATAAATAGGCTGTTTATGAGTTTATTATATGTTAGAAACATATTTGTACAATTCGACTGGAGTTTTCTATTTCTTTTATTAAAAAAACGTACATCAAGCTTATTTGAAAAAGAACAAGCAGTAATCAAATATACAAGCCTGAATGGACGACAGAAAACGCACTCCTAAACACCCTACAATCTGTAGCACTGCCCGCACGAGGAGCCACTTGCCCCTTAAGTGTTGATTTTGCACGTTGCTCTGGAATTAACTGAGTAACTTCGATATTGTGCGATGTTATCTACAAGTTCCATTTATTAATGTACGAATTCACTGTTTGTGACATGGCAGCATTACATTCTCTATTCGATGTAAGTGGACTAGCCGGATTTATGATTTGTATGCTAGTGCTAAACGCGGTGCTCATTCTGTCAAAGAGTAGAACATATGCAGTGAGATTAAGTGTTTGGGGATACCAAGGTGGTTCTGGGCAGAGTGTTGACCTTGAAACGAGTTTCCGGTAAAGGATACATATTATATTGTATATATCCTGTTAGTGACTAAACACTATATTGCACATCTATCTCTTTCTCTTATTACATGTCTTATATATTTAACAGTGCATCACAGCCTTTGCCAGGTCAGCAGCTTGAAGCAGACAAATTACTCTTACCGGCGAGAACCTTTACGCAAGAAGAGACAAAAGCGTAGATGTTCTCGAAATATTGCGTCTGAAACTGGAAGAAACCCTCTCCTGATTTAGCTCTTCTTCCGGATTCTATGTAAAACACACGTTGGTCTCGGTGAACTCCGAAATGTCTAATATGGAAGTAGGACCATGTCCATATTAAATGACTCGTTGTAACTTCCTGAAGTCCTAAAAATGTGTCCGTCAGAATTAATATGAATTGACCATTAATGTTGCATTTTCTTGAGGCTTCTGTTTCGCATATAGAGACGATATATTTAGTTTCTGAAAGGAGATAAAACCTCATATATTATTCTAAATATTTTTAAACTCGACAGATTTCCAAATTCAAAACAAATGCTGGAATAAAATATTAAGACCAATATTTGACTATCTCCCCCTTCCAGGCCACATACGTTCAACATAAAGAGACGTATTTCAAGTAAGAACTTCACTGTACAGATGTGTTTTGAGTTAATTAATTGAGGGATAGATTTAACGTCTTTCAGGAATATCATTGCAGATTTTAGACACTACTTTTAAATCTAGGCTGCTCATCCTACTGTTACAATTACTAATATTGCTATTGATATCACTTGCACTACTGCTACTACTACAACTACTACTACTACTACTACTACTACTTCAACAATTGCTGATATTAATACAAATATTACTTTTATTGCTACTACCACCACTACTACAGCTACTAAAACTACTACTATTAATACTGATACTACAAAGACGACGACACTATCAATATTAATACTGCTCTCAAATAACAGCTACAACAAAACAACAATAACTATTACTACTACTAGTACTACTACAACAACTAAGACTAGGGATTCAGCTATGGTCGGCTGTCTCATCGTATACTTCGAAAATGCAGTTAGCTCCCATTTCCTTGGGTTGATATAGCCAATGATGTGTTAAATGTACCTTTTAATACCAACACAAAAAATATCATTTATACCGTGACATTCCAGCATATATGACCATACATTTATATTTCCTTGAGGTTATTCAGGAATAGCCAAACAACGAACCATACTACTACTACTGCAACAACTACTACTGCTGCTGCTGTTACTACTACTGATCAGATCATTGGCGCCCAAAACCAGGGTCAATAAGGGCGGGGATGTGGTGGACTTCCCTAAAATCTAATTGCTGACCTCTACATGTTTGTTCCCCACCCCAAAATAATTGGATGTGTCCTGGGTCACACATGGTTTTGCTTTTTACTAAACAAACAAAAAAAATAAACAAAGCACACCAATAGCCTAGCATAATACCATACACACAAACTAGAGAGTGCAATCTATGGGAACATGCCCAGTCTTTTGTTTCATTTTCTAAGCATCAATTTTCTCTCGGCCACTGTGGCTACCACTAATTTTTAAAAAGATCATAGGCCGCCATTAACCAAATTAATTTGGTTATGAAAATCATTTTCAAACATAATTTTAATCAACAATATTGGATGTACTACGCATCCAAGCTGTGAATTACATTGTCATCCTTATTTCAACCATTTTACATTAGATCACAAAATAATTTCATAATTTAAAATCGTGACTATTAACTTCACAAATAAATAAAAAAAATGTAATTAATTAATAAAATTACTAAAACTAAGTTTAATTTTCCAGTTAATAATTACACTGCACACATATTTAAAGAGCTAAACAATGTACAACACATGAGACAATAAAAGTGCTAAAGAAATGTGTATATAAATACTCTCAAACATTTGAATATGATGATTCAGTTAATAGATACAAGGAAAATTGTGACATGAATTTTTTGAAAAGATTTATTTAACTGGCCAGCATGATGGACATGTGTACCTTAGGCAATAAATCAACATATCTAGATTTGACACATTGCTTTCCAGGAAGAGTAGTACAGTATTCTTAGCGCTCTAAATACTAATACCTTATGATCAAACGTTTAATTCAGAAAAAAACTAATATAAATAAAAATAAACAATTTAGCATAAGTTTAAGAATCTTTAACATTCCTCCTCATCATGATTGGAGACAAATTAATTGAAGGGAACAATTCTGGATTGATAATGAACCACCAAAAAGATATAAAACTGTACATTATACATTTGTAGTTAATTTAAGAACCTACAACACATCAGAAATGCACCTCTCTACTCCTTGGACGGTAGCATCAACTTATGTTGGGTGGCTTGACTTGTATATTTGGGGGTCATCATTTGTCCGTTATGTAATGCAGAGAGAATGTCATTAACTACTTTCAAAAGAGGAGTTTCAGCACTGTGGCAAGGACGAGATTCAGATTGTACATTGATAAAAAGACTGTTTGAATTCAAATGAGATACAATTTGGGTTAGAACAACGTTTTCTAAGATTTGTTTTATGAACGGGAGATTAGAAGCTGGGCAGTAGTATATTAAATCGTTATGGTCAAGAGTTGGTTTCTTCAGCAGAGGCTTTACGATGGCAGCTTTGAAAAAATGGAAATTCACTGGATGTGAGAGAGAGAGAGAGAGAGAGAGAGAGAGAGAGAGAGAGAGAGAGAGAGAGAGAGAGAGAGAGAGATATTAATAATATAGTTAGTGTAAGCAAGTAAGCAATGTTGGGTCTAAGCACTTAATCAGCAGTGATGTGGGAATTGGATCAAGTTCACATGACATTAGTGCACTCTTCATCACGACGTTCCATGCTAAATCCATATAGACAGGTCAAATGCTTCTAATGGTTGTCGCTGAATTTTTGTATCGTAACTGTATGGTGACAGCGAGTCAGTTAAAATTGTGTTGGTAAGTTTGGCTCTGATGGTCTGTACTATGTCACGGAAGATATTTGCAAATAGGTCCGGAAGGTCTACTGGAAAGAAGTGGTGTACTTTTATTCCTTGACATTAGTTTCTTAGTTATCTCGAAGAGCTCTTTACAGCTGGAACTCTCCGTGATATTAGTACTGTAGTGGGATAATTTGGCTAAATGGACCTAATTTTGCTACTTTTTCATAGATTTGTTTATGATCATTGAGTTTGACGGATAGTCAAAACCTCTCTGGTTTACGGCGATGTCTTTTAGCAGTGTTTTCTTCTCAAAATAGTACAGTTTCTGTCCTACAATGACTACAAGGTATGACTACTAAAATGACTACTAAAACAAACAATAGTAAAGAAATTGTGTCTGGTCTATCTTTCATTACCCTATTCCACGACTGCCACCAAATTGGATGGACGTATGTTTGGAATAAAAACTGGGTCACTGCACTCTACTTTACAGAACTGATTAATAATTGTTTATACTTTTCATCAATGCTATTGCTATGATGCTTACACCTAACCAAAGTTAGTCAAAATTCTGCTGAGACTGTAATTTAGGATGGGCATGTGACAAAATCATAATAGAACCACTTTATTGTACTATTCAGGATTTGTGATCTAAGCTATTAAATTATTTCTACTCTTCTTATCCGAAATAAATATTTAGATCACTACTTGTGTGTATCCTATTATGGAATATATAAAAATCCCATATATATATATATATATATATATATATATATATATATATACAATCATACATCGCATAGCATCAATATATCAATATTACCTATTTTTGTTTAATAAAGACTAGGTAAAAAGTATTTATTGGCTCAGATTCTGAAACCTCTTTACTTATTGCTATTACATTTCACAAAATTACATCTCAGAATTTAAACACTTCATACATTTCAAGGATTCTGAAAAATATAATTAACGAATAGATCCGTGCTCAAATTATATCACCTTAAACACAACAATTATCGAAAGAATGTATTTCAGAATGAGAACATTTCACATTATATTTGGGTCACTATGATCTCGTTTCCAGAGTTTGAATATTATATTAAAGTCATGTTTGTGCTCATTTACAACACACTTTAACCGATCACCACCAAAACGTGCATACTAGGTGCATTTGGAATATCAGCTATTTAAAACACCATAATAGGGTCCATGTGACCTCGAATCTGTTTAGTTGGTCAGTATGATACCTTGTGGACTGGTGACGCGGAAGGTTTCTATGTGATCTCCTCTTCACCAACAACTGTATTTTGTACGAGTACGACATGCCAATAGATAACGAGGTGTAACAAGTCAAAATCAAGTTATAAAAGCCAGAACAATGTAAACAACACTGCACAATTAATGTACCTAAAGTATAAACGGTCCTTTGATTACACAGCTGACTTCAGAATTCAAAGCGAATGAGTTTGCGATGTCAATAGCCCTTTGTCGCTTCAAAGTTAAATTTATTTGGATTTTAGAGCTGACGATAATGCTATTAGTTCTGACATAAATCCACCGAAGACACCTTTGGTAACCAATCTAACTGGGATTGTAATTCACCTAATTTTGTGTGCAGACTGGGGTGTCAGAATCCACACTATCTCTAAATATATGGCAATAGTTTTCAATAAAAGTATCTTAATAAATAGTTCAATTTATGCAAAGAGATGTTTACAATTTGTTTTATCAGAAAGGTACTAAACCTTCATAAAAAAAACTCGCATATTATTTGATTGGAATTGATGTGTTACGTTTTTTGGTTTCCTAAAATAAACGTTTTACTAGCATTACATACTCAAATGAAGAACGTCTAACAGATCACGTAGTATTTAGTATACTTACTTAAACTACTACACGAGTCCAGTTGGTGACCCTTATCTTAGTGATAGCCAAAAGACCGCTCCGGTGGCTTAGTGGTTAGAGCGTCCACCTCGGATGCGGGAGGTCGTGGGTTAGACCCCCGGCCGAGTCGTACCAAAGACCTACAAAATGGTACTAACAGCTGCCACGTTTGGCGCTAAGTATTAAGATGTTAGTGTTAAGACTGGCCGGCCTGGTGCCAATCTAATGTGACTGGGTGGGACATCATTCTACATGTATGCGGCATGATGCCCCGTGCTAGACATCACAATAAACTGACACTGCAGACATTGTAGCAATATGAGTGAAAAACTGTTAAAGCTACGTTTCAACAAAATCCAAATCCAAATTGGTGGTCAAAACGATTTATTTTGCTTCTACATGTACTATTGTCTCAAAATTGTGAGCACTAAAACAATCTCTGTATAATATATGAATAATACATGTACATGAGTTTCAATGACACGTTCAGAGTTACCCTGGTATAATTAAATTCAATTTTAGCTATATCAAACTATCGAGTTCAGTTTCCTCATTGCCACAAGTAAAAAGTGCCCTTGGTGAGAAACCCTATTACCTCGAGTTCTCTGTTGGTGTGTTCGACTACAAGCAGCTTACTTATAGTGTGACATTCGTTCTGTATATTCGAATTACAGACAATTTCTGTCTGGAAGATGTCCACTTTACGGAAACAACCTTTAGTTGTAGATCTGTTCAAAGAGAGTCATCGGATTCTGAGTATTTGTGTAACTCGGATACTGAGTTCATTGGTGACATTATTTCGAAGGAAAGTTCTAGTCATTGTATTTTACAAAAGGTTTAGAAACAATGAGTCTGCGGTATAATAAGATTTTCGACACTCATCGGAGCGGTCCACGTCCATCTGTTCCTTACCATTAGATGGAATCTATATCATTTGAAATCTCTCGTGCTTATCTATTGGACAATTCAAGATCACTATAAGTGTGGAAATCTGTATCAACATTATAGTTTGTATGGATATTTAATTCAAAGGCATCAATTGAGTTAAAATCAATTATACAGGCAACATATTTGTTGATGAACGATACATCAAACATACCTCATATTACCGCACCGCCCAAACCTACTGGGTGTCGATCCTGTTACTAAGTGCATCTATATATCTTTAATAATTTTAAAATCACATACATTCTTAACTTGTTTATACTTTCTATCTCGATAACATTAATACAAATGTCGAATATAAGCAGGAGCCTACTCTCTAATGTATATGGTAATGATGGTCCAGTGTTTAAGTTATATATGTATATATATATATATATATATATATATATATATATATATATATATATATATATATATATATATATATATATATATATATATATATATATTGTCCCGACGTTTGGCTCTAATAAACTGCTACAAAGAAAGTAAAAACAACAGGATTTGTATAAATTTAACACTCCAATGTTGTAAATCCGAATAAGAGTAACTGTCCTTGTCCAAGAATTACGTATGGGCACATTAAATATTTCTATAGATAAGAAATAATACTTTAAGATCCAAATGAACTGAAGAAAAATTAACATGGATTCAAAAACTTAGCTACAACAAAACGTCATTTGTAAAAGCACAGAGCTCGGAATATTTTTCTAAGACAAATGTTATATCGTATTCTTATACACCCCCACCCCCCACCCCAATTCCGAAATCACGAAAAAGAGGCGAAATGACTCACGTGATCGTTTATATCAAGTAGTCCTAACATGACCCTGACGAGAGCCAATCATTTTTACTACAAGAATAAAATAGTATTTACTTCTTCACTAGTCCCATCTTTACCTTGACAACAACCAATCAATTTAAATAAAAATGAAACTTGTTTACGTGTTGCCACGTACCTTGAATTAAGGTCAGGATCTTGGTCTACATTACTTGTTCACCAAAGAAAATTTGGTCAAACGATTTTCTACAAAAATGCATCAGCTCTAGTGAATAAATTTACATTACAATAGCATGTAATGAAAAAAATAAATGAATTTAAAACTGACAAACAAGATTAAATTTAAACATATATATCAAATCATATATACGTTTGTTTCTTTATGATTTTAAACGTAGGTTATAAAAAATTTCAGCCATATCGTTGCGATGTCTGCATTGAGGCAGTTTAGTGATGTCTAGCACTGTTAGTACCATCTTTGTAAGTCATTGGTAAGACTCGGCCGAGGATCAAACCCACGACCTCCCGCTCCCGCGGCGGACGTTCTAACCACTAGGCCACCGGATTGGTTTCAGATATACGTAACACACACACAGTCTCTCTCTCTCTCTCTCTCTCTCTCTCTCTCTCTCTCTCTCTCTCTCTCTCTCTCTCTCTCTCTCTCAGTAGAATCGCGAGATATCCTTTTCGAACCCATTACACTTTCTTTATCTATTGATCAGAAATTCGTACCATATATTTTTCTGATAGGATGGATAATGCACTCCTTTATTTCAAAGCTATTTTATCCCTTCGGCGGCAAGAGAAAAGATATACAAAGTATCAAAGGAAATAATGTGAAAGCATTAAGTGATATTATCTCAAGGCATCCTTTAAAATTAAATTAAGAAATCCCTGTGTACTTCTAAGCATGAGCTTTTTAAGCGCAATTTTTAGGCGTTTGATACTGAACAAAAGTTTAATCGCAGTTTTCGATATGTTAAATAAAAAAAAAAACAGAATAATCATTGTGCATGTTCTTTGTTCTCATACTTCATATGCAAGGCGCCCGGAAAACATTACAAGTATCCAGTTGCTGTCTGCTATTCTGTTTATAATTATTTTGACTTTTTCTCTTCTAAAATGTGATTAAATTAATTTGTATGGAAAAGATCAATGAAATGCTTACCTCCACTTACAATTTACAATTATTCAGGTTTGTGGACTAGCATTTCATGCAGGTTGCAAGTAAACAAGCTAGCAAACGCCAGCAAACGAATTTAAACACACTGTTCCATATATTGGTCACCTGAATTTTTAAGTCCATATATATGTACGTTAATAAACATTTATGTGTTGATCATGCTCGTTATCAATCGATATCGTTTAAGATAACATATTGACAAGCCGTACATCGAACGTACAGTGGGACCCCGCTATAACTCGAATTCGGATATAACCCGGTCGTGGCATGGTTCCCGAAATTTCGGGTAATTTATTACAGGTATTTTTCTCAAAGACCCCCCCCCCAAAAAATTTTTTTTTAAGTATGAAAAAGTCAAGAATTTAATTATCATTCTCATATTCGTCTAAACAGTGCGAAAAAGAACGTGTAGAAAATGTATTATCAAAATTTCTTCTAGTTTTGTGCCAAAATAAACGTCGGAAATACGAACCAATTGCTGGGCCTACTGAGAACTTTGATCTTTGTTTATTGTTGAAAAATTACAGCTCATAAGTGTCAATATTATAATTACTGATTCCTGAGAAATGAATCCATCGTGTCTACTTTGTGATTGTCTTGAATGCATTCTGAATACAATCATTGCTCTAATAATCTCCGATATATGTTCTCTTATTTTCATTCACAACTAAGCAATAGCCAATGCGGGGGTTGATAAAAGATTCTTACCAGAATGTATAAATCAATCAATTTAAGTACATGGTGTATCATCAAAGTGAACTGCCGAGCTAAACAGTGACATATTTCAGTGGTTAAAATACAGCCAGTTCTGCCTGCTGTATTAGAGTACATCAAAAGAACATGACGCAATAGCTGGGCGACAAGTTCAAAGGACTTTGACTAGCAGCTTGGGTGGGAAAATGTGCTGAAATTTACAGTGACTGAATTCAGAGACAGAAAGATCATGAGATGTACATGTAGTTATTATAAGAATACACTTTAGTTTCCATTATTTAATCTACGGACATGTACTATTTCATCATTCATTACGTACTCCCGTTACGTAATTTTTTTAATTTTCTTTTTATTGAATTCAGTCAAATAATGATCTGTGACAAAATTATTGAATATTTTACATCCTTGTGTGGATATATTCGATGGAAATATTTGTATTATGGATTCAGTGTATGTTACAAGATTCGCTGGTGAGTAATTCATGCAAAAGATTATACATGTATTAATAAATTAGACACGTGTATGAACCAATGCATGGTTCTCTGAATAAAGTAATATATTAAATCTGCAATTTCTGTTACCACAGCAAATGTTTTTCTCATTTGATATATATTGATCAAAAATGGTAATTGTGCCACGCACCCGTCTTTATGTACCCCCTCACCCCCACCCCCCGCAATTAAATCCAAAAATGTGCTGGTATTGTACATCGTTGCTTATAACACGGTTCGGTTCATATCCCGGTCGGATTCTATGGCTCCCAACTACCGTGTTATAGCGGGGTCCCACTGTACCTACTAGGAAGGAACGATACCATTTTTTATGTGTGTTCGTATGCTAAGGTTTTGCTTTTTTAGTTTATAACAGGTGCAAGAATAGGTGAGAACTTATTGTGTGAAAGACTACTTCATCATTAATAAACAAAACTAATTCGCGTATGGTGTAAAGTGTCATCGGTAGGTCCAGTTTTCTACTTGGTTTCATGTAGTACAGGGGTCTCAATCACTTGGCCCTCTGGCCACATGCGGCCCGCCAAGCCATATCATGTGGTCCGCAAAATGATTGGCGTCACAAAGTGTCATGATAGAGATAATTAATCTGGTGTGGCCCTTGGGCCTTTGAAAATCCCCTCATGACGCCCTCAGGGTGGTTTGGGTTTGAGATCCCTGATATAGTACAAGAAGAGCTAAACCGCTCCGGTGGCCTAGTGGTTAGAGCGTCCACCCCGGAAGCGGGAGGTCGTCGGTTCGATCCCCGGCCGAGTCATACCAAAGACTTACAAAAATGGTACTAACAGCTGCCTCGCTTGACGCTCAGCATTAAGAGGTTAGTGTTAGGACTGGTCGGCCTGGTGTCAGCAGGATAATGTGACTGCTACATGTCTGCGGCATGATGTCTCAGTGCTCGACATCACTATAAACCGCCTCACTGCAGACATCGTAGCGATATGACTGAAAAATACGTTAAAAATCCTAATCAAAATCAAACAAGAAGAGCAAATGCACAAATTGTTGTTACATTATTGGGGACTGACGTGCGTGTGCGTGTGTCTGTGTGTGTGTGTGTGCGTGGGTGGGTGGGTGTCACCGTGTACTTGAATGTTGATGAAGTATTATAGACTTAATCAAACAGATTGTTTGCATTAATGTGGCTTTTCGAGATCACATTTCCACAGGCACTTGATTCTGAGTAAATTCATGTATACACTCACCATATGTATACATGAATTTACTCAGAATCAAGTGCCTGTGCACATTTCCTATCTGTAAATATGATGATTTTAATATAAGTATTATCAGCAGTTTAACTTTATTCCAGTGTATAGATTTTGCTGTACTCAATTGCAGTATAAGTTTCGAGTACTTGGTGCGATAGCAAAGCGGTATGACGAACGTTAAGAAACCTTTAGTCCAAGCATCGGTTTTCGTCTAAATCTGAGCTTTTACCAAGCACATAATAATTAATATACCACATACATGGAAGCATGTCCCGGTAAACAGCATGTTTCTTGGTCATTTTTTTTGTTTTCGCTTTCTGGAGGCAGAATTATCGTTATCAATGACTAAGAAACATAGAAGAACAAACCTGTTTTAGACGATGGTAACGATAGCTTTAGATAGTCCATATTTCGTATACTCCTGTTCCAGTACAGTTTCACAATTCCGTCATGTACGCACACAATTATAAAATGTTTACGTCTACAAATCCATTAAGAACATCTTCTTTCACATGGCATTGATTCAAACGGTGCAATTTTATCTGCAAAGTTATGTTAAACGGGTAAAAAATTATATAACACACAAGACGACAACACGATCAAAGATAAACTCAAGTATATCAACTGGTGACGTCTGGTCTGCAAGGGTAGGTCAGACGGGTATCAATGTATTTAACATTCAGTACGATAACACCATCAATTCACGTGATAAATTACATGCATTCGTAGAGGTATCATTCTACAGAGATTTGGCCTTTAAAGATCGTAGATGTTTATATTTGTATCATGATATCCTGTTAATATTTGAAAATATATTTTTAAATAAATCATTGCAATGGATGCGGAAGGGGATTTTCGTAACAAATAATACCCTTATACAACTTTCTTGTAGCACAAATAATAATAATAATAATAAGAAGAAGAAGAAGAAGAAGAAGAAGAAGAAGAAGAAGAAGAAGAAGAAGAAGAAGAAGAAGAAGAAGAAGAAAGAAGAGGAAGAACAATAAGAACAAGAAGAAGAACAAGAAGAAGAAGAATAAAAAGGAGAAAAAGATAACGATAATATTCCGAATAATGGATTGTTAGAAGAGTCTAACAATTTTCATTAAACACTGGCATTTTTATCGGTTCGTGTTGAGTGTGTATCAAGTATTGCTTTTATCTCATGTGTCCTTGAGAAATTTTTTTCCGTGTAGCTGACTTAATGGGAAGCCTACAATATTATATTTGCTAACAGTAAAAATCAATCTCAGTGTGAGAAGTACTTTATAAAACATTTTTATCGCATTAGAAGGCAAAATACGCTCCCAATAAAGAGTTTTGGTTTCGTCAGGTGGACTTTTATTGTAATTTGAAATTTGGGTCGTAAATTTTGTTTCCTTTTTCAGTGCAGAGGAGTTAAAGTGGGTACAAACAATCATATTAAATAAGGAAACATTCGGAACCAAATATCCGTGATACGGGAATTTTGCTATAACGGAGTTTCGTTTTCATAGGTGATTCGTATCTCGATATAATATATATATATATATATATATATATATATATATATATATATATATATATATATATATATATATATATATATATATATATATATATATATATATATATATATATATATATTTAATTTAATTGTTAGTTGTTAGGTATATCTGATTTGATATATATTTATATGTATGTAATTGTTTGTTTGTTAGTTGTAAATTCTTTTTTTCCCATTACATGCTATTGTAATATAAATTTTGTTCACAGGAGATGACGATTTTTCAGAAAAGCGATTATCCTGAATTTATGTAATGATAAAAGAGTAATGTTGACCTAGATAATGACCTTGATTCAAGGTTAGTGACAACCACGTAAACAGGTTTTATTTGTATTTTAAATGTTTGATTGCTGTCAAGGTCAAGATGGAAATAATGAATTAGGAAGTGTAAAAAAAATTTCTTAAAGTAAAATGAGTTCTGAAAACATTTTGTTTTCTGAAATTTGAATTGTCCTAGTTTTAACATTTTTTTCAAGTGCGATCGGTAAGATTTTTTTCTAACAATGTCATCAAAAGTGGAAATTTTCATTCAAATTATATTCAGGAAAAATTAGACTTTTCCACAAAAATATGAATTATTTCCTCTTGCCAGAAAATACGATCGTTCGAAAGCAAAAGCTTCCTTAACGAAACAAGAAATAAGAAATATTGTGGTTCAGTATTTGGTAGAATGGAATGTTTTGGATAAAAGTGCTTTGGCTTCGATCTTAAGTAAGTCTGTATCCGACTGATCTAAAAGTAAAAGAATTACAATTAAAATACAAAATGGAATTGGAGTTAAGGAAGCTCGAACTTCAGGGAAGGAAGAAAATCAAATGCAGCTACAAGAAAAACAAATGCAAATGCAGTTAAATAAGGAAGAAAAGGAAAGATAAAGGCAGTTACAAGGTCAGTTATATCGGTTACAAGATACAAAAATACAAGGGCAGTTAGATAAGATAGAAAACACTAATGCAAATTAAGAAACAAGAGATAGAGATAGATATAAATACAGAAGAGAAGGAAGAGAGGGAAAACCACTGTAGAATGAAAGAAATAGAGCTGGCAAATGAAAAGCACATTCATAATTCAAATACAAATTAAAGTTTTCATCTCGAAAAGAACATTTTCAGGGAATTAAAAGTAAACAAATATTTTACTCGTTTTGAAAACGTTGCTGAAAATTTGAAATGGCCAAGGGAGCATTAGACTCATCTTTTACAATGAGCACTCACTGGTAAGGCTAGTGGTATTGAAAGGAGGTTTGTAAATTCCACTAACGGAAAGAGCAATTTTGCATTCGTGACTGTCACCAGATTGCAACATTCATGTATTTGCCAGACTCTGAGGCTAATAATTCCGCGTCATAAAGGTTACGATGTTAGCCTTGCGAACAATGAGGTGTCAAAGCCAGTTATGTAACATGGCCACAGGAGCTCGTGACTGGCGCCTTATTTTGGCAGAGCGCGATTCACAGGTAAGTGACATGAATATCCTGTGTTGGCTTCAAATGATCAATACGTGGGGGGTCGTAAATCCGAACTTGAAAGACTGCCGCGGGCGGGGCATAGTCTGATGATTAGGTATACCATGGGTGAATCGACAACCACTCGGAGTTGAGCAAGGCGTGACCACCATTGTAATCGCAAGCTTGCATCTAGTATCTTGAGAACTAAACGTCAGTAGTCGTAGTCCCTAAACGATCTTGTGGGAAGTTGTTAGCTACTCCGACGTCATTCGAAAGTGCCGGGAAACTTGGTTATTCTGGGAATTACAAAGGAGGTTCGATCAGTGGAGTGACTTTTTTTCTAGTGTTGTAATCTATTACGGCAAAGTAATTATATTTTAATTATGTGTAGTATGTATGCTTCATTACTAGAATCGTACGTACGTAGATTTACCATTTGTAGGGTTGATTCCTATTTAGTGTTTGATTCATCTGTAGTGTTTGAGGTATTAGCAATATTTTGAGATATTAAAACAGTTATGTAAAAAATTAATATTTTAATTCGCTATTTGGTTAATTCATTAGCTAGATATGTTAATGTCCTTGTGTGTTAAAACAGGAAGCTTTTAGGGACCAGAGAGCTGTAGGAGACAGAGGAAAATACCCTAGTGCAGTTGGTCCCGAGTATCAGGGAAACGAGACAAGAAGAGAACAGAGACAAGTTGACGGACTGGAGGAGAACTGGACTACCAGTCAATAGAAAGCATACAACTGATCAGTACGAAAACAGAAGAGGAGGAAAATCTGTTACACTACGTCAGATGATGAAAAAGACCGTCACTTATTTGAATGAAAGGCGAGTTATAGGGTTTTAATTATTGAATTTCATTTGAGAAATGACTAGCTGGTATTGAATGATATTAAATTGTTGTTTATTTGAGTTCACTTTTTGTGTATTCAGTAATTTAACTGTCGGCATCGCTGACTGGAGGCTCGGAGTTTTGCATCTCTCTATCACTACTTCAATTTCTAACACAAACGAGCCAGGTTGGGTTTTCTGTATTAATTAAATACATTGGGAGCACCCCATCTCAAACTGAAAAAGGCCGAACCTTCACAATCTGTAATAATTTAAAATAATATTAGGAGCACCCCACCCCTACCTAAATAACGGAAACCTCTACAGTATCGATTTTGTTTACTCGTTACTACTATTAATATAATCAATATAATCATTTTACTTTGGCAAGTATTGCTTAACATAATCACTTTGTATGTGTTTCCTTCCGCTAAAAACTTACAAATTTAATAAGTATCACTACGATTACCTCTGTATCTTTTGTCTTCTTCCATTGATAACGGGTCGGTCATGCTTAATTTCTACCAAAAAAACCTCTTTTCAGTGCTTTCATCTTCGTACACAGAACTTCTTTGCTACTTCTAAATGTCTGTCTCGAAAGTATGTCTTTGCTATAATTTGTAATGGCAAGATATCTTTACTGGTGGTTGTTCTGGTTGACTCTAACGGATTTGGTTCATACAGGTCTGCGTTCGTTTTCCATACCATGACGAAGAAGGTACTAATATATCGTTTAGTTAAGCATTATTGAAAAAAGAAATCTTGCAGCCATGTTTTAGAGACTTAGGTATCATTTGCTGCTTTTTTTTTTTTTTTTTTTTTTTTTGGCACTTTCCTCTCAACAAAACTTCGCTGTTTCTTCCTTTGATAAAATATTTAATACATCGGCTCTAATGAAGTAAAGCCTTTGGCAAGGGAAGTAACTCTTAAATATAAGTTCATAACATTAAACATTAATCTTCCTTGCATCAACTATGTATGGTAAAAAATAAAAATAAAATTCAAAATCATAAGTGTTTGCATGTGGGTTAAATTTGTTAAAATTATGCATTATGTACTTATACTAGGTAGTCACATGGTATAACTAAGATAATTATTATATAAACTACCGTAAGTGTACATATTCGAATAATATCCAAACTGTACCGGGAATCCAAATTAATAGGCCAAATAAAATAAAAACTTTTGGAATTTTCTTAACAAATAAATAAAAAAATAAATAAAGAAATAAATAAATAAATAAATAAATAAATAAATAAAAAAATAAATAAATAAATAAAGACGACCCAGCTATATGACATTGGTCGGGAGAAGTACAACCAAAAATATAAAATGTACAGACCTCGACTCCACCAAAAATATAAAATGTACAGACCCCGACTCAACACAGGCGGACTATATGTGAATAAATATATATAAAGTAAAGTGAGACACAGCAAAATAAATAAATCTAAATAAAACACCTCACTTTACCCAAATTCAAAATTAATAAAATAAACGTATGCACTACTTTAAATAGAAAGATGTGATGACCCACTTTGAGGTAGAAGTCACGAAACAGGACAACTGGTCAACTTTGAACGAAAGGCTATCCTAACAAGAAAACAATGTATATATGCATATATAGCACACAGACAAATAGCACCAACACAAATAGCAAACACAGGATATAGGAGACCCCTAGCCATGGTCAAACAAGAATTATTAAGAAAGTGGATCCGAAGCAGGGTAGAAAACTCCCACCTCGGAAAACTCTCTTTAGAAACATTAGGGAAAGAGAGAATAAATACCCCTTTGAAAACCTTTATAATACCGATGGGGAGAAATTAAATTAATGGGAACTAAAATAATTTTTAAAAACCCACATAACTACATATCGTGGGTAGCATACACACACACACACACACACACACACACACACACCTTTTTACATTTTTATCGGGTGGGGTGGTGGGTGGTGCATCTGTTTGGTGCCCCCTCACCCAAACGTTGTTCTTTCTGGAGTATTCCCGGATTTTTCCTCAACATAATATGGTAGGCTTGATATATAGCGTATGATGTACTGATAGAAAATCGTTCCCCCCCCCCCAAAAAAAAACAAAAAAAAACCACAAAAAAAAAACCAACATAAAAACAACAAAAAAACCCAACCCAACAGAAAACAACGAGAAACCCCAATACATAACAAACTAATGCGTTTGCCTGATTTCAATATAATTTTTTCTGTCTTCATGCAGCGTACAACGCCTCATTCGTTGTATTTGACGGAAGTCTCATGACGTACATGTGCATATTTCTTCCATCTTTGCCCGTGTACCATTTAAAAAGGAACGCACACGATTAAAGCTACCAAGTTTGGCAGCTGTTCCTGTGTTTTGGTTAATCTTGTACACTTTGTAATCACTATTTTGAGTAATTCCGCTAGTAGTGTGCGACTATTGTTATACAAACAACATGTACTTAGTTAATGACGTTGTTCTCGTAGTGAACGTTTGTTATGCATTTCATTGTGCTTTAATTCTTTTAACTACATCGTAAAATATTCTTTCATCGTAAAATCATGGGAATGAAAAGAGAGTATGTGATGTTTTATGAATATTTCTTTGCATAAAATTAAATTGCTGAATATCTCGATAACGTGCTAATTTGGCTCTATTGGTTATAAAAAATCAAATTGCCACTACACAGCACGGGCTCATAAAAGACGAATAAAGATTCTTTCCCACGGCAAATACTGTATCATATTTCGATGAGTTGTTAGATCATCACGTCACGTAACAGGCTGAAAGCATACTAATAAACGACAAATACAATATTGACGACAAAGAACATAATGCCGCGTTCATGTATCAGCATTACAGTCTCAAATTTGTTTCGTGAATCTTATTATCCAGATGAATCGTCTGTGATTCAGCATTATTGACAACATCATATAAATGCTAATGAAACAGAGCCGCATTTACACATGCAAACATATAATTTACAAATATTGAAACAGCAGACGTGGTCAATAATTATCAAATGAAAGTTTAAAAAGCCATCATTTCTTGTTTAAGAGAACTCCTATTTTATTACATGTCTGCACATTTATATAATTTACTTACTTCGTACAGTTGATTATACAATAAAAGATCATTACTACATGACACAGGATCAGTGTACTCCAATGAACTGTAAGAATAGTATCATAAATGCTTATACATTTAGGTTATTCATTTTAAGTAAATTTAATCACATATTTAAACAGAAAACATTAAGTGATTCTCGATTCCAATCTGCTAGAAAGTTTTAAAAACTAATGATGATAAAATGTCATGAAACATTGTCAACATATTTGTATCCTTTATCAACCAGATAAAGCTTTAAACGACCTGTCCCAGTGTGGTGAAAAAATGTCATATTGCAAGAAATCGTTGACTCTGTTGACCTATATTGTGACAAATAATTTTGAATAATGATTTGTTTATATGGAAATTAAAACATTATATTTTGACTTATCAAATATTAGGTATAGCTTTCCAATAGTATGTGCATTTTTATACTTGTGATATTACCACACGGTAGCATATCACTTTATGTGATTCGGATTGGTCCAAATAAGCTCATGATATTATTGTGCAATATCCGTTTTACTGATTGGCATCGCATTGATCATTCTGCTTTGAAAAATGATTTATCTTTAAAAAATGTTATGTTCATTCGTATGGAATCTGTTTCTTAGATTTTTAGTTTGTAAAAAAAAGTAAAATCTACTTTAACTGGTTAGCTTTGTTTGGGAGTATGGACTAACAATTACATTTCCTTGCTGAAGATTGCATTAATCGCTTAATCGAGACTCAAATGTAACAAATGAATTTTTTAATAATATGAAGTTCTACCTATACTTCTCTTTTGGAATATATATTTACGCAACAGCTCAATCGTATGTGTTTGCCAATAAGCGCATCTGGAAGACTTTGATGTTATTCAGTCTAGGCTTTTCCGGTTAACGATTTATTTGGGTAATAAGTAGTACAAAAATAAAAAGAGTAGTTTATGTACATACAAGAATTATCTTATTTTTTTTTAGATGTTTATGCATGCATAAGAATGAACTAACGAATTACACACATATAATCAAACAGAGCATAGAGTTATAAAACTTTTCAGGCAAGACTCGAAAACGTCCAGCACCAGTAAGTCACCGATATACTATCTCTCAGGCATCAGCGTTTTAACCCACACAAACATACTGGTGTTTGTGTGTGTGTGTGTGTGTGTGTGTGTGTGAGAGAGAGAGGTGTGTGTGTGTGTGTGTGTGTGTGTGTGTGTGTGTGTGTGTGATTTATGGTTTTAACAGAGCTTCAACACTTTTAGTCATATCGCAACGATGTCTGAATTGCGGCAGTTTATAAGGGGTCTAGCTAAGGGGCAAGATGCCGCATACATGTAGTATCATGTCCCACCCAGTCTCATTATCCTGACACTAGGCCGACCACCCCTAAAATTAGCCACGTAATGCTGAGAGCCAAGCAAGACAGCTGCTAGTACTATTTATAGTCTTTGCATAAAGGTATGGTAGACGGTAAACAGTTATGGTAAGAGCTGCACACAATCTCACTCGCTTCACACGTAAAGGTTTCCACAGAGTTGCATGCACGAACGTTTAGATTTAAAATTTAGACATGCAAGGAGTATTACAAAATATTATAATTATAAATTAACCTTCATATTTTTACTTTTTTCTCCTTGAAGAAATTAAAAATTATCTTGTTATATATGATACGCTTGAAAAACAATATAAAATTTTCAGGATCATTTTGTCACTGAAATTAATTTATATTCTGTTCATAACGTTTTCTTTCGTGGACCTATTGTGGCTCTTTCAAGTTGTAACACGTTATAATAACTACGTAACGAAATGGTCATTTCCATTTCAGTTTTTGCACTAGTTCTATGTGGAAATCGCAATCTATTTCTTTGAGTCATTTATTGCATTTCTTTTTTTGTTTTACTACGGTCGGTATCAATAGAACTGTTAATTATACATATTCGTAAAGTGTAAATTATGATTTCAGTCCATCATCGTTCTGTGCGTCAAAATAATGAGGCAGTGTTGAATGGATTCAAGTCGGGAAAATGATGTCTGAAATTAGGAAAATTGGAGACTGAAATTTTGAAAAATCCTTGTATTGCAAATCTGCAACACGACTAATAATTTTATGATTGCGTTTGAAAACTCGTCAAATATATTCTTTTTTTCCCTGTACAGGCCCACCTGGGGAATATCTGATAGCTAATAACATATTTGAGTGCGTCTGAAATATCCCATGAATCTGATTTTGCCACACTTCGGGGTCATTTCACACTTCATATTCGTTTCTTTCCAAGACAAATTTCTAACTTTGAATTACATGTATATCGAATAGTTCAAGGCTATGAACATATACGCACGTTGGTTACGAATCTTTTTAAGCCAGCATTTTCACCAATATGAGGGGCTGTCGAATTTAATATGTATAAATAATATATAGAGGATGATCGATATCTATTGGAAATAATCTTTACATATTGAAGACCGAGTTCTAAAACCAAATGACAGAGATGTAAACTAATATGGAATTAGTGTTACGTAGATTTGTTTGTGTTTCTTGTGTAAATTTAGCGTGAAGCTATTTTACTACGGCGACATCATTACTCACAGCGATTGCATGGGACCCGCATGGTCGATGGGCTAAGTTTCTTACATGTACAGATCACTCACAAGTCTCTCTTATTTCTACCTAAGTTCGACTGTTCCAGTGGCTTAGTGGCTACAGCGCCAGCCTCTGATGTGGGAGGTCGTGGGTTCAACCTCCAGTCATTTCATAACAAAGACTTTCACAAATGGTAGTGTTAGGACTGGTCGCCCTGGTGTCAGGATAATGAGACTGGGTGGTACGTCATGATACATGTCTTCTTCATGGTACCCCAGTGTTAGACATCACTATAAAATGCCCTAGTGATAGACATCACCATAAAATGCCCCAGTTTTAGATATCGTAGCGATATGACTGAAACATTATTAAAGCTACGTTAAAAATACAAATCACAAACTCTAGGTGAGTTCGGGTCACAGCTAAAAAACCGTGGGTATATAAGAAATATTGCCAGTAGCTTGTCGTCATTAGTATATCTTACTGTAATGTTCCCGGATTCTTCCTTCATGTGCCTTGGCATATATCAAATGATGTGCTGAAAGAAAACAATATTTTAAGCACATCCCCGAAAACTTCCCAGACCAAAATAAGCTATTGCTTTAGTCTTGATCTTAATTTTGTTGCTTTTATGCGGCGCACAACGACTTATTCGTTGTATTTGACGGAATTCATGGTTCTGCATTTAATATTGGAAACAGTAATCCAGCCGTGCACGTTTGTTGTGTTTATCTCATTTTGAATTTAGCCTATTATTTACAACAAAGAATCATGATATGAAACAGAAGAATACACAAATAAATTTGCTGTGTCAAAAATATTTACCGGATGTACGTTCTTCTGAAACAGCTATTATGAGGTATTGTGTCATCGTTGTCTTGCACAGTGCTCTCTTGGGTAGATTGTGATTGCGAGGAAATGTCTTAATAATAATAATAATAATAATAATAATAATAATAATAACAACAACAGTAATAATAATAATTATTATTTTGTAGTAACATACTGAATAGAGAAGTACATGTCTCAATGAAGAGTAATGACTAGTTAATTTGGATGTTGGAATTTCTTCTCTCTCGTATTTTGTGCGCATGTAGTCTTTAATTTTTCATTGTATTGTTTAAACTATTTAAGCAGCACGAAGTGTGAATCGGACGAAATATATATCTTGAACAAATATGTACTTTAAAAAGTCTATTTTGAATTTTTATTTATATTCGAAATCAAATTGCCTGCCCGGTTGATATTTCGCGGGGTCGCGCACTAATCGAATACTATGAATAACCAAATGTTTTATCAAGTCCAATTCGATATTGTGTTTGAGGATCATATAAAAGTATTGTTATAAAACAACGAGGGGCAACCTGAGCAGTGCTGAAGAAATTTGTTAATTTGTTTATGTCTATGTCACCGCTGCACCAGGTTTGATGAATATTTCTTAACGTGCGAGTATTGATCAACTCCATTAAACACCAGGATAATATTACAGTTGTGTCTGATCACCTTAGTGATTTGTGTATACCGCTGGGTAACATAAATTACATTAATTTGTTTGAATCGCCCACGTGAAAATATACTGGTGGGGTTTGTTTGTTTGTTAAACATCACATTAACGTATACAACTAAAGTAATCATACTCCCATTAAGATCGTCAGCGCTCGGAACTTCTTCGATGTGGGTGATACATTAAACAACATCATTAAACAACATCACCGTTATCATCTTTGAATTTTTCATTAAACTCTGTTAGCACCTCATAATATCGTTAATCATATACACTCGGAGCTACCAAATATAATTTCTGCCATGTTAACCATCTCATTATCAAATTAAGTAACAATTGTGTCTTACTACTTCCAGACGGTCCAATTATAATCATTCTGATTGAATTTGGTAGCGCAGCAATATGCTTAATAGATTCTCGCGTTTTTGTCGCTGAAACATTAATTACCCTCTTGTTATAATAAATAAATTATGGATTTACATTGTGTAAAATGTAAAACTCGTACGCGAACGAGTGACGCAACTCCTGTTACAACAAAAAATAACAGAGATGCGATCACCGGTACGTATACTCGATACGGTATACTTTGTTTAAAGATTTGTTAGTTTAAAATAAGGGAAGTGATAATAAAACTCCCTGGAGCTCCATGGGCTAAATATCCAGGTGAAAAACATCTTCCAGGATATAATTACTATGGTCCTGGAAATTCGACACGATATCCGGTTTGATAATCAAGATCAACCCAAACGAGGCAAATACCCGATAAATGATATCGATAAAGCTTGTCACGCTCACGATGTTGCATATTGAAGTAAGGATCTTCAGCAACAACATATCGCGGATGTTAAATTGATTCATGCGTTAAATTCTATCAACGATAGAAGGTTCAAAGAAAATTTAGGTAGTTGATTAATAAAATCCGCGATGAAAGGTAAATTAGTATTGGGAAGTGTTAATAATTCAATGGAATCAATTTATTATTATCCAACCGGATATTAGAAAGGTAACGCCACGATTAGCAGACTCGCTAACGCGGCAAAACACTAAAAGGTTACCGCGGCAGATTGGTTGTCCCGACAAACAATATGGCAAATTTTTTACCGCCTCCTTTAAAAAATTCATTTTTGCGTCTTTTGATGTTAGCGTCTTCAAGAAGTTCACCAGGCTGATATATTATTTCTGCCCAATGATACTGTCAATACATGTACTTACAGATACGCTTTAACCGTCGTTGATATTGCACGTAGATACCAGGAAGCAGAGCCGTTATCGACTAAGACTTCAGCTGAAGTAGCCTCTGCGTTTAAACAAATTTACCGATTAGGACCTCTGTGGTGGCAAACCCATTGCAGGTCAATCCCGGTAAAGAATTGCAAGGTGAGGTGAACGATGAACGATGAAACAATATAACACCGCTTTCAGACGAGGACATACTGCATTTCATTGCGATCAGGAAATCGTTCAGTGATTAATCGATTACTTGCAGACCAGTTATCTGGATATAAATACGCGACAGAATTTATTGAGGATAAACGATCACGATAATGGGTAGTAAGATTACCGAGTTTGATAACCGAGCTGAATAATGAGATTACTCGAATGATCAATATGAAACCTGTTACCACTAGATCACAAACAAAGACTATAAATGTACCCCGGGGTAATTTTTCAACACAACCGGTGTTGGGTAATGTCACGGTGAGGTATTAATATGAACCTTGTGAACTTGAAGGTCGTAAAAAAAAGATCAACAGGTCCTATCTGGAGTATAACCGCGAAAAATATATTCAGCGTGGTCACATCTAAAGGTAGACCAGCAATCTAAAGATTAGATTCAACCGCTCCTCAGCATGGATTTACACGTGAACAACTGCAGGTTATTCCCGATAATACTCAATAACCACTGCGGGATCATAACTAGCACCGCGAAGTAGATTACATTCAAGGCATGTCAACATTATATTTTATCGTATGTGATCACGACTACTATCTTTTCTATTTACGGTAAATTGTTGTGGATCTTTACCCGACCATAGCATTATACAATCACAGCTAGCGCAGTGGTTATCTTGTACTTGTTTTACATTCAAGTTAAATTCAACGTCGACATCAAATTCTCTATTATTGTTTTGGTTGCTGTGTTAATACCCGGCGAGTTTTTTCTTATCGTGGTATCGTTGACAATATGAATAATGTTATTATTGTTGTCGAAATTTAAAAAATCTCTTCCAATTTGATTTATTCTTTTTACTCGAGATACTGCTAAGTAGACTAAAATCGACCACTCGATGAAATTCATCGATGATCCAAACGATTGTATTATACATGGTCAGTCCTTGAGATGAGTGAATCGTCATTGCGTATCCTAACTTCCATGGAGATTGTTCAGCGTTTGTTTGCATCTTTTACAACAGTGATGTCAACTAATACAATATCATTTAATACAAGTGTTTGTTTTTCTGTTTTCCCGGGAATATCAACATTGCCGTTCTGTCGTCTTGTATCAATTGGTCTATGGTACCGGATACGTAGGAAATTTTTCTTCATGGACGTAACAATAATTTCATCTGAAGTAGATCTCTGATTCTCTTTCTACTCGTGATTATCAAATCGGTCGGTTTCCATTTTTCCCAAAAATCCCCGATAGAAGTCTCCGGAATTGTTCTATGTACTATTTCACATTGAATTATATTCGAGTGTAATCTTATTGATGCTTTAAATGTTTATAATGATTCATCAAGTGATCTATGATCCGTATTAATTTTTTCATAATAATCTGCAGTCCTTTTTAGCCATTCGTGAGGTGATAATCCAGTAAATGGTGGTGGTTGACCCTGATCACCGCACGCTATCACAGCGGTATATTTTGTTAGCAGCTATTACAAAAACGTTTTCAATATTGCAAACGATACTGTACATATTTCATTCCAAATGGTGGTTCGAGTAATATATTTTGTTCCCATTCGATCAGGAGTCCAAGCGTCACCCTTCCGTTGAAAGAAGCTGTGGTAAGTAGAAGAGTCTTCTCCGCGATGTTTCATCACCTTGGCAAGTCTATGCGTGGGTGTTAATAATATCACGTCAGAATTCTTTCCAAATAATTCGATAACAAGATTTGTCTTACCGCACCCTCCTGGTTCGTTTGAGTAAATTTTTTTTTTTTCTCTAGATATTGGATCATACATAGACGGTGACAATGATAATTCTTTTAATGTTTCTCTGCGATAATTATCCTCGATGGCAACATCCGCCGATTCACGGCATTCGAATATTGTTTCCTGTTTTATTATCCACGATCACCATTTACCAACATTTTTAGTTAATGCTTCAACGATTTCCTTGTGTTCGATGTTAAAGTAAAAGGAATCTGTCACAACGCTGACCGCGATATTAGAAAATATATTTATCATCGATAACAAATTAATAGAAACATAAGCGAGCATCGAAGATCTAGAATGGATTTCCTGTGGCGATTCACCGTCAAAATATCCAACAATAGTAGCGATATTTCCCCGCTGGATAAATATGTAATTTCTTTACTTGTAAATATGTTGTTTTTGTCGTATCCGCGACTATAAAATTATACTGGGCGTCATCTAAAATTAATTGACCTTGTGTAAATTTACCAATTAATCTTCTTTCGATATCCTTTGCTGATATTTCCTCGGTAAGATTTGCTAATCGGGTATCATCATCATCTCTAACGAATATTTTCGGTGTCGGTATCCAAACTGAAGGTTGTTTCCGATATGATATAATCGCTTCAACATCTCAAAAAAATCAAGCATAAATCGTAATAATTCTATCGGTGCCCATTTCGTCGTTGAAAAATGTCTATCAAACCAAGTATAACAAATCGGATGAAGATTTTCAGCGATTTCAAACGATGTCACACGAGCAAATCCTGTTAGGTCAAAATCGGGTAAAGGTCCGTTTATGGCGACTCTTGTCATTTCGTGAGAAGGATGGCCAAACCGTGCAAAATATTCTTTACACGGTCATTACCTGAGAAAACGTCTTCGATAACACGCAACCGTATTAACCGAAATAATATTATCGCTTTTTTAGTTAGTATTCCATAATCCAATCTGGCTGTATTCGACACAACTCGATTGTAAATCACATTGAAAATCAAATCGAGTTGGTGACCATACATTCTTTTTCAGAGCGAAGTGAGCGGCGACAGATGGAACTGTAAAGCAACTGCATAATAATTCTACACGATATTCATCAACAAATAATGATATTTGTTGATGAACATCGTCTAGCGAGTTTGGTCATGTTCCGATGAAGAGATTCTGTTCGGTATAATTCACCATTGAATCTTACAAATTGATCATATTTACCATCTTCGGTACTTTTTAAATAACCATACCGATACCGGATCTGTTTTACTTAACTGGTCAATACAATCAAATATATCACCGAAATAATATTTTACCAGGCGATCTCGTGGAAATATTTTCACGGAATTTATCCACGCATGGGAATTATGATCGACGATTTGAATTGGAGCAAATTTTGATTTATACTTCAATTCATATAATACTTCTGCGGTAATCTTTTATACGATTATTGGAAATCTTAACATTTTTTCTAATTTAGTAACATCTTTTATTGAAGCTCCAAGTAGTTTTGACATATTCTCCCCATTTATCTATCTTGGAATGTTTCAGGTCGGTTAAACCATTCTCCCGTTTTGCGGTTTTTAAATGTTCGATAACACGTTCAGCCACACAATTCAGCGACGATGAAACTCTCATCGGGGAAAGTTTATAAATTTCTGGTTTTTCTATTCGAAGAATTCCGTAAATCACTACGGTTAGAGGATACGCTCGATCATAATATACTCGATCAATCCCGGTTAACATTCCTGGTCTGGTTTGATCGTCGATGATAACTTGTTTCTTTTTTGTTGTCATTACACGAACACGATTATATTTCAGCTGCTCTGTCATCGGACATAGTGTTTTTATCGGGTGTTGATTTATACGTCGACCACATATATTCAGCTCCATCTCTTAATGTTTCTTTTGCGTGTTTGATACAATTTTTTTGATTTTTGATTTCCACATCCGCGGTCGTATTGTAACGTTAAGATAAAAAGCCTTCCGCGGTCAATACGGCGTTATGTCGGTAATCTCAAAAATATCTCCCATATATCTATTAGTCAAATTATATATTCAAATACATTTATCGATATCATTAGTATAGCAATGGCACAAAATTATTGCAAATGGATGTTAAAAGGAACAAACAGTATGTGTTGGAAAACATGCGTGGGGGAATAATGCGCGGATCATAATCAACATTTCAAACGAAGTTCTCGAGGTCTTGTTAATTACATTAAATGCGGGGTTAGTATACGAAGTAAAACGAAATTATGTTGTAATTGTGGTGGCATCAGATTGCAAGAACTAGTTTGTATTTGATGAACAGGACATTATTACTGGGACTTATCGCAATAAACAATTAAATAGTACTTTTGCTTAAGATATATAATGAATCAAATTTAATTCGTTTCTCACCGTGTTGACAATAATTATGAAGCTTCTCGGTTGTGGAATTATTATACATCGCGAACGAAAGATACAAATCGGTTGGATTAATAATAGAGGCTAAACCTACTATTGTAGTGGAGACATCAACATTATACTCGATAGATTCGATCTCTTTACATCAAACATATATCTAGCACTACTAAACAACGCCATAATACCATTATTGACAAATCCAACTCTAGTATTTGAGGGATTTGCGTATGCTGTATTAGCAGCAACATTTGTTACGAGTTGACCTTTTACTTCTATGAAAGCTTCACAAGGTAAGAAATATTTACTTGTATCTTGAACCTGAAGTTCTATTCTTGATCGGGAATCAGGTTGTATCACGAGATATGAATAAAATTGATAATGGCGCACGGAATCATTTTTGAGAACATTAACATCTACATCAAATGTTACGTCGGATGAAGAACAACATTTCATTATATATTTATCGATCTAAATCGCGATCTCGCTCGTTTTTTCAGACCGCTTCCAACTATTTGCGGAAATATTTCTTTGCGCGTCACCATTTTGATTTATCAACGTTACTAATTTTTGATCCGCTGCTTAATTTATTATCCTAATGACACTCGCTGGCATAAGTTCAGTAGACGGTAGTTTTACCGGTGGTGTTTTTTGTGTGTCGTCAAATCAAGGTTACTAGCCTTTCTTTATCCGCATTAAACGCTTTACCGACAACATCACCAACAGCGCTAATACCTTTATCGCGAATAACACCGATTGCTTTCATAGATGAGTCTTTTGATATCGGTACTATTTTTGGAGCCATTCTTGTGAATAATCCTTGAACAATATCATCGAGAACATCTCCGTAATTTACTTTATAAACGGGCAGTCGTGAATTTACTACGTAATTCATAGTTTGCTTATTTTGGTTATAGTGTATGATCAGCTTATCTAATTCATATCTATCTAATCGCTGTGTTAATCATCAACGAGTTCTTTAATAACTCTTGATATACACCGATATCCATGATACCACTTTGAAATAATCGTCGACAGGTATCAGCGGCTTCTTTAATTATTTCCGGTGAATGAATTCCAGCCCGTTTACCCGATATGATACTTTATAATCGTGCTATATCCGAGAGAAGATTGTTAGGACAGTTAACAAGACCATTACAATGAGATAATCCACTACCAGTAACACTAGATTCTTCCTTTCTAGATTATTTTGATTGTTTTAATTGCTGTCGAGAAGATTCTTCATACAGAGATACAGAGGAGGACGAAGCTGCTCACGCTGTTGTCCCATTTGAAGACCTATTTCCTTATATTTTAATATATTCATATTTTCTATGAAGATAGGACTCTTATTTGAAGTCCGATCAATACCACTTTTTATTATATATATATATCACTATTACTTATAGGTGTACAATATTCAGGATTTAAATATTTCTCCCTGCGACTAAAATTTGTCAATGCAAAGCCAGCTAATTTATCTAGATAATTTTTTGTTCCAGTCAATTTAATCGCATTATCCGTAAATGTTTCAGATCAGAAAACTTCTTTAGATGTTTCTTCGATAGGGGCAGCAACAGCTCCCTCTGGTTGAGGTTGAGGTTGTGCAGCAAAGATGTAATAAAATATTTTTTGTGCTTGGTTCTCTTTGCTATATTAGTTTGTTGAGCTCAGGAAGAATAACTTTTTTCATTTATCTTCATTTTTAATATATCCCAATATAGCTTTTCAATTAACAGTTGCTGCTTTTTCATTAGCTGTAGTGATAGGTTTAAAAAATTGTCCAGCATCTGTGCCAAAATCAACGTGAGATTGTTGCCGCACTTGTACTTTTTTTCTGACAGAATCTCTCACCGGAAAAGTCTTTTAATCGCTGATAATCG
Organism: Unio delphinus; assembly: GCA_029339505.1. Classification (NCBI taxonomy): domain Eukaryota; kingdom Metazoa; phylum Mollusca; class Bivalvia; order Unionida; family Unionidae; genus Unio; species Unio delphinus. The sequence continues at coordinate 1,551,399 of JAQISU010000360.1, forward strand.
TTCTCGAGTTAGTCTGGTTGTTAACGATTCTCCTACCATTATTGTTATAACGACGATTAATTCATAGCAGCCAATTAGTGCACGACCCATATATATATATATATATATATATATATATATATATATATATATATATATATATATATATATATCAACCTGGGTAGCAATTTGATTTGGAATATAAAAAATCGAAATGATCATATTTTTTTTTACATATTTGTCCCAGATATATATTTGTCCGATACACCATTCATGCTACTGAAGCATATCGAGCGTGGATGTGCATTATGCAATACAACCACTGACAAGGTCATTACTCATTCCAAAAGTTAAAGCAATTATAAAATAGAAAAATATCACACAATCTATTTATTAAAATAATACGAGTCAGCTCTCAGGTAGTTTAATAGAAAACTGAAATTGGTTTAGAACGGGCGATTTCTTTCACGAAGACACCTTCAGACGTGTCAGTGTTGCATACGTTTTATCTAGGGTTCCGAACATATTGATCATTTCTCTTGCAATTTATTGCTTATTTCCTAAAACGTTCAAGCGGAACAGCAGTTTTCAATTGAAGATTATTTATTGTAGCTTCATATTCGCTGTTTCTTATGTGATGCCCCACACTTAGAATGAATAATCATAAATACCAGTTGTTCTTGTACTTACCGTTGACAAGAACATTTATTGGCCTAATATGAATTTGTACCACGTAGTGATGATATAATCTTCATCTGATTTTTAAAAGCAACAGAGAAAAACACTAATGTATAACACTTTTGAGCAATTTTTAAAGATATTGTCTTCTAAAACATCAAACACTGGATCCACATGCGCACAGTCTGAAACATTCATACAACCGTTATTGGACACGCAAGATGAATGACCGTGTTTCATCATATTGGTTTATTTCTAAAAAGAGCCCATTTAAATCATTTTGCTAACATATTTCGTATTCTCTCCTCAACCACCTTCTGCAATCCACATAGGCCATATTATATTTAGTAATTCAATGTGCAATGATTTTTGACTGCAATATCAATCTCATGACATACATGTGCATATTTCTTCATCTTAGCCCGTGTATCAAAAAGGAACGCAAACGACTTAAGCTAACACGGTTTACAGCTGTTTCTGTGTTTCTGTTAATCTTTAACATATTGTTATCACTATTTTGAGTAATTCCGCTAGTAGTGTGCATCTATTTTTATGCAAACAACGTACCAATACTGAAGTTGAAATGTACTATTTTAAAGACCTTGTTCTCGTAGTGAACGTTTGTTATGCATTTCATTGTGCTTTAAGTTTTCAACTACATCGCAAAATTTTCTTTCATTATAAAATCATGGGAATGAAAGAAGAAAGTATGTGATGTTTTAGAAATATTATTTTGCATAAAATTAGTGAATATTTAAAAAAACGTGCTAATTTGGCTCTTTTGTTTGTAACACTCAGATTACCAATACATGGTACAAGCTCACGCAATCTTAATAAAGGTTCTTTCCCACGGCAAATACTATTTCGATGGGTTGATTATAAATGCAAGATCATCACGTCACGGAACAGGCTCAAAGCATACTAATGAACGACAAATACAATATTGACGACAAAGAACATAATGCGGCGTTGATGTATCTGCATTGCAGTCTCCATTTTTGTTTTGTAAATCTTCTTATACAGATAATTCAGCTGTGACCCAGGAATATTAACTACATTCCATAAACGCTAACGAAAATGATCCGAATTTACACGTGCAAAAATATACTTGTAAAAAATGAGATAATAGACGTGGTCAATAATGGTCAGATAAAAGTTTAAAAAGCCAGCATTTGGTGTTTAAGAGAACTTTATTTTATTACATGTCTGCACATTTATATGATTTACTTATTTCGTACAATTGATTATTCAAAAAAAGATCATTACTACATGCCACAGGATCAGTGTACTCCAATGAACTGTAAGAATAGTATCATAAATGCTTATACATTTAGGTTATTCATTTTAAGTGAATTTAATCACATATTTAAACAGAAAACATTAAGTGATTCTCGATTCCAATCTGCTTGAAAGTTTTAAAAACTAATGATGATAAAATGTTATGAGAAACATGGTCAACATATTTGTATCCTTTATCATCCAGATCAGGTTTTAAACGACCTGTCCCAGTGTGGTGAAAAAATGTCATATTGCAAGAAATCGTTGACTCTGTTGACCTATATGGTAACAAATAATTTTGAATAATGATTTGTTGATATGGAAATTAAAACATTATATTTTGACGTGTCAAATATTAGGTATAGCTTTCCAATAGTATGTGCATTTTTATACTTGTGATATTACCACACGTTAATGTATCGCTTCATGTGATTCGGATTGGTCCAAATAAGCTCATGATATTATTGTGCAATATCCGTTTTACTGATTGGCATCGCATTGATCATTCTGCTTTGAAAAATGATTTATCTTTAAAAAATGTTATGTTCATTCGTATGGAATCTGTTTCTTAGATTTTTAGTTTGTAAAAAAAGTAAAATCTACTTTAACTGGTTAGCTTTGTTTGGGAGTATGGACTAACAATTACAGTTCCTTGCTGAAGATTGCATTAATCGCTTAATCGAGAATCAAATGTAACAAATTAATTTTTTTAATAATATGAAGTTCTACCTATACTTCTCTTTTGGAATATATATTTACGCAACAGCTCAATCGTATGTGTTTACCAATAAGCGCATCTGGAAGACTTTGATGTTATTCAGTCTAGGTTTTTCCGGTTAACGATTTATTTGGGTAATAAGTAGTACAAAAGTAAAAAGAGTAGTTTATGTACATACAAGAATTATCTTATTATTATTTTGAGATGTTTATACATGCATAAGAATGAACTAAAGAATGAGACTGATATCATCAAACAGAGCATAAAGTTATAACTCTTTTCAGGCAAAAATCGAAAACATCCAGCACCAGTACAGACACCCATATACTATCTCTCAGGCATCAGCGTCTTAAATCACACAAACATACTGGTGTGTGTGTGTGTGTGTGTGTGAGAGAGAGAGAGAGAGAGAGAGAGAGAGAGAGAGAGAGAGAGAGAGAGGTGTGTGTGCGATTTATGGTTTTAACAGAGCTTCAACACTTTTAGTCATATCGCTACGATGTCTGAAGTGTGGCAGTTTATAAAGGGTCTAGCTAAGGGGCAAGATGCCGCATACATGTAGTATCATGTCCCACCCAGTCTCATTATCCTGACACTAGGCCGACCACCCCTAAAATTAGCCACGTAATGTTGAGAGCCAAGCAAGACAGCTGCTAGTACTATTTATAGTCTTTGCATAAAGGTATGGTAGACGGTAAACAGTTATGGTAAGAGCTGCACACAATCTCACTCGCTTCACACGTAAAGGTTTCCACAGAGTTGCATAAACAAACGTGTGGATTTAAAATTTAGACATGCAAGGAGTATTACAAAATATTATAATTATAAATTAACCTTCATATTTTTACTTTTTTCTTTTTGAAGAAATTAAAAATTATCTTGTTATATATGACACTCTTGAAAAACAATATAAAATTTTCATGATCATTTTGTCACTGAAATTAATTTATATTCTGTTCATAACGTTTTCTTTCGTGGACCTATTGTGGCTCTTTCAAGTTGTAAAACGTTATAATAAACTACGTAACGAAATTGTCATTTCCATTTCAGTTTTTGCACTAGTTCTATGTGGAAATCGCAATCTATTTCTTTGAGTCATTTATTGCATTTCTTTTTTTGTTCTACTACGGTCGGTATCAATAGAACTGTTAATTATACATATTCGTAAAGTGTAAATTATGATTTCAGTCCATCATAGTTCTGTGCGTCAAAGTAATGAGGCAGTGTTGAATGGATTCAAGTCGGGAAAATGATGTCTGAAATTAGGAAAATTGGAGACTGAAATATTGAAAAATCCTTGTATTGCAAATCTGCAACACGACTAATAATTTTATGATTGCGTTTGAAAACTCGTCAAATATATTTTTTTTTCCCTGTACAGGTCCACCTGGGGAATATCTGATAGCTAATAACATATTTGAGTGCGTCTGAAATGTCCCATGAATCTGATTTTACCACACTTCGGGGTCTTTTCACACTTCGTATTCGTTTCTTTCCAAGACAAATTTCTAACTTTGAAGCACATGTATATCGAATAGTTCAAGGCTATGAACATATACGCACGTTGGTTACGAATCTCATTGAGCCAGCATTTTCACCAATATGAGGGGCTGTCGAATTTAATATGTATAAATAATATATAGAGGATGATCGATATCTATTGGAAATAATCTTTACATATTGAAGACCGAGTTCTAAAACCAAATGACAGAGATGTAAACTAATATGGAATTAGTGTTACGTAGATTTGTTTGTGTTTCTTGTGTAAATTTAGCGTGAAGCTATTTTACTACGGCGACATCATTACTCACAGCGATTGCATGGGACCCGCATGGTCGATGGGCTAAGTTTCTTACATGTACAGATCACTCACAAGTCTCTCTTATTTCTACCTAAGTTCGACTGTTCCAGTGGCTTAGTGGCTACAGCGCCAGCCTCTGATGTGGGAGGTCGTGGGTTCAACCTCCAGTCATTTCATAACAAAGACTTTCACAAATGGTAGTGTTAGGACTGGTCGCCCTGGTGTCAGGATAATGAGACTGGGTGGTACGTCATGATACATGTCTTCTTCATGGTACCCCAGTGTTAGACATCACTATAAAATGCCCTAGTGATAGACATCACCATAAAATGCCCCAGTTTTAGATATCGTAGCGATATGACTGAAACATTATTAAAGCTACGTTAAAAATACAAATCACAAACTCTAGGTGAGTTCGGGTCACAGCTAAAAAACCGTGGGTATATAAGAAATATTGCCAGTAGCTTGTCGTCATTAGTATATCTTACTGTAATGTTCCCGGATTCTTCCTTCATGTGCCTTGGCATATATCAAATGATGTGCTGAAAGAAAACAATATTTTAAGCACATCCCCGAAAACTTCCCAGACCAAAATAAGCTATTGCTTTAGTCTTGATCTTAATTTTGTTGCTTTTATGCGGCGCACAACGACTTATTCGTTGTATTTGACGGAATTCATGGTTCTGCATTTAATATTGGAAACAGTAATCCAGCCGTGCACGTTTGTTGTGTTTATCTCATTTTGAATTTAGCCTATTATTTACAACAAAGAATCATGATATGAAACAGAAGAATACACAAATAAATTTGCTGTGTCAAAAATATTTACCGGATGTACGTTCTTCTGAAACAGCTATTATGAGGTATTGTGTCATCGTTGTCTTGCACAGTGCTCTCTTGGGTAGATTGTGATTGCGAGGAAATGTCTTAATAATAATAATAATAATAATAATAATAATAATAATAATAACAACAACAGTAATAATAATAATTATTATTTTGTAGTAACATACTGAATAGAGAAGTACATGTCTCAATGAAGAGTAATGACTAGTTAATTTGGATGTTGGAATTTCTTCTCTCTCGTATTTTGTGCGCATGTAGTCTTTAATTTTTCATTGTATTGTTTAAACTATTTAAGCAGCACGAAGTGTGAATCGGACGAAATATATATCTTGAACAAATATGTACTTTAAAAAGTCTATTTTGAATTTTTATTTATATTCGAAATCAAATTGCCTGCCCGGTTGATATTTCGCGGGGTCGCGCACTAATCGAATACTATGAATAACCAAATGTTTTATCAAGTCCAATTCGATATTGTGTTTGAGGATCATATAAAAGTATTGTTATAAAACAACGAGGGGCAACCTGAGCAGTGCTGAAGAAATTTGTTAATTTGTTTATGTCTATGTCACCGCTGCACCAGGTTTGATGAATATTTCTTAACGTGCGAGTATTGATCAACTCCATTAAACACCAGGATAATATTACAGTTGTGTCTGATCACCTTAGTGATTTGTGTATACCGCTGGGTAACATAAATTACATTAATTTGTTTGAATCGCCCACGTGAAAATATACTGGTGGGGTTTGTTTGTTTGTTAAACATCACATTAACGTATACAACTAAAGTAATCATACTCCCATTAAGATCGTCAGCGCTCGGAACTTCTTCGATGTGGGTGATACATTAAACAACATCATTAAACAACATCACCGTTATCATCTTTGAATTTTTCATTAAACTCTGTTAGCACCTCATAATATCGTTAATCATATACACTCGGAGCTACCAAATATAATTTCTGCCATGTTAACCATCTCATTATCAAATTAAGTAACAATTGTGTCTTACTACTTCCAGACGGTCCAATTATAATCATTCTGATTGAATTTGGTAGCGCAGCAATATGCTTAATAGATTCTCGCGTTTTTGTCGCTGAAACATTAATTACCCTCTTGTTATAATAAATAAATTATGGATTTACATTGTGTAAAATGTAAAACTCGTACGCGAACGAGTGACGCAACTCCTGTTACAACAAAAAATAACAGAGATGCGATCACCGGTACGTATACTCGATACGGTATACTTTGTTTAAAGATTTGTTAGTTTAAAATAAGGGAAGTGATAATAAAACTCCCTGGAGCTCCATGGGCTAAATATCCAGGTGAAAAACATCTTCCAGGATATAATTACTATGGTCCTGGAAATTCGACACGATATCCGGTTTGATAATCAAGATCAACCCAAACGAGGCAAATACCCGATAAATGATATCGATAAAGCTTGTCACGCTCACGATGTTGCATATTGAAGTAAGGATCTTCAGCAACAACATATCGCGGATGTTAAATTGATTCATGCGTTAAATTCTATCAACGATAGAAGGTTCAAAGAAAATTTAGGTAGTTGATTAATAAAATCCGCGATGAAAGGTAAATTAGTATTGGGAAGTGTTAATAATTCAATGGAATCAATTTATTATTATCCAACCGGATATTAGAAAGGTAACGCCACGATTAGCAGACTCGCTAACGCGGCAAAACACTAAAAGGTTACCGCGGCAGATTGGTTGTCCCGACAAACAATATGGCAAATTTTTTACCGCCTCCTTTAAAAAATTCATTTTTGCGTCTTTTGATGTTAGCGTCTTCAAGAAGTTCACCAGGCTGATATATTATTTCTGCCCAATGATACTGTCAATACATGTACTTACAGATACGCTTTAACCGTCGTTGATATTGCACGTAGATACCAGGAAGCAGAGCCGTTATCGACTAAGACTTCAGCTGAAGTAGCCTCTGCGTTTAAACAAATTTACCGATTAGGACCTCTGTGGTGGCAAACCCATTGCAGGTCAATCCCGGTAAAGAATTGCAAGGTGAGGTGAACGATGAACGATGAAACAATATAACACCGCTTTCAGACGAGGACATACTGCATTTCATTGCGATCAGGAAATCGTTCAGTGATTAATCGATTACTTGCAGACCAGTTATCTGGATATAAATACGCGACAGAATTTATTGAGGATAAACGATCACGATAATGGGTAGTAAGATTACCGAGTTTGATAACCGAGCTGAATAATGAGATTACTCGAATGATCAATATGAAACCTGTTACCACTAGATCACAAACAAAGACTATAAATGTACCCCGGGGTAATTTTTCAACACAACCGGTGTTGGGTAATGTCACGGTGAGGTATTAATATGAACCTTGTGAACTTGAAGGTCGTAAAAAAAAGATCAACAGGTCCTATCTGGAGTATAACCGCGAAAAATATATTCAGCGTGGTCACATCTAAAGGTAGACCAGCAATCTAAAGATTAGATTCAACCGCTCCTCAGCATGGATTTACACGTGAACAACTGCAGGTTATTCCCGATAATACTCAATAACCACTGCGGGATCATAACTAGCACCGCGAAGTAGATTACATTCAAGGCATGTCAACATTATATTTTATCGTATGTGATCACGACTACTATCTTTTCTATTTACGGTAAATTGTTGTGGATCTTTACCCGACCATAGCATTATACAATCACAGCTAGCGCAGTGGTTATCTTGTACTTGTTTTACATTCAAGTTAAATTCAACGTCGACATCAAATTCTCTATTATTGTTTTGGTTGCTGTGTTAATACCCGGCGAGTTTTTTCTTATCGTGGTATCGTTGACAATATGAATAATGTTATTATTGTTGTCGAAATTTAAAAAATCTCTTCCAATTTGATTTATTCTTTTTACTCGAGATACTGCTAAGTAGACTAAAATCGACCACTCGATGAAATTCATCGATGATCCAAACGATTGTATTATACATGGTCAGTCCTTGAGATGAGTGAATCGTCATTGCGTATCCTAACTTCCATGGAGATTGTTCAGCGTTTGTTTGCATCTTTTACAACAGTGATGTCAACTAATACAATATCATTTAATACAAGTGTTTGTTTTTCTGTTTTCCCGGGAATATCAACATTGCCGTTCTGTCGTCTTGTATCAATTGGTCTATGGTACCGGATACGTAGGAAATTTTTCTTCATGGACGTAACAATAATTTCATCTGAAGTAGATCTCTGATTCTCTTTCTACTCGTGATTATCAAATCGGTCGGTTTCCATTTTTCCCAAAAATCCCCGATAGAAGTCTCCGGAATTGTTCTATGTACTATTTCACATTGAATTATATTCGAGTGTAATCTTATTGATGCTTTAAATGTTTATAATGATTCATCAAGTGATCTATGATCCGTATTAATTTTTTCATAATAATCTGCAGTCCTTTTTAGCCATTCGTGAGGTGATAATCCAGTAAATGGTGGTGGTTGACCCTGATCACCGCACGCTATCACAGCGGTATATTTTGTTAGCAGCTATTACAAAAACGTTTTCAATATTGCAAACGATACTGTACATATTTCATTCCAAATGGTGGTTCGAGTAATATATTTTGTTCCCATTCGATCAGGAGTCCAAGCGTCACCCTTCCGTTGAAAGAAGCTGTGGTAAGTAGAAGAGTCTTCTCCGCGATGTTTCATCACCTTGGCAAGTCTATGCGTGGGTGTTAATAATATCACGTCAGAATTCTTTCCAAATAATTCGATAACAAGATTTGTCTTACCGCACCCTCCTGGTTCGTTTGAGTAAATTTTTTTTTTTTCTCTAGATATTGGATCATACATAGACGGTGACAATGATAATTCTTTTAATGTTTCTCTGCGATAATTATCCTCGATGGCAACATCCGCCGATTCACGGCATTCGAATATTGTTTCCTGTTTTATTATCCACGATCACCATTTACCAACATTTTTAGTTAATGCTTCAACGATTTCCTTGTGTTCGATGTTAAAGTAAAAGGAATCTGTCACAACGCTGACCGCGATATTAGAAAATATATTTATCATCGATAACAAATTAATAGAAACATAAGCGAGCATCGAAGATCTAGAATGGATTTCCTGTGGCGATTCACCGTCAAAATATCCAACAATAGTAGCGATATTTCCCCGCTGGATAAATATGTAATTTCTTTACTTGTAAATATGTTGTTTTTGTCGTATCCGCGACTATAAAATTATACTGGGCGTCATCTAAAATTAATTGACCTTGTGTAAATTTACCAATTAATCTTCTTTCGATATCCTTTGCTGATATTTCCTCGGTAAGATTTGCTAATCGGGTATCATCATCATCTCTAACGAATATTTTCGGTGTCGGTATCCAAACTGAAGGTTGTTTCCGATATGATATAATCGCTTCAACATCTCAAAAAAATCAAGCATAAATCGTAATAATTCTATCGGTGCCCATTTCGTCGTTGAAAAATGTCTATCAAACCAAGTATAACAAATCGGATGAAGATTTTCAGCGATTTCAAACGATGTCACACGAGCAAATCCTGTTAGGTCAAAATCGGGTAAAGGTCCGTTTATGGCGACTCTTGTCATTTCGTGAGAAGGATGGCCAAACCGTGCAAAATATTCTTTACACGGTCATTACCTGAGAAAACGTCTTCGATAACACGCAACCGTATTAACCGAAATAATATTATCGCTTTTTTAGTTAGTATTCCATAATCCAATCTGGCTGTATTCGACACAACTCGATTGTAAATCACATTGAAAATCAAATCGAGTTGGTGACCATACATTCTTTTTCAGAGCGAAGTGAGCGGCGACAGATGGAACTGTAAAGCAACTGCATAATAATTCTACACGATATTCATCAACAAATAATGATATTTGTTGATGAACATCGTCTAGCGAGTTTGGTCATGTTCCGATGAAGAGATTCTGTTCGGTATAATTCACCATTGAATCTTACAAATTGATCATATTTACCATCTTCGGTACTTTTTAAATAACCATACCGATACCGGATCTGTTTTACTTAACTGGTCAATACAATCAAATATATCACCGAAATAATATTTTACCAGGCGATCTCGTGGAAATATTTTCACGGAATTTATCCACGCATGGGAATTATGATCGACGATTTGAATTGGAGCAAATTTTGATTTATACTTCAATTCATATAATACTTCTGCGGTAATCTTTTATACGATTATTGGAAATCTTAACATTTTTTCTAATTTAGTAACATCTTTTATTGAAGCTCCAAGTAGTTTTGACATATTCTCCCCATTTATCTATCTTGGAATGTTTCAGGTCGGTTAAACCATTCTCCCGTTTTGCGGTTTTTAAATGTTCGATAACACGTTCAGCCACACAATTCAGCGACGATGAAACTCTCATCGGGGAAAGTTTATAAATTTCTGGTTTTTCTATTCGAAGAATTCCGTAAATCACTACGGTTAGAGGATACGCTCGATCATAATATACTCGATCAATCCCGGTTAACATTCCTGGTCTGGTTTGATCGTCGATGATAACTTGTTTCTTTTTTGTTGTCATTACACGAACACGATTATATTTCAGCTGCTCTGTCATCGGACATAGTGTTTTTATCGGGTGTTGATTTATACGTCGACCACATATATTCAGCTCCATCTCTTAATGTTTCTTTTGCGTGTTTGATACAATTTTTTTGATTTTTGATTTCCACATCCGCGGTCGTATTGTAACGTTAAGATAAAAAGCCTTCCGCGGTCAATACGGCGTTATGTCGGTAATCTCAAAAATATCTCCCATATATCTATTAGTCAAATTATATATTCAAATACATTTATCGATATCATTAGTATAGCAATGGCACAAAATTATTGCAAATGGATGTTAAAAGGAACAAACAGTATGTGTTGGAAAACATGCGTGGGGGAATAATGCGCGGATCATAATCAACATTTCAAACGAAGTTCTCGAGGTCTTGTTAATTACATTAAATGCGGGGTTAGTATACGAAGTAAAACGAAATTATGTTGTAATTGTGGTGGCATCAGATTGCAAGAACTAGTTTGTATTTGATGAACAGGACATTATTACTGGGACTTATCGCAATAAACAATTAAATAGTACTTTTGCTTAAGATATATAATGAATCAAATTTAATTCGTTTCTCACCGTGTTGACAATAATTATGAAGCTTCTCGGTTGTGGAATTATTATACATCGCGAACGAAAGATACAAATCGGTTGGATTAATAATAGAGGCTAAACCTACTATTGTAGTGGAGACATCAACATTATACTCGATAGATTCGATCTCTTTACATCAAACATATATCTAGCACTACTAAACAACGCCATAATACCATTATTGACAAATCCAACTCTAGTATTTGAGGGATTTGCGTATGCTGTATTAGCAGCAACATTTGTTACGAGTTGACCTTTTACTTCTATGAAAGCTTCACAAGGTAAGAAATATTTACTTGTATCTTGAACCTGAAGTTCTATTCTTGATCGGGAATCAGGTTGTATCACGAGATATGAATAAAATTGATAATGGCGCACGGAATCATTTTTGAGAACATTAACATCTACATCAAATGTTACGTCGGATGAAGAACAACATTTCATTATATATTTATCGATCTAAATCGCGATCTCGCTCGTTTTTTCAGACCGCTTCCAACTATTTGCGGAAATATTTCTTTGCGCGTCACCATTTTGATTTATCAACGTTACTAATTTTTGATCCGCTGCTTAATTTATTATCCTAATGACACTCGCTGGCATAAGTTCAGTAGACGGTAGTTTTACCGGTGGTGTTTTTTGTGTGTCGTCAAATCAAGGTTACTAGCCTTTCTTTATCCGCATTAAACGCTTTACCGACAACATCACCAACAGCGCTAATACCTTTATCGCGAATAACACCGATTGCTTTCATAGATGAGTCTTTTGATATCGGTACTATTTTTGGAGCCATTCTTGTGAATAATCCTTGAACAATATCATCGAGAACATCTCCGTAATTTACTTTATAAACGGGCAGTCGTGAATTTACTACGTAATTCATAGTTTGCTTATTTTGGTTATAGTGTATGATCAGCTTATCTAATTCATATCTATCTAATCGCTGTGTTAATCATCAACGAGTTCTTTAATAACTCTTGATATACACCGATATCCATGATACCACTTTGAAATAATCGTCGACAGGTATCAGCGGCTTCTTTAATTATTTCCGGTGAATGAATTCCAGCCCGTTTACCCGATATGATACTTTATAATCGTGCTATATCCGAGAGAAGATTGTTAGGACAGTTAACAAGACCATTACAATGAGATAATCCACTACCAGTAACACTAGATTCTTCCTTTCTAGATTATTTTGATTGTTTTAATTGCTGTCGAGAAGATTCTTCATACAGAGATACAGAGGAGGACGAAGCTGCTCACGCTGTTGTCCCATTTGAAGACCTATTTCCTTATATTTTAATATATTCATATTTTCTATGAAGATAGGACTCTTATTTGAAGTCCGATCAATACCACTTTTTATTATATATATATATCACTATTACTTATAGGTGTACAATATTCAGGATTTAAATATTTCTCCCTGCGACTAAAATTTGTCAATGCAAAGCCAGCTAATTTATCTAGATAATTTTTTGTTCCAGTCAATTTAATCGCATTATCCGTAAATGTTTCAGATCAGAAAACTTCTTTAGATGTTTCTTCGATAGGGGCAGCAACAGCTCCCTCTGGTTGAGGTTGAGGTTGTGCAGCAAAGATGTAATAAAATATTTTTTGTGCTTGGTTCTCTTTGCTATATTAGTTTGTTGAGCTCAGGAAGAATAACTTTTTTCATTTATCTTCATTTTTAATATATCCCAATATAGCTTTTCAATTAACAGTTGCTGCTTTTTCATTAGCTGTAGTGATAGGTTTAAAAAATTGTCCAGCATCTGTGCCAAAATCAACGTGAGATTGTTGCCGCACTTGTACTTTTTTTCTGACAGAATCTCTCACCGGAAAAGTCTTTTAATCGCTGATAATCGTTCTCGAGTTAGTCTGGTTGTTAACGATTCTCCTACCATTATTGTTATAACGACGATTAATTCATAGCAGCCAATTAGTGCACGACCCATATATATATATATATATATATATATATATATATATATATATATATATATATATATATATATATATCAACCTGGGTAGCAATTTGATTTGGAATATAAAAAATCGAAATGATCATATTTTTTTTTACATATTTGTCCCAGATATATATTTGTCCGATACACCATTCATGCTACTGAAGCATATCGAGCGTGGATGTGCATTATGCAATACAACCACTGACAAGGTCATTACTCATTCCAAAAGTTAAAGCAATTATAAAATAGAAAAATATCACACAATCTATTTATTAAAATAATACGAGTCAGCTCTCAGGTAGTTTAATAGAAAACTGAAATTGGTTTAGAACGGGCGATTTCTTTCACGAAGACACCTTCAGACGTGTCAGTGTTGCATACGTTTTATCTAGGGTTCCGAACATATTGATCATTTCTCTTGCAATTTATTGCTTATTTCCTAAAACGTTCAAGCGGAACAGCAGTTTTCAATTGAAGATTATTTATTGTAGCTTCATATTCGCTGTTTCTTATGTGATGCCCCACACTTAGAATGAATAATCATAAATACCAGTTGTTCTTGTACTTACCGTTGACAAGAACATTTATTGGCCTAATATGAATTTGTACCACGTAGTGATGATATAATCTTCATCTGATTTTTAAAAGCAACAGAGAAAAACACTAATGTATAACACTTTTGAGCAATTTTTAAAGATATTGTCTTCTAAAACATCAAACACTGGATCCACATGCGCACAGTCTGAAACATTCATACAACCGTTATTGGACACGCAAGATGAATGACCGTGTTTCATCATATTGGTTTATTTCTAAAAAGAGCCCATTTAAATCATTTTGCTAACATATTTCGTATTCTCTCCTCAACCACCTTCTGCAATCCACATAGGCCATATTATATTTAGTAATTCAATGTGCAATGATTTTTGACTGCAATATCAATCTCATGACATACATGTGCATATTTCTTCATCTTAGCCCGTGTATCAAAAAGGAACGCAAACGACTTAAGCTAACACGGTTTACAGCTGTTTCTGTGTTTCTGTTAATCTTTAACATATTGTTATCACTATTTTGAGTAATTCCGCTAGTAGTGTGCATCTATTTTTATGCAAACAACGTACCAATACTGAAGTTGAAATGTACTATTTTAAAGACCTTGTTCTCGTAGTGAACGTTTGTTATGCATTTCATTGTGCTTTAAGTTTTCAACTACATCGCAAAATTTTCTTTCATTATAAAATCATGGGAATGAAAGAAGAAAGTATGTGATGTTTTAGAAATATTATTTTGCATAAAATTAGTGAATATTTAAAAAAACGTGCTAATTTGGCTCTTTTGTTTGTAACACTCAGATTACCAATACATGGTACAAGCTCACGCAATCTTAATAAAGGTTCTTTCCCACGGCAAATACTATTTCGATGGGTTGATTATAAATGCAAGATCATCACGTCACGGAACAGGCTCAAAGCATACTAATGAACGACAAATACAATATTGACGACAAAGAACATAATGCGGCGTTGATGTATCTGCATTGCAGTCTCCATTTTTGTTTTGTAAATCTTCTTATACAGATAATTCAGCTGTGACCCAGGAATATTAACTACATTCCATAAACGCTAACGAAAATGATCCGAATTTACACGTGCAAAAATATACTTGTAAAAAATGAGATAATAGACGTGGTCAATAATGGTCAGATAAAAGTTTAAAAAGCCAGCATTTGGTGTTTAAGAGAACTTTATTTTATTACATGTCTGCACATTTATATGATTTACTTATTTCGTACAATTGATTATTCAAAAAAAGATCATTACTACATGCCACAGGATCAGTGTACTCCAATGAACTGTAAGAATAGTATCATAAATGCTTATACATTTAGGTTATTCATTTTAAGTGAATTTAATCACATATTTAAACAGAAAACATTAAGTGATTCTCGATTCCAATCTGCTTGAAAGTTTTAAAAACTAATGATGATAAAATGTTATGAGAAACATGGTCAACATATTTGTATCCTTTATCATCCAGATCAGGTTTTAAACGACCTGTCCCAGTGTGGTGAAAAAATGTCATATTGCAAGAAATCGTTGACTCTGTTGACCTATATGGTAACAAATAATTTTGAATAATGATTTGTTGATATGGAAATTAAAACATTATATTTTGACGTGTCAAATATTAGGTATAGCTTTCCAATAGTATGTGCATTTTTATACTTGTGATATTACCACACGTTAATGTATCGCTTCATGTGATTCGGATTGGTCCAAATAAGCTCATGATATTATTGTGCAATATCCGTTTTACTGATTGGCATCGCATTGATCATTCTGCTTTGAAAAATGATTTATCTTTAAAAAATGTTATGTTCATTCGTATGGAATCTGTTTCTTAGATTTTTAGTTTGTAAAAAAAGTAAAATCTACTTTAACTGGTTAGCTTTGTTTGGGAGTATGGACTAACAATTACAGTTCCTTGCTGAAGATTGCATTAATCGCTTAATCGAGAATCAAATGTAACAAATTAATTTTTTTAATAATATGAAGTTCTACCTATACTTCTCTTTTGGAATATATATTTACGCAACAGCTCAATCGTATGTGTTTACCAATAAGCGCATCTGGAAGACTTTGATGTTATTCAGTCTAGGTTTTTCCGGTTAACGATTTATTTGGGTAATAAGTAGTACAAAAGTAAAAAGAGTAGTTTATGTACATACAAGAATTATCTTATTATTATTTTGAGATGTTTATACATGCATAAGAATGAACTAAAGAATGAGACTGATATCATCAAACAGAGCATAAAGTTATAACTCTTTTCAGGCAAAAATCGAAAACATCCAGCACCAGTACAGACACCCATATACTATCTCTCAGGCATCAGCGTCTTAAATCACACAAACATACTGGTGTGTGTGTGTGTGTGTGTGTGTGAGAGAGAGAGAGAGAGAGAGAGAGAGAGAGAGAGAGAGAGAGAGAGAGGTGTGTGTGCGATTTATGGTTTTAACAGAGCTTCAACACTTTTAGTCATATCGCTACGATGTCTGAAGTGTGGCAGTTTATAAAGGGTCTAGCTAAGGGGCAAGATGCCGCATACATGTAGTATCATGTCCCACCCAGTCTCATTATCCTGACACTAGGCCGACCACCCCTAAAATTAGCCACGTAATGTTGAGAGCCAAGCAAGACAGCTGCTAGTACTATTTATAGTCTTTGCATAAAGGTATGGTAGACGGTAAACAGTTATGGTAAGAGCTGCACACAATCTCACTCGCTTCACACGTAAAGGTTTCCACAGAGTTGCATAAACAAACGTGTGGATTTAAAATTTAGACATGCAAGGAGTATTACAAAATATTATAATTATAAATTAACCTTCATATTTTTACTTTTTTCTTTTTGAAGAAATTAAAAATTATCTTGTTATATATGACACTCTTGAAAAACAATATAAAATTTTCATGATCATTTTGTCACTGAAATTAATTTATATTCTGTTCATAACGTTTTCTTTCGTGGACCTATTGTGGCTCTTTCAAGTTGTAAAACGTTATAATAAACTACGTAACGAAATTGTCATTTCCATTTCAGTTTTTGCACTAGTTCTATGTGGAAATCGCAATCTATTTCTTTGAGTCATTTATTGCATTTCTTTTTTTGTTCTACTACGGTCGGTATCAATAGAACTGTTAATTATACATATTCGTAAAGTGTAAATTATGATTTCAGTCCATCATAGTTCTGTGCGTCAAAGTAATGAGGCAGTGTTGAATGGATTCAAGTCGGGAAAATGATGTCTGAAATTAGGAAAATTGGAGACTGAAATATTGAAAAATCCTTGTATTGCAAATCTGCAACACGACTAATAATTTTATGATTGCGTTTGAAAACTCGTCAAATATATTTTTTTTTCCCTGTACAGGTCCACCTGGGGAATATCTGATAGCTAATAACATATTTGAGTGCGTCTGAAATGTCCCATGAATCTGATTTTACCACACTTCGGGGTCTTTTCACACTTCGTATTCGTTTCTTTCCAAGACAAATTTCTAACTTTGAAGCACATGTATATCGAATAGTTCAAGGCTATGAACATATACGCACGTTGGTTACGAATCTCATTGAGCCAGCATTTTCACCAATATGAGGGGCTGTCGAATTTAATATGTATAAATAATATATAGAGGATGATCGATATCTATTGGAAATAATCTTTACATATTGAAGACCGAGTTCTAAAACCAAATGACAGAGATGTAAACTAATATGGAATTAGTGTTACGTAGATTTGTTTGTGTTTCTTGTGTAAATTTAGCGTGAAGCTATTTTACTACGGCGACATCATTACTCACAGCGATTGCATGGGACCCGCATGGTCGATGGGCTAAGTTTCTTACATGTACAGATCACTCACAAGTCTCTCTTATTTCTACCTAAGTTCGACTGTTCCAGTGGCTTAGTGGCTACAGCGCCAGCCTCTGATGTGGGAGGTCGTGGGTTCAACCTCCAGTCATTTCATAACAAAGACTTTCACAAATGGTAGTGTTAGGACTGGTCGCCCTGGTGTCAGGATAATGAGACTGGGTGGTACGTCATGATACATGTCTTCTTCATGGTACCCCAGTGTTAGACATCACTATAAAATGCCCTAGTGATAGACATCACCATAAAATGCCCCAGTTTTAGATATCGTAGCGATATGACTGAAACATTATTAAAGCTACGTTAAAAATACAAATCACAAACTCTAGGTGAGTTCGGGTCACAGCTAAAAAACCGTGGGTATATAAGAAATATTGCCAGTAGCTTGTCGTCATTAGTATATCTTACTGTAATGTTCCCGGATTCTTCCTTCATGTGCCTTGGCATATATCAAATGATGTGCTGAAAGAAAACAATATTTTAAGCACATCCCCGAAAACTTCCCAGACCAAAATAAGCTATTGCTTTAGTCTTGATCTTAATTTTGTTGCTTTTATGCGGCGCACAACGACTTATTCGTTGTATTTGACGGAATTCATGGTTCTGCATTTAATATTGGAAACAGTAATCCAGCCGTGCACGTTTGTTGTGTTTATCTCATTTTGAATTTAGCCTATTATTTACAACAAAGAATCATGATATGAAACAGAAGAATACACAAATAAATTTGCTGTGTCAAAAATATTTACCGGATGTACGTTCTTCTGAAACAGCTATTATGAGGTATTGTGTCATCGTTGTCTTGCACAGTGCTCTCTTGGGTAGATTGTGATTGCGAGGAAATGTCTTAATAATAATAATAATAATAATAAAAATAATAATAATAATAATAATAACAACAACAGTAATAATAACAATTATTATTTTGTAGTAATATACTGAATAGAGAAGTACATGTCTCAATGAAGAATAATGACTAGTTAATTTGGATGTTGGAATTTCTTCTCTCTCGTATTTTGTGCGCATGTAGTCTTTAATTTTTCATTGTATTGTTTAAACTATTTAAGCAGCACGAAGTGTGAATCGGACGAAATATATATCTTGGACAAATATGTACTTTAAAAAGTCTATTTTGAATTTTTATTTATATTCAAAATCAAATTGCCTGCCCGGTTGATATTTCGCGGGGTCGCGCACTAATCGAATACTATGAATAACCAAATGTTTTATCAAGTCCAATTCGATATTGTGTTTGAGGATCATATAAAAGTATTGTTATAAAACCACGAGGGGCAACCTGAGCAGTGCTGAAGAAATTTGTTAATTTGTTTATGTCTATGTCACCGCTGCACCAGGTTTGATGAATATTTCTTAACGTGTGAGTATTGATCAACTCCATTAAACACCAGGATAATATTACAGTTGTTTCTGATCACCTTAGTGATTTGTGTATACCGCTGGGTAACATAAATTACATTAATTTGTTTGAATCGCCCACGTGAAAATATACTGGTGGGGAGCAGCAGAGGAGGTGAACAGACCAAGTTTTCAAGCAAAAATAAGGCTTCTACGGAAACCGAAACTAAATCAGACAAATCGAAACTAAATTAGATAAACTGAAACTATTTCACATAAAAGGCTGCTATAGAGTCTCCCTAGGTAGGAAAGTGAACAGACCAACTTTTACAGGCGTCGATTTAGCAAACTGAGGCTTTCTCGAAAATGCTTAATATAAGCCTCCATTCATCAAAATAAAATTAAAAAAAAAAACGACGCCATTTTTGTTGTCACCATCCCCTTTGCTGCTACGATGCTTGGAAAATTCGTGGAGTTTTCGGGTAAAAAAAAAAGATGCCATTTAGTTGACGTTCACCTCCTCGGCTGCTATGAAAATCTTCGATTTTTACTAACTAAATATTTGATCAAGTCCGATACGATATCTTGTCCGAGGGTCTGATAAATTTATCGTCACAAATCCGTGTGGGATTGTCTGAGCGTGGCTAAAGAAATTTCTAAATCGATTATGATCCATATCACCACCGCACCAAGTTTGCCAAATATTTCTAAGAGTATGAGTATCAACTCCGTTAAATACACACAGCATATTGCAGTTATCTCTGATCACTTTTGGTATTTGAGTGTAACGTTGAGTGATATATATCACATCGGTGTTTTTATGTCTGCCTCTGGAAAATATTCTAGCAGGATTCTTTTGATTATCTAACATGATATCATCATATACGACTAAATTGTTAATACTTCCATCAATATCATCAATACTAGGTGCCTCTTCGATATCGGTTATAAACTCAATAACACCATCGCCGTTAATTTCTTGCGCGGCATCATTAAAATCCTTTAATACTTCATAACATCGTTGATCGTCTACACTCGGAGCAATCATGTACAATTTATCCCACTTCATCCATCTCGTTATCAAATTAAGTAGCAATTGTGTTTTACCACTTCCAGATGGTCCGATGATAATCGCGCGAATAGAATTTGGTAACATTGCATGGTGTCTAATAGGTTCCCGTCGTCGAGTAGCTGAATAATCAATTACATTCATGCCGTTATATAATATAATTATGGATTTATATTGTGTGAAATGTAGGACGCGTACTGGCACAAATGACTTGACGACGATTACAACGAAAAATAATCGATCAGCGCTTTCTGGTAAATGCGTACAATGTAGTACGAAAAAATTTAGATTTACTTCCACGAAACCTTTAAAAAAAAACGAGGAGGTGATATTGCAGCCAAATTGACAAAACTCCCAGGAACACCGTGGGCAAAGTATCCAGGAGAAAAGCACCTTCCAGGATATAGCTACTGTGGACCGGGAACACGATTAGATATCAGACTTGATGATCAAAATCAGCCCCGACCCGGCGAGTATCCAATAAACGCTATTGATAAGGCGTGTCATGCTCATGATGTCGCTTATAAAAGCAGCAATCTTCAACATAGACATCTCGCAGATGTAAAATTAATTCATGCGTTAAATGCTATTCCTGATAAATCCTTCAAAGAAAAATTGGCTTCTTGGTTGGTAAAATCTGCTATGAAGGGTAAATTGATGTTAGGTGCTGGTAATTGAAAATGCTAGCATTTTAATATGGAATCTATTTATTATTCTCCGAGAGGATACTGGAGAGGTTACGCAGCAATTAATAAACTCGCTAGCGCATCAAAGGTGAAAAAAACTACAGCGGTAAACTGGTTATCTAAACAGGCAATATGGCAAATTTATCTACCAGCGCCTAAACAAATTAACTATTCGCATTTTGATGTTACAACACCTAATGAAGTTCATCAAGCTGATATACTATTTCTGCCGCATGACAACGGTTACAAATACGCGTTAACGTTAGTTGATATTGCAAGTCGATACAAAGAAGCAGAACCGTTAAAAACAAAATCATCTACTGAAGTAGCTTCTGCATTTGAAAAAATTTATCGACGAGGTCCTCTGCGCTGGCCAAATCTGTTACAAGTTGATCCTGGCAAGGAATTTCAAGGTGTTGTTACATCTACGATGAAACATCATAATGTCGCCATCAGACGAGGACACACTGCGCTACATCGCGATCAGGCAATTGTTGAACGGTTTAATAAAACCCTTGCTGAGCGGTTATTTGGATATCAATACGCGAAAGAATTCATCCAGGATAAACGATCCCGTGAATGGGTCAAGAGATTACCAGCTGTGATTACCGCAATCAATAATGAGATTACTAGAACAATTAATATGAAACCTGTCAACGCTATTAAGAAGGCGTCTATCAAAATGGAAATCCAAGGAATTTCACAAAAAGATTTCAAAGAACCAATTCTTGGTAGTAATGTCATTGTAAGGTACTTATATGAACCAGGAGAGCTTGAGGGTGGTAAAAAAAGAGCTACTGATCCTATTTGGAGTGTCACTACGCATAATATATCCGGTATAACACGATCAACTGGTAGACCTCCAGTCTATAAACTGGATTCAACTGCTCCTCAGCGAGGATTTACACGCAAACAATTACAAGTGATTCCCGAGGATACTCAATTACCACCGCGTGGTCTTAACTAGCACCTAAGGTGCTGTCACCCCGGCGTCTGTTGCACTCAAGACAAGTCAACCTCACATTGTTTCTGACATGACCGAGATTGTTATCTTTTCTATCTACGGTGAATTGGCGAGGATCTTTATCCGACCAATTCCAACTCATTATACAATTACAACTCGCGCAGTGATTGTTCTGTTGTTGCTTTAGTGTCTTAATTAATTCAGTATCAATGTCAAATTCTCTTTTTTTTTTTTTATCCTGTTGTTTATAACCAGAGAGTTTTTTTCTGATTATATTATCATCGGTGTGTATATTACTTATTGTATTGTCATTATCGTCAACAACAATTCTTCGAAGTTGGTTTATTCGCCGTACTCTGGATACTGCGAGATAAACTAAATTTGACCACTCAATATGATTATCTACTATCCAAAGAGTTGTATCGGATATAGTCAATCCCTGTGAAGAGTGTATTGTTGCTGCATAACCTAACGTCCATGGGGATTTATCAGCAGAACTCTTTGAGTTCCCCAATGCATCTTTAACGACGCTGATATCAACCAGCACAATATCATTTAATACTAAATTCTGCTTTTGTTGTTGTCCAGGAATGTCAACGTCGATATTCTGCTTTCGTGTATCCTTAGGTCTATAACAGAGTGGTACTGGAAGCGTTGCAAATTTTTCTTTATGTAGCGCAAACAACTTCATCTGAAGTGCGTCTCTGACTATTTTTCTACTCGCGATTATTAAATCATTTGGCTTCCACATTTCCCAAAAATCATTCATGGGAGTTTCTGAAATTATTTCACGCGCTATTTCACATTGGATTTTATCCGGTTGTAATCTAATTAGCGCTTTGAATTCTCGTAATTGTTCATCAAGTGATCTATGGTCGGTATTAATCTCTTCATAATAATCTACAAATCCTTTTAGCCATTCATGTGGAGATCCACCAACAAATGGCTGCGGTTGGCCGTGATCCCCGCACATGACGACTTTTGTGTTTTTTGTCAACAACCATGATAGAAATGTCTGTAATACTGTCAACGATATAGTACATACTTCATCAATGATTATTACATCAGGAATGAATTTATCTCCCATTCGATCAGGAGTCCATGTATCGCCTTTCCATCGAAAGAAGCTGTGATAAGTACAGGCTTTTACCCCCCGCGTTATCATCTCTCTGGCGAGTCTGTGAGTTGGTGTTAACACAATCATGTTAGAAACGCTAGCGTTTCTACGAAATAATTCGATTGCACGAGTTGTCTTTCCTGATCCACCACAGCCGTTTAAATAAACTGTCTTGTATCTACAAATCGGATCGGATACAGGTGGTGCAGTAGAAAATTCTTCAGAAATATTATCTATATTTCTACAAATATATTTATCATCCATAGCAACATCTGCGGATTTACAATACTCATGTAGTGTTTCTTTTTTAAACCTCCAATTTCCCCACGCTTCCTTAGGATCTGTGAATTTAGCTACATCTGATTTGTATTTCTCATGGATATACATCGAATCAGTAGCTACTCTAACCGCGGTATTAGGAAATCTATTTATCATCGAGAATAGATTAATACAAGAATAGGCTAGCATAGAACTTCTCAATTGTGTGTATTGACAACTTTTTCCATCACAGTAGGTAACAACCGTACCTAATTTCTTACCATTTCGAAGGACATCATCTACCCAAACATTATTAGTTCCGCTCGCAGATTTGTAAGCTTCCTCATTTAATTCCCCTGATAGAAAAGCGTTCTTACGGGTTACAAATTTCCCTTTTTTTATTAAATCAGATATTATGAAATTGTATTCTTCATCGTCTATGATTAATCTCGAAGAATATTTTGCATTATCAAATCTTCCACCTTGAGTAAATTTACCGATTATTTTTCGTCCGAGATCTTTAGCCTCTCTATTACTACCTTCGAATAATTTCTTAGACCAATCTATGATTTGTTCCTCGCTGAAATTCTTCGAATTTCCATCTAGAAATTGTTTTCGTTGTTCGTTAATTATTTTTTCTAGATCAGGTTTTGGTAACCAAACATCTTTCTGAGCGTTATAACAAATAATCGCTTCACTGACAATTAACGATATTAGCATACCACAATCGATCATATACCGCAATAGCACAATTGGCATCCACGCTTTTTCATACATATGTCTACCAAGCCAAAGATAACTACACGGATGTAACCCTGTAGCTAATTCGAATGATATCACACGAGCGAACCCAGTTAAATCAAAATTAGAACTGCTAGCAGTTCCAGGCAATGGACCATTAATCGCAACACGAGTCATTTCATGTGTGGGGTGTCCAAATCGTTTAAAATATTCAGAGCATTCTCCATATCCGAGAAAACTTCCAGGATAACACGCGGATATATCAATTGAAATCATACCATCACGTGAGTATTTCGTATTCCACAATCCTCCATGACCAAATTCGACGCAACTCAACTTCACGTCCTCCAGAAAATCACTTCGTGTTGGACGCCATGAATTCTTTTCTCGTGCGAAGTGAGCTACCACTGATGGAATAGTAAAACTATCCGTAAAGAGTTTTTCTGTAGAAATGCTAGTGTTTCCTTCTAAATACTCATTAGCGATTTTTCTCATTCTAGTATCTAATTCTTCAGTTCGATATAATTCACCATTTGGTTTTACAAACTGATCAAATCCTATTTCCGGATCCTCATTACTCCTGAGTAACCATACTGACACAGGGTCGTCTTTGGTTAACGCGTGAATAGCATCAAATAATTTCTCTTCATAGAAATCATCCCTAGAAAATTCTTTAGGGATATATCGAACAGTTCTTTCTCGTGGAAATATATTTACCGCTGGTGTCCACGCGTGTTTGTTATGATCAATAATTTCAATTGGAGCTCCTCGCGATTGATATTTCGGTTCGTATAATACTTCTCCGGTTATTGTCGCTACCGATATTGGAAATTTTAATAATGCTTCTAATTTAGCTATATCGGAAATCCTTGCTCCATGTTGATTCACTGTCAATTCCCATTCGGTTATTTTTTTTCTTCGTAGATCAGTTAATTTGTTTCCCCGGGATGCATTTTTGAAGTGTTCTATTAACCGTGTTGCTACACAATTAAGTGGCAAAGCCACTGATGATGAAAACATCGGAGCTAGTTTTGTAATATTAGGATTATTATTTATTGGATATAACCCATACACAACTGCTGTTACAGGGTAAGATTTCTCATAGTATGGTTTGTCAATCCCAGTTAGAGTTCCTGGTTTGGAATCTCTACTCACAATAACAGTTTTTTTATCCTTAAGGATTGGGTCAAATTTATCTCTGATAATCCATTCACCTTCCTCTTCGATAATGAATTTTATTCTAAAAAAATACCTCCGTAGAGAATTGCTTTGCAATTTACCTTTGGATTTCTGGCCAAGGTGTGAAAGTATCACAGCTGCTCTTATATCATTCATAGTAGCATCAATTATGGGTATATTGACATCTTCATCAATAATTCGAAATGTCGACCACGTATGAGATGCTCCATCACGCTTAAACTCATTAAAACAGTCGCTGATTTTACTCAATAGTGGTTTATCATCTACTAGACTTTTAGGTATATCAGAGATTCTATCGAGATTAAATCTAACATTTTTCCAAGGCTTAATTTTCGATAATCTCTTGAACTCCTTCATATTATAATTAAAACAAGTATTTAAATAAGAAAATTTTATATAATGAATCATTGCAAATGGCTTATGATTGGATCAAAGACTCCGTGTAACAAATCATGTAGAAATGAATTCTGTGGGTATCATATGCAGAGTGTGAGAAACGGTTCGGAGGGACCTCTACCATGCTTGCATTGTGGGGTAGGTGTAAGAGGCAAGTCGCAGTTATGCATTAATTGCGGGGGTAAGCGTTATAGAGAGTTAAAACGTTATTATGACAAGCGAAGAATCAAAAATCTTGACGACGTCAATAGCAAAATCATAAAAACTACGGCTGATTATATAAAAAGATTTTCTAATGTTATAATTCAGCCAATTAATGAATTAGACAAATAGATATATTATATATAATGAACCAAGAATTTCAAAGACATTCTGTTATTGAAAACTACGAAGCTTCTCGTGATGGTGTTGTTAGACATTGTAAAAATAGGAAATCTATTGGGTGGGATAATGGTATGGGGTATCTGACGTTTACTACTGGAGGGAAGAAGTATTATAATCACCGTTTCGTCTTCGAAGTGTATAACGGATCAATCAAGGATGGTCTTGTTATTGATCATATTGATGGTATTAGGACTAATAATTCTTTGAATAATTTACGAGCTGTTACACAAAGTGAGAATACTGCATCTGGAAATACTGGTACTTATAAATCAATTGGGAAAAGACCTGTAAGATCGTTTAATACTGAAGATAACACGGAGGGAGTATTTCAATCAATAAACGCAGCTGGTAAGTATTTCGATATTTATCCGTATTCTATTCAATGCGTTGCTGAGAATAAAACCAAGACCGCTTTTTCAAAACGTTTTAAAAACAAAATTCAGTTTTCTTACGTATAATACGTAAATAGAAATCCTACGGATTTTACGGGAGATAACTCCGTTAGGTATAACACGTGTGAAATCCGTAGGATTTCCACCAATGACAGAGTTACGGATCTTAAACACGGAAACGCGTTTCTAACATTGATTGGAAAATCTTCGATTTTTCATTGGCTGTTATAATTAAATAAATCTGAACAAAACATAATCAATTTTGTCTTTTTTCAAGTATTAACAGAACTGTTTTATAAACACGTCGTATTTAAACATTTTTTTTAATGTCTGTTTCAAGTATTATGCGTGTTTTCAACGTTGTCAGTGATCGCTAATAAACAAACAAATAATTACAATCACTACACCTATTTTATATCACCTCGTCGTAATGAGTGTATATATACAAATTCGTTCTTATTATAATTGGGCATTAGCCGAAATTCAAGTGTAAACAAAACCACACCGTCACACGTGGTATGAACGTTATTATTGACATTCAAAACCAAAGTTTCGATTTTGCGGTTTTGTTTACACTTGAATGTAGAATAGCCCGCGTCATCCATTGTCATTGAAATCAATTCATTCATTGTTCACCTATAATCTATTGTTGTACCGTCGTCATTGTCATTGAAATCAATTCATTCATTGTTCACCTATAATCTATTGTTGTACCGTCGTCATTGTCATTGAAATCAATTCATTCATTGTTCACCTATAATCTATTGTTATGTGTTTGTCGGTTAACCGTTGAGCGCGCTGCTTGATGTATAAAACACCAAGGGGGTTTAAAACGGTAAATGTGCCGTCGTCATTCATTATATATAATCATAATCACCTATAATCGCATTAAGCTTCTGGGTATACTAAGATGATCAACACCTTAGTGTATCCAGAATTCATTTTGAAAATACTTTGTATTTAAAATACTTTGCATTTTTAATACTTTGCATTTAAACAAATATATTTTTATATATATATGAATATTGAAAATCTCAAATTGATTATTATTGAAATCAACAAGTTGAAGGATGAAAATATAAAATTATGTTCAGGTTTGGATTGTGATCAAATTATGACCAATTTCGAGGATATACAATTTGCAGAACAGACAGGAAAATATGTTCTATCTAAGAAATATTTTTTAATTAAGAATATCCAAAAGCTTATACGTGAGAGTTTAGTAAATACTGAAGATGTTAATGTCTTCGTACCATTATGTAGCATCGTTGAACGTGTACGTAAGCAATTAGGATTAGAATATGAACAAAAGAGACTTATTAATTGTAAAATGAGACAATTAAAAATGTTAATGGAAAACTCTGAAGGTGATGAGCCCACGCGTAGAGAGCCTCCTTTGTTTGTATAACCGATACGGTATGAGGAAGTAAAATTATGTGTGTAAGGGGGAAGTATTAAAATGATTTACATTTTTTAGTTAGTGATTTCTTTCGAAATGATTTGGATTTGAAAATCCAAAGGATTTTTATTTGACAATTAGTGATACTCTTTTAATAATGATAGGACAATCATTAACTACACGGAACACTAAAGAAAGACTTGAAGCTCTTAAGAAAATATTACCACTTCGTGATAGAATCCGTGAAAAACTTCAACAACGGCAATTATTTCAGACTGATTTTTCTGAGGATACAGAACAACTATTCAAACCGGTTGTCAAGGCAACTACAGATGTGAAAACAGCAACTGAACGGGCGATATACGGAGATGTCCCTAAAGAAGGTCCTAGAACAGAGAAGCCTCTTCTCCCTGTGTTGGAGAAAATAGCAAAACGAACTAAACAAACGAAACAAGCTGTACAAATACTTCCAGGTGAAATCGCAGGGGAGATGGAACTACAACGACAGCAAGAACGAGAAGAACGAGAAGAACTACAACGACAGCAAGAACAAGAAGAAGAAGAAGAAGAAGAAGAACAAGAAGGCGCAGTTTCCACGAAGAGTCGTGTTGCCTTTATAGAAAAACTCACTCCGACGGGTATAGAACAAATAAAACAATTTCAATCAATGAAACCCAGCAATTATGATGTTTTTGGTAATTTTGCTATTCAAAGCTATTATTCAAAAAATGATTTTTTGAAGGACGAGTATAAAAAGAGTACCATAACACGGGATAAATGGGCTGATAATTTGTATAAAATAGTCAGGGGTATTAATCGTTTGAATACGAAAGAGTTGGGATAAATAAAATTTAAGGATGGAATTAAACAATATGACATACAACAACAACAACAACAACAACAAGAAGAAGAAGAAAAGCAACAAGAACAACAAAGAA
Source organism: Unio delphinus (assembly GCA_029339505.1). NCBI lineage: Eukaryota > Metazoa > Mollusca > Bivalvia > Unionida > Unionidae > Unio > Unio delphinus. The sequence goes on from JAQISU010000360.1 coordinate 1,580,216, forward strand.
AAAGAGAAGCAAAAACTAAGAAAAAAACTGGAAAGGGATATTCACCTATGGATTTTCACTCTAGTGTTGGAAACTCTAGTGTAACATGTCCCGGCAATATTCTCGGTGATATAGCACGATTAGAAATACTTGTAGGAGGAAAACGAGCCGGAAATAACTCACCAGAAATAATCAATGAAGCAGCTGATATCTGTAGGAGATTATTTCAAGGTGGTATCATGGATATTGCAACATATAGAGATTTCATTGAGGAGTTAGCCGAAAATTCTTCGAATTTCTACGGTTATCATAGCGATTAGATAATTGGAAATGCTAAAGCATTTGTAGAATCAAAAATGATTCTGTATATAGAGAATGATCATACACTACAACCATGATAAACCAACTAACGTCTACGTGGTAAACTCACGATTACCAAAATACCGAGTATACTATGGAGATGGTCTCGGTAATACTATAATGGGATTATTTTCAAGAATGGCTCCAAAAGTGGCTCCATTTGCAAAACAGGCAGCAATGAAAGCAATTGATGTTATCCGAGATAAGGGTATTAACACTGTTGGTGATCTTGCTAGTAAGGCATTTTCAGCCGCTCGGGATAAACTAACAGCGCTAGTGAAATCACGAAGTGATTTTCGACGAAATTCTTCAAAACCTGGAAATGCTAGCATTAGAAACACTAGTGTTTCTGGAATGACTTCACTGCCATCTACTGCAGTAATGCCTACACAGGTTAGTAAAATAATAAATAACGCCGTGGATAAAAAACTACAGTCGTTAATGACTAACGCCCAGGATAACATAACAGCAAATATGATAGCCGGAAGTGGGCTTTCGGGAAGTGGTTTTAAGAGGATTCGCCGGAAACGTTAGAAATATTTATTTGAACAGGATTTCCAATTATGATAGTTATTGTAGAAACACTAGTGTTTCTAATGCTAGCATTAGAAATATTTATGTCAGAATCACTTGTGATTCTATTTATTTGAATAGGATGCTCAGTTGTTATGGTTATTGTAGAAACACTAGCATTAGAAATATTTGTGTCAGAATCACTTGTATCAGAAACATTAATGTCAGAATCACTTTTGATTCTACTAACGCTATCTTCATTATCAGATATTTTCATCATCATTATTAAAATACACCCAACTAAATATTTATTTTTATATTATAAAATATTTATTTTTTGCTAATTTTGTTAGATTTTTTACTTTTTTTACTCATTTTTCTAGTGTTTTTACTCATTTTTCTAGTGTTTTTACTCATTTTTCTAGTGTTTTTATGCAATTCATCGACAAAATTTCATGAAAATCGAGGATGAAAACCCAAGGAATTCATTTAGAGAAAATCGATTTTGATCAGATTTTTTATCCTGTGAGGCTAAAATTATGTTATTTCATCGAATTTTCGATGTTTTTTTTATTGATTTTGTATTGTTTTTTGGCTAATCCGTCGACATAATTTCATGAAAATCGATTTTCTCTAAATGAATTCCTGGGGTTTTCATATGAAACTATTTTAAAATAATTTCAAAATTCTTCAGAATTTTTTATTTAGACCATCGGATATATAATAAAAATGTTCAAACAAAACCCTGATGTTGCATTTGACATGGAAGCCCCAGTGCTTAAAGATACTTCTGTACGCGATTATCAATTTTTTGCTTATCACGCAGTACAACCTAATCTTCGAGGAAGAATTGAACTTCAAGTTCATGATACTAGTAAATACTTTTTACCCGCTGAAGCCTTTATTGAAGTCGAAGGTGAACTTGTAACAGATGTTGTAGCTAATACACCATATGCAGCTAATATCCAAGTTGGTTTTGTCAATAATGGTATCATGGCATTATTTGAAAGTGCTAGATATCTCATTGATGGAAAAGAAATCGAATCTATTGAACGTGAAGTTGATGTAGCAACAACAATACTAGGGCTAGCAAGATACTCTGACGATTATACAAGATCGGCCGGTCCATCTATGATGTTTGCAAAGGATGTTAAAAATACAGCGGGTAATAATCCATTTGTTATAAGACAACCAAATGATCGTGGTGTTGGTGCTGCTGCTGCTGCTTTTGTTGGTCCTGGTGCTGGTCTTGCTGGTGGTATCGAGGATATGATTATAAATAATGATGAGAATTTCAATCTAGGAGCTGCAACAAGAATAGCAACATTACAAGGAGATCGTCGACATTTTTCATGTGCGATTCCGCTCCATCATATATTTGGATTTTGTAGAAACGTCAGAAAAGTTATTTATGGAGTAAAGCATACTGTAGCACTAGTGAGAAAGGGTGATGATAATAATGCAATCTGGCGCATTGGCGGTGCTGCGGGTAAAGTCATTTTATCAAAACTATCACTATGGATGCCAGTGTTGACTCCATCATTGTCAGTAGAACCACGATTGTTATCATTTATGGATCAAGGGGGAAAGAGATTATTAAGCTGGTTGACAACGTCCACAGATACCATGGATTCTAATATTGATGGTACACTTACATGGCATTTGGCAGCACGACAGGGTGTTTCAGCTCCACGGCATATTTTTATTGCTCTACAGGATAAAACGCGATTAAACGATCAAGAACGTTCCCATATGATATTTGATCAAATCGGATGTAATGAAGTCTCGTTAAAAATAAACGGACAGCAAGAACCATCAGAGGATATACAACTTAACTATGAAACCAATCATATTGCACGAGTTTATCATCGATTGCTATCATTTATGGGACGTGATCAAAATGTAGATACTGGTCTACAAATATCACAATTGGATTTTAAAGGTCTGTATCCGATTTATTACTTTTCCCTAGAACATCTTGACTTGATGAAACAGTCCGTAGTTGATATTCACTTCCGAGCTCGTGTAACCCGTCCTGCTGGTATTGATAATTATAGAGCGGTTGCTGTCATTCTCAGTGATAAATCAATGATACTTGAAGGTGTTGGTGGACGAATGAGACTAGTAGATGCACCAGTGGAAAATCTGTAAGATTTTCTTAATCCAAAATTCTTTAAAAATAACTCGCGATTTAGAATCAATCTATTTTGTATAATGTCGTATAGTAATATCAATGTTACGTTGACACCTGGTCAACTAAAAAAATTACAATCCAAATCAGCTAAGCAATGTGGAACCACAATAACGCTGAAATTTAATCAAATGAATGGCGGAGGGAATAAACTATCGCTGACGAAAACTCAGACTAATCATTTTAATAAAGCACTGAAAGAAAAAAAAGGAGTTCAGGTTACTCTTTCTACGAGCGCGATCCGTAACATGGAAAAGACTGGTGGTATATTCCCGTTGTTAGGGTTGATTCCAGGGTTGATTGCCGCAGCAGCCCCAGCGGTAGCGAAGGCAGCAGCATTAGGAGCTATTGGTACCGCAGCAGGAATGGCGTTGAAAAAGGCAACTGGAAAGGGGTATAAAAAAAAAGGAAAGGGTCTAAGACTACCAGGAACCCCGAGTTCATGGTACAGCGGAAAGGGTCTTCGAATTCCAGGAACGATATAGTTCCGAAATCTTCGATTTCCAAACCGATGGTTCCCATGTCCAATTTTGATTTAATTGATACCGCTAAAAAATTAAAAATAAAAAATTTCAGAGGGGTTTTTATGAGAGATCAGTTACCGGCACAACCAAATGATGTTGAAACCGGTATTATTAATTTAGATAACAGCTCCGGACCTGGAACTCACTGGGTTGCATACGCGATTGATCCACGTGGTATTATTTATTTTGACTCATATGGATTAGCGCCGCCGAAAGAATTTATGCGTTATATTAAAACCCTTCCAATGAGGACTTGGTATTCTACGTTACCAACACAAACAATGCTTGATCCACCAATATGTGGTAATGAAGTATTAAACGTACTTGATGCTATATCCAAAAGATTTTCGAAACCACCTCATATAGTAGTAAATGAGTATACTAGCGGTAGAAACGCTAGCGTTTCTCGGATTAGAAATCCATAGGATTTGAATAATAAAAAGATTTCTATAATAATGATTGATATTTGGGGACGACCTTTATCATCGCTGAAGAAACCTGATAATGGAGTTGAAACCGTTGATAACAAGGATGTTAAAAAATTAATCGAAGATGAAATATCCGAAATATTAAACCTAGCAAATGTTGATCCTGGTGAAATAGTTGTTTTTCAAGATCGTCAGGGTAAGTTGAAAAGTAGTAATATCTCTCTTAATGATATTTTAGTTAAACAACGAGACGCAGCAGAGGATACTATCGCGTTATTTTCTGATGAGGGTAAACTCAAACCAGGTGTACTTGTTTCAACAATTACGGATAAATTAGCAACATATGATAACACGGTGAATTCATTAAAATCGCTTAATGATAAGTATGATGATCATATAATTGTATTTGACCAGTTTACTGCATTACAAAGAAATATAGTTGACAAAATTGACAAACCCATACTAGAATTTTTTGGAAATCCACCAGTGACTGAACCAAAACTCACCGTAATAAAAGATTCTATATTAGAACTAGCAACTCTTCAATCCGAATATGAAAAACACACTAAACTATTTATGACGTTTCGTAAAAACCTCATGGATAAGTTTATTGGGAGCCCATTTGATAAAATTGAAATAACACTTCCCGATATTAAAAAATCCATCGATGGACTTAAAACATTCAACAACGCAATAAGGGATGATGCAATGAGAATGATAAGCGTTGTTGAAAAAGTAAAAATTCCTCATAATAAATCCACTGTCATCAACGTAGTATACATGATTCAACACGGATCATATACGTGGACACCTACAGATAACATTTTAAACATAACCGCAGTAGTCAAGGGTATTTATCGATTAACAATAGTATCACCGACTCAATTCAATATATCATCAAGTAGTTCATCTGGAGTCAATAATACGATATCAACGATAATCGACAAGGATACAACTGAAAAATTCACGATAACAAATATAGATAAAAATCTAGCCAGGGTTTCAGTAACGTGGTACGTAGAATTCGTAGCGGATTTAAGTAAACAGTTAAATTAAAAATACTAACACTTTTAAAATAAAATGACTCCATCATCGAATCAGTATCGCTATGATCAAGTCAAAGAGTTTCAAACTAAACTCAGCTCTCTCTGTGAAGAATATCAAATAAAAATCAAAAAATACAAACGAAGAATAACCACAGTTGATATCACCGTGTACTCGGTGTCAGGAGTAATCACTGCTGCTGGAATAATACTATCTTCGGTTACAATGATTGCTCCGGTCGTAGTTCCAATCGCTATTTCCGCAGTGGCTACAATTGCTGGTATATTAACTGGGATCACAAAAAAACTATCATCGTGTAGCCAGAGTAAACTACATGATTATTTAATTAAATATCATATTGCATCTGCCGGTTACTCGCAATTATCCTCGTTGATATCATCGTCGTTGGATGACACAACAATATCAGATAGCGAATTTTCAACTATGGCTCAATTGTATAAATCAACAATGCTGAAATTAGAGCAGAATAATAATAATAATGTCATCGCAAGAACTACTTCAACAAATAGTAACAAATACAACACCAGTGAAAACAAGCACGATATCAATAACCTCAACACGTCCCGAATTTAGTGTTAATTTTCCAATTCCTGTTCCCGTGAGCGAGATCGCACTAGCAAAACTACGAGTGTATCATAGCTGGCCTAATATTAGATCGGTAGCATTTGGTGGTCAACAACCGAATAATTCCTTGGTATTTGCAAACAAGAATCGTGAAGACGGAACACCAGATTGGCAGGTTGTTTCTATACCAACTGGGTCATATCAAATCGAACAGATCAACGCTGAATTTCAACGCAGAATAAAATCTCTCACCGGAAAAGAATCAAAAATCGCTATAACAGTTCATGAACCAACACTATCATCCGCTATCGAGATAAATACAGAAGGGTACGTTGTAGATATTTATCAGAGTTCTATAAGATCAGTGTTAGGATGGCCTGAATTACCACCGGATAACTCGCGAGAAAATTCGAAGGATTTTCCACCCGAACCTAAAAAATCCGATTATATCACCGACAAAATAAAATCCGTCAATGAAGTCAAGAGTTATCAAGATTATACTCCTAATAAATTCTTGAATAAAGAAATTTATGTTCCTCTCATTAACGGAAATTTCACAGCAATGAATAACGATTTTTCACTACTGCTAATATCTATTAAATCCGGCTCTCTCACCAAGGATGAATTTATCAACGTCGTAGAAACGGGTAATAAAATCATCGACGATATGAAAATATTTCACTCGAAAATTATTCAAGAAGTATTAAATGAAGAAATCTTACATGATAAGTTTGCGGATCTATATAAGATTAATAAAACGGAGATTAAAGATTTTAAAATCCCTGGATATAATCCAGATAAACTAAAGAAACAACTTGACGATGCTATTAATATTGGGTTCAAAAGAATCCACGATAATTGGAAAAAATCGAAGAATCCTACAGCAAATATTCTGAAATATAATAATGATCCAGAAGGCGGCGGTAGACATATTGCTCCGAACAATGTGAATATTTCAACGGTGATTGCGCTCAATTTAGTATGTGATGTTATCGAAGGAAATTATCAAATAAATCTCGAACAATCAAATCAAGCTCAGCAAGGATATATTTTATACTCATTTGCACCAACGGCTCCTCCAGGATTTCTAATTATTGAAGACCCAACTAATCTAGTCTATATGCGATGTCATAATAATTTGTTAACGAGAATTAATTTCAAACTCACTGACCAATCTAATAATCTGATTGATTTACGAGGTGAGGTTTTACAAATTAGTTTGTTTGTGAAATCTTAAGGACTTGATCAAATATTTAGTTAGTAAAAATCGAAGATTTTCATAGCAGCCGAGGAGGTGAACGTCAACTAAATGGCATCTTTTTTTTTTACCCGAAAACTCCACGAATTTTCCAAGCATCGTAGCAGCAAAGGGGATGGTGACAACAAAAATGGCGTCGTTTTTTTTTTTTAATTTTATTTTGATGAATGGAGGCTTATATTAAGCATTTTCGAGAAAGCCTCAGTTTGCTAAATCGACGCCTGTAAAAGTTGGTCTGTTCACTTTCCTACCTAGGGAGACTCTATAGCAGCCTTTTATGTGAAATAGTTTCAGTTTATCTAATTTAGTTTCGATTTGTCTGATTTAGTTTCGGTTTCCGTAGAAGCCTTATTTTTGCTTGAAAACTTGGTCTGTTCACCTCCTCTGCTGCTTGGGGTTTGTT